>VYZX01028871.1:502897-566301 GCA_013401335.1 Brachypteracias leptosomus | reverse complement strand
ACGTACACACCCCCCGAGGCCGAGCTCTGCCGGGGCCGGGCCGCGGGAGCCGCTCACACGAACCAAATAACGCCAACGGCGGGAGGGGCAGCCGCGCTCCGCTCCGGGACACCGGCCCCGCCGCCCGTTGGGATCCAAAGCGGCTCGGCCGCCATGGCCCGGTCGGCAGCGCAGCAGGGGCCGAGCGGCAGCGGTGAGGGAGAGGGGCCCGATCCCCTCAGGGCCTGCCCAGTACCCCTGGGGGCCTGCCCCGCTCCCCACAGCCCGGCCCGGTCCCCGCCCGGAGGGTAACGGGCCTCGCCGGGTCTGAAGGCTCTGAATCCCCCTCTGCCCCTTTCCCCGAGCAGGTGCCGTGAAATCCCGTCTGAGCAGAGAGCTGGTGCTGAAAACCACCCTGCGGGAGCTGGTCATCTACATCCTTTTCCTGGTGTCCCTCTGTATCCGTAAGTCATCAATTAACCACAAACAGTTAAAACATGGCAGCTGCACCTCTTTTTGCTCCTTACTCCACCTGTATTCCACCCAAAAGTGTCACTTCAGTCGGAATTGCTCCCATTGCCTTCTTCTAGCAGCAGGACTCCATGGCCCCTGGAGCAGAGAAGCAGGGTTAGAAGCTGTTGTCACCCCCCAGCACCCCCTCTTTGCCCCTTCTTTCCAGTGACGTTCGGGATGGTGAGCACCAACATGTACTACCTGAACAAGGCCATGTCCCATCTCTTCCTGGAGCCTTCCGAGGACTACGGGGCTGGTTTCATGGGTATTGGGAGCAGAGATGATTTCTGGAAGGTAAGGCTTCCATTGCACAGGTGTTTTCTTAAAGGACAAGCAAAGGAAGAAGCTCCTAGTGTTAGTTTGGAGCAACACAGCCTTGTGGTTCTAAAAGCCATGGGCTAGATGTTGTGCTTTCAGCTGAAGAAAGGCCAAAAACTTCTTAAAATGCATTTGGAGAAATTCTGGGTATGAACAACAATGCTGATACTTCTAAATAGTCAAGGGAAACAATGGGCCCATTAATTAATTGCTGCATCATCTTCTCAATATTAGGCTTGATCTGAAAAGAGCTTCAATTAAAACAGGAAGATCTTTTGACTTTCAAGTGTTAAAAAAAAATAATGAATTCCACTGGGGCAACCAGGAGAAGGTCCCATCTTGGTTTGCCTGGTTTGCTGTTACATTGCCTCAGATTTCATTGATGGCTGCAAAACGTTTATCTCTGGTTTTACTACTAGGTGGGGGACTTTACAAATGGGTGTAATACACACTCAGATGGTGACAGACCATGGGGCAATGTTTTGGGCTGGGAATAATGTTCTCCCCAACATTTAATGCTCTTTATCTGTATTTAAGAAACACCCAAAGAGGGATTTTTTCCTCACCTTCAAAAATAAACACTTCATTTAGAGTCAGATGACTAAAAACCTACTCAGAAATATATCCCAAACCAGCTCTTCAGAGGCTAAAGATAACCAACAGATTCTGTTAAAACAACATCTAAATGTTTGCATTTAAACATATTTGTTTAGAATTGAGCAGAATTTTTCAGTGAAACCCCAAACAGACATATGTTGTAGTCTTACTCTGAATAATCCCATTACATCTCTCTGATGAAGGAATAGAATTGTCTGAGAGCAAAAAGATGTGAATATGGGGAATAGAATTGTCTGAGAGCAAAAAAAAAGTAAATATATCATATTTTTAAGACAGTATATAGGTGGGAATTGTGTTCTAGCTTAGACTCTATAGCTATAAGTAACCTGAGAACCCGTAGAGATTTGTATGGGGTAATTGCAGTAATTAAAATCATCTTTTGAGCCTTTCACCTCACTTGTACGTATAGTTTGCAGAGGGGCCCCTGTTGAATGGACTCTACTGGGACACATGGCACAACGACACGATGGTAACCCTCCAGGACAACAGCTACATTCACTATGAGAACCTGCTGCTGGGGGTAGCCCAGATTCGGCAGCTGAAGGTGCGCAACGACACCTGCTCCATCCACCCCTCCTTCCAGGCCTTGATAGGAGACTGCTACAGTGCATACAACTATCGAGCTGAAGACAGGTCTGACTTTGGTCTCAAGAATGAGTCTGAGTAAGTCATCCTGCTTAGCATAGGATTGTTCCAGTTGGGAAAGACCTTTAAGGTCATTGAGCCCAACCATTAACCTAACCCTACCAAGGCGGCTGCTAAACCACGTCCCTCAGCACCACTTCTACCTGGCTTTTAAACACATCCAGAGATGGTGACTCCACTCCCTTCCAGGGCTTGACAACCCTTTCAGTGAAGACATTGTTCCTAATGCCCAACCTAAACCTTGGTGCAACTGGAGGCCGTTTGCTCTTACCACTTGTTACCTGGGAGAAACCAATCCCCACCTTGCTACAACCTCCTTTAAGGTAGTTGCAGAGATCAAGAAGGTCTCCCACAAAGCACTGAAATGCTTTTGGAAACCTAACCAGATCCTTCATGCCATGTGCTTCATTAGTAACAGCCAGACATGCAATTAGCTGAGATTTTCTCTTGCTTACATTGAGATAAACCATGGATTTGGTTTAGTGCCAACGTTATAGGCAGGAATTTGGCATGGGAGATCTACAGCAGAGAGACAGGAAGGGCTGGAAACAGGGAGCCAGCAGGAGCACATGTTACTGGCCCTATCTCCACTAACATCTCTGGAGTATGCTCAGTTATATGGATTTAAATCACATGTTTATCACTTGGAATCACACTAATGCTCTGGGAAGGAGCCAGAAGTCCTGCTTCACAGGCTTCATTGAGCATCAATTTAGCACAATGAGAGAACACAAAGATGCCACAGTAACCATGAACTATGGCAACTAGAGATGCTCCATTTACCTGGAAAGGTTTGAAGGTAAAAAACTGTCTGGCCCACCTTGGGTGAAATCCAGACTCATAAACAATTGCTGTTTTGTGAATGTACAAAGAAATGGGAATATCTTCAGGCCATATGTCTGGTGCCTTCATATAAAGTGTTATTTAAAGGTCTGGCTTAAATGGCCAGTTGTAGGTGCAGAAGAACACAAGAACTAACATGGATTGCACAAAAGTTAAAGGCTACTTCAGTTCCCTAAGCTGAGCTGCTTTGTTTCCCCATTTCTGGCAGGTGGAAGTACACCTCAGCCTCCTCATTGTCCCCGTGGTACTGGGGGTCCATAGGCTTCTACAGCAGTGGGGGATACGTGTTCACCTTGCCTAAATCAAAGCAGGAGAGCATGGAGAAGTTGATGTTCCTCAGGCAGAACAGCTGGCTCACTAGAGGAACCAGGGTTGTGTTTATTGACTTCTCAACATATAATGCTAATGTAAACCTCTTCTGTGTGATCAGGTGAGTTCTTACCTTTACTATGTCTGAATCCAAGTCACTGAGGAGTGATGGAAGGACACAAAGGGATGTTGGTCACCTCAGGTACATGTAGCCATGTTCCTCAGGTGGCAGCTGGCAAAACAAATAATTCATTAAAAACACAGAACTTCCATTAGTGCAGGGAGCAGACTCAGATCCTTCCTTTCTGTTTGGGGTTTTTTTTTTAATAGTTGGTGCCTGGTCTGTACAGCTGGTTGCTGCTGTCAGTTGGAATAGATTTCATAGCCTTCTGCAAGGCCAAAGACCAGATTATTGGTCCTGTTGTCAGCTAGTGGAGGGCAAAGACTCAGGGTAGGAATCTCAGAGACACAGTTTCTTTAAGGACTTCACTAAACACCATGGCTTGGTCATCTCAAGAGCTTCTCTTTTCCCCTTCAATCTTCCCTACTATGTAATAGTCTTTTCACTGGGGACTTTGTCCTTACAAGAAGGTCTTACATCTGCAGGAGTTAATTGTTAATGTCATAATAATTAAAAATTAGGGCTGAGATGATTTGAAGTGATGGTAACTAACACCAGCCCCCAATGTTTTCCAGGTTGGTGGTAGAGTTCCCTGCCACTGGAAGTGCTCTCACCTCCTCACACATCTACTCCGTGAAGCTCCTCAGATATGTCACATATTCTGATTACTTACTGGCTTCTTGTGAAATCTCCTTCTGCATCTTCATCATCACATTCATCATTCAGGAAGCTATCAAAATAGTCAAACTGAAGAAGCAGTATTTCAGAAATGCCTGGAACTGGCTGGAGTTGCTGCTGCTGGTGGTGAGTGGCCCCTTGACTTTCACCTCTGGGCTTGCCAGCCTAGGCTAGTGTTGGATAGAAGCCAGAGAGCCAGAGCAGCCCAAATCTGTGTCTGGTTAGAGTCCTACTGCAGAGGCCACTCAGCCCACCAGGGTTCAGCATGCCTGAACTCTCTTCTAGCCTTGCTGCCAACTTGCTGCAGCTCCATGTCCTTCCTACTCATTACCCACCTTGTTTCAGCCTTAATCCTTGCAGAGCAGGGGAGCAGCAGCACATAACAGAGCTAACACCATAAACTGGGGTGTTTGCAGCACATAAGACCAGAATTATCATTGTGCAATTACAAATTATTTGGCCAATAAAGTCTCATCTATACAGTTTGTGACAAAACACCTAAAAAGCTCAAGTTCTTCAGACCTAACCAAGGGCCTTTTGAAATCCACACAGTCTGTGCTGGGCCAAGTGACAGTCTGAAGAGAGGGCAGGGGGCTGGGCTTGAGTTTCACCAGCCTCTGCTTTCCTTCAGGTGTCCATCATTGCCATTGCCTTCAATATCTACCGCACGGTCAAAGTGTCCCAGCTGATGGAAGAGCTGCTCTCCAACACCAATGTCTACCCAGACTTCTACTTCCTTGCATTCTGGCAAGTCCTTTACAACGACATGATTGCTGTCAGCATCTTCTTTGCTTGGATCAAGGTATTGGCTTTTACTCCCTTTTTTTTTTGTGTACTTGAGAATTATCATTTTTCTGAGCGTACCATAAATTTTACTTTTTACCTTTTCACGGAGCTAAAAGGGAGAATTTTGTTTATAAGATTCCAGAAGAGCTTAAAATTACCTCCTTCTCATAAACAAGGGTCACACAAATTCCAAGCCCATCTAAAAAAAAAAAAATGTTGCATGTAGGCAGCTGTCTCCATTGGAGCAGCTGGGAAATCACCATGGCCAAAGAGCAGCCTCAGAGTCAGTCCTTTCCTAGACCCAACATTATCCAGGTCACAGCCTGACCTGTACAGACAGCAGGGCTGGGATAGGTGAAGCTGTTGATAGCTTTTGTGACCAAAACTGTGAGAACAGCAGCTACTTTTTAACTGCAGAGGAGGCCAAAACGTGCCTGAACTCGATTCAAAAGTGGCTTTGTGCCAGGACACCTCTAAGTTCGTTCTTGGTTGCAAATAGATTTGTTGATCTCTGGACAGAGCAGCAAACTGCTCTGAGATTACAGCTGCTTTTATTCCTAACCAAGTGCTCTGGGGCCAGACCAGTCGTGCATGTTTGCATGTCCCTGTTCCTAATTGACTAAACTCTGTTGGGGTGCAGGACCCACAGACATCAG
Organism: Brachypteracias leptosomus; assembly: GCA_013401335.1. Lineage (NCBI taxonomy): Eukaryota > Metazoa > Chordata > Aves > Coraciiformes > Brachypteraciidae > Brachypteracias > Brachypteracias leptosomus. The sequence continues at coordinate 560,835 of VYZX01028871.1, read as the reverse complement.
TGACTGTGCCTTGGGTGGCTTCTGTTCCCAGTGCCTGGATGGAGCTTCCCAAAGCTCTGTCAGGTCCCCAAAGGTATTTGTAAATGCCCAGCACAAAGTGGCTGTGAAGCAGGCAGGGAGGTGCTCACCTCTGCCAGAAGAGTTCACACTTTACCCCAAGTACCTGAACATAAACTATCATCAGAGGTCCTTTTAAAACAAACAGGCTTTTGGCCTTCCTCCACCTCCCAGGCCCAGGCTGCAGAAGAAGCTGTGTGGAAACACTGGTTGTTAACCTGTTCTGTGGACAGCCTCCCTTGTATCCATTCTGCACCCCAGCTCCACATTCCCCCTGCATCATCCTCCCCTCAGGAATTAATGACTGTAATTGAAAAAGGCTTTTGTTCAGCATCATTTCAAGTCCAAAGCAAAAGAGAGCTCCTTACCAGCTCAGGCCATTGGGGAATCCACAGCTACAGGAGGGTGGTGTGGCTTGGAAGCTCCTTGGCCAGGAGTCCTTATCTGCTAGAGGAGATTACCTACACCAGTACCCACCAGAGACCTGCCTACACACCATTAGCTTTGGCACATAAGCACATTTGCCCTGCAGAACACTCATCTTGTCCAGCAGCACACCCAGTCCTAGTTCCCCTTACAGACACAAACCACACAACTCATTTCTAGGTATGACCCAACCTGTAAATTAGGATTTCAGTTAACATTCTAGAAATTCCTTTGAGAAGTTGCAATGTACTTTGATCCCTTAACTAACAACATGTCCTGTTCTCTTGCAGGTATTTAAATACATAGGTGTTAACAGGATCATGACACAGCTCTCCTCCACTCTATCTCGCTGTACCAAGGAGATCATTGGATTTGCCTTTATGTTCTTCATCATTTTCTTTGCCTTTGCCCAGTTAGGCTACCTGGTCTTCAGTTCACAAGTTGAAGAGTTTTCCACTTTCCAAAACTGCATGTATGCTACTTTCTAAACTTTTTGATACAAACCCCCCCCAGCTGGTGCAGGTGCAAACCAGCTTCTGCCAAGCAGAACTCAAGAGTACAGTTCTCTTAACACTTAAGCTTATTTCATAGAGTAAATCCAACTTTGGTGGCCCCACAATCTGTTTCCCAAAGCCTTCATACGTTCAAAAGAGACCATGTGTATGTTAGGCAGGTCAGGGAAGCATAAAAAGGGGAGGCTCAGGAACAGTTCACCCATGGACAGCTCTCCACACAACTCTGCCATGTGTACCCAGGCCCCTGGGCCACCAGGCTGCTCCTTCTGCCTCTTTCAAAAGCAAGAATGTGGAGCAGCCCAGCAGCCACTGGGCACATGGCACAGTCCCCATCATGAAAACCACAGAAGAACTTTCTGAGAGACCCAGAAACAGCACCTCTGCCAACAGCATTTACTGCTCTTGAAGAGAGCCCCCAGCTGCACAGCCAGGGAGTCCCCAGATCCCATCTGCTGGCTCTGTTACTTTCTTCCCCAGGTTTTTTTCATCCACTCACTGTAGCAACAACATCAGATCAATTCCAGGTGCCCACTGGGACTGGTTGTGATGGTCCTTGCACCTTGTAGCATCCCTGACCTGCAGTGTGCATTGTGTTTTAGCCCATGGCTCCATTTCTTACAACTTCAGAGAAATCCCTTTAGCATACCAGACTGATTGAAAGCAGCTTTTCAGCTTTTCATGTGAAATTAAGGCACTTCTAAATCAGAAAAAATAGCTCTTTTTTGGATCCACTTGGATGTGAGATGGTTCCAAGATGCTGCAATACAGAGAAATAAGCATTTATTTGTCTTAACAAGGAGTAAAATCCCAGGCAGGGGACAGAGGGACTTTCTGTACTAACAGAGATAAGGGACCATGAACCTAGAACAGAAGAGAAATGATTTTTTTAAAAAACAAGGTGATTTATCCAAAATGAAAATATTTTCTCATACAAGCCATTTAAAAATACTTTCCAATTTTCAAATATATGCTAAATGTCCACACTGCTGTATTATCCTGCCTTGTTTTTTTGGTTTCAGTGACTAAGGTAGTGGTGGATCAGCCTCAATTGTACCTATTGCTGGTTGTTGGGGTTTTTTTATTAATACTTATTATTTCCTTCAGGAGAAGCCAGTCCCACTCACTCTGGTGTTTTTTATTCCTAGCTTCACACAGTTTCGTATTGTGCTGGGAGATTTTAATTTTGAAGCCATAGAAGCAGCAAACAGAATCCTTGGACCTATTTACTTCATCACCTTTGTAATCTTGGTGTTCTTCATATTGCTGGTAGGTATAATCTTAAAATGCTCCTCCTTTTGCAATAGCAGCAGAGCAGAACTTTGTATTCTGCTCCAAAACAGTGGAGTTTCCAGACCAAACTCTTTCCCAGGACTCCCCAGCAGACATTTCTCAGCTCTCCCTTCCTCCAACAGCCACAAGAGCAGCTTTAGCACCACTAAACAAGCACCTTGCACCTTGCACTTGACTGCACCACCCGTTTCTCAAGGTTTTAATTTCTGAAAACTTAATTGGATGTGCCTAAAAACTGCATAATCCCAGTTAGAGAGGGATGTGTGATGGGACTGTGCAGGTGCAGCTTTGCTATTTTCCTTAATTCAGACTGAAACACCATCTGAAAAAGCTACACCAGGAAATCTGTTACAGGGATTTTTATGTAGGTGGAATGGAGCCTTTTAACTGATACTGCAGATGGGAAAGAAATGAATTGTGTCCCAAAAATATTCCCTAAAACTCCGAGATTATCAGCTAATTGAACAGCATTAGGAGCACATCTGCACCCAGCAAAGCTCTTCAGTTTTGTTAGTCATGTGCCCTGGCAGGGAACAGCCCCCAGAACACCAGCCACAGCAGAATACAAATGTAATTTCCAGAAACAAATGTCTCACTGCATCCTTCCCATGCAGAACATGTTCTTGGCTATTATAAATGACACCTACTCAGCAGTCAGAGCAGACTTTGAGAAGAAATCCAGTCAAGAACTTCAGATGGGAGACCTTATCAGACAGGTAAGTAAACACCTCTGTTAACTACCTCATTTAATTCAGGATACGAGGAGGAATTCAAGCTACATCACTAGCAAAAAGCTTTAAGCAGCTGGGCCATAACCATTTAACACCCAACATTTGATTTTTCACTTTAAATAAACATTTGACAGATAGAGAAACATCCATCAAACCCCACAGGAGCTCCTGATAATAACATATGAGTCAGGGTGCAGGGAGCCCATCTTTACCTCACCCTTTTAAAAGCAGTATTTAAGACCAGCCTGGTTTGGGACGTATCCCAGCACCAGCTTTCTTCTTTGCTGCTCTTCCCAGCTGAGAAACTAAAGGTCTTATTCTACATTAGAAAACAAGACAAGCAGAAATACCTACCTTGAAAACTACACAAAGTTCAGACCATTTATGTGCCAGAAATGAGTACAAAAAGGGTAACAAATCTTTCCCTAACTCTTTAGATTCAGCTTGAAATTCTGTTTTCCTCCTCCTCTCCTGCCACATGCACACACTGAAGCCAAGGAGGCTGCTTGCAGCTTGGTTATGGGACAAGTCTGTTACCTCCACCTACAAACCTGACTCTAACTGGGGAATGCAGCATTACCAGTGCAATAAATAAGGTTGAGAGAGATGTGGGATGAGAGACCCAAGTGTTTCTCCAAGCTGCAGAGGAGGAGCTGGCAGCTGAATCCACCTGAAATTTCCCTGTAGGGTTTGATGAGTGGCACAGACACAAGTTAAACTCCTTCTGCAAAGCCTGGCTTTAAGGAAAAGGAAGGTTAGGATCTGGTTGGCCGTTACCTGCAGGGATTCCATGACAAGTGTGAGATGCAGCAGGGTATGTTCTCTGAGCTGAGGGAACCAAGCCAGAGATAGACTGGGGGGTTTTCTGTTCCATTGCCAAGGCATGATGCTGATGGTTTATTCCAAGTCCTCGTGCAAAAGTGTCTCTGGTTAAACACAAGCCATTTAACTTGCCCTGTCTCTGTTCAGAGTTGCAATAAGTTCCTGGTCAAGCTCAAGCTGAAGAAGCCAGAGCTGGATGGAAATGCAGCAGATGGGACTGGGGAAAGGTAGGACCTCAGCACCTGCTGTTGCTCCCTGCCCTGAGCACAGACCAGTTCTCACAGGACTTCTCTCTCTTCTCATTTCTGTGAATGACAAGCAAGGAATTTTCAGCCACTGAAAGAAGGGATATTTCTAAGGAGAAAGGAGATCAAGAAGAGGTAGGCTTTATTCTTTCCTACGTTCTTAGAAGCAGCTGATTCTATTCCAGAAGTTGAATATTACAAACAAGTCACTGTTGTCCCAACTGTTACTTACAAAAGCTATTTCTCCACAGGATACTGTTTTTAATATCATAGCAGTAGCAAAAGCTAGACCTATAAATAAAGATAAATCACTAGTTATGCCCCAAACTTCAACTGAAAGCTTGTTCAGGCAAGGTGCTGCAGCACAGCAGCCCAGCTGGCAGCAGGGTGAGATCTATGTGCCTTAGCCATGGGGTAGAGTTGTGAGCTGGGTGTTTGACCAAACGTTTACCAGAAGCAGATGTATGGAAAACAAGTTTTACAACAATCTGTGGGGTCATAGGCTGCATCTACAGCAAGAATCAAGATTACTGTGGCTTCCTGTTGCTTTACAAAAAGGTTTCCAGCAGTTACATGTCTGGGTTGGCCTATGCAAGCACTTCCAAACATCTTCATACAAAAATCATTTCTACAAGAGAGGGCAAAGCCCCTCAGCTCACACTGTGAACCCACAGCTCTTGCAAACTCTCTAGCTCTGAAAAGACACGTGTGCTCCTACAGCCTGTCTTCTTGGAAGGGCCAGAAGGAAGTTCTACATCCAGCTGGAGAACATTTTTCTCCCCAAAGCTGCCTAGATCCTTTCCTGCACTCGTGCCCCCTCCCTGCATGAGTGACCCCCTTACACATCTCCCATTGAGCTGTGCTGGCTTTGTCTGTGATGTTTTGTTTTTAAATTCCCCTTCAGAGCCATCTGAAGTTGTCAAAGCTCCAGGAATTGGAAGGAAGACTTGGTCAGAGGTCTGAGGGTGTGGATGCAGCTCAGAGCTACGTCTCCACTGCAGATTTCCAGCAGTAAGTGTGTGTGAGTCTGTTCTTGCAGCCTCATTCCCCTCCCCAGGTGATGACCTGAGAGCCTGAAGACCAACACAAAGTCAGTGATTTTAAGTATTTTAAGTGCTCTTACACTGGCTGACAACAGCCACCCTCAGGGAGGGAAGGAAACAAGAGAATTTACTAAGGTAGGTGGTAAGGAGTTAGTCACAAATGAGGTGGGACAGGAATTTAAAAGGCTGTCACTCTTCCAGAACATCTCCTGGTGGCTGCCCAGGGAGGGGGACAGAGACTGTAAGACCTTGTGCCTGGGAAGGGCTGTTCCAGGCCCCAGCCTGGGGCACAAGCAAGGGAACAGTCTCCCAAGGGAAGTGGTGGATTCCCTTCCATCAGTTTTAAGATTCAGCTTGACAGGGTGCTAGGACAGCTCATTTAAACCGTATTTTTCTACCTTGAAAGGTTGGACTAGATGATCCTTGAGGTCCCTTCCAACCTGGCATTCTATGATAAGAGGAAGGCTGTGGGCACAAGCTTAAGGGCAGCTCCATCTCAAGGGTATGGGGCTGGATTTGTGTGTTCTAGGGTCATCAGACACATGGTGGAGCTGATGATGGAATTCAGCAGGACTAACACAAAAATCAAGGGAATTATGAGAATCCTGAAACTGAAGGATAATTTAGGCAACACAGAACAGTGAAATGCAAGAGCTCACCTGGTGGCAGAGATGGCCTGACTCTTCAAACTGTGAATAAACCCAAACTCCCCATTCCCTCCTCACCCCTCCCTTTATTTTGTTCTATTTCTGGATAAGAGAAGTAGGAATATCAATAAAGGTACATACCATTGTTGCTTCTCTGAGAGTTTCAGGTACTTCTTTAACCAGGTTACTGTTGCCTTCAGAGAAAAATCAAATTATTCTTGTATTTTGATCAGGCTTTAGCAGCTGGAACCACTAGAGGGGGCTTTGCTCCACCTCACACCAGCCTGAATCTTGTCTAAATCCTACAAGGATTTGTAACAAAGCCTCGTGTCCTGCAGAGCACTCAGAGGATCCTACGTGGTCTCTCTGTCCAATCACACTGTGAAGGGCTGTGTCATGGAGCAGCATTTGAAGGGCCCCAGAAAGAGGTCAGCCCAGTAGCACCATGTAGTCATACACTGGTTTGCTTGTCAGGGTTCACTGATTTTGTACTTTGCTCTCCTGGCCAAGCCGAGCCATCCTCTAACGCCAATTTAAAATAAAACCCCTCTTCCCTTCACTTCCAAAGGGTTCTTGTTGCTGTGGGGTATCCCAGGACACGTGTCCCAGAAAACAGGGGTCACTGATGGGCTATCTTGGTTACTCAATGGCCTGACAGGCAGGAAAGCTGATGGATTGCACCTTTGGCATCTCCAACCTTTCCTCCTCCTGGCAGCTCCTCCTGTAGGAACAAGTCTTGAAACCTTTAGACACCCAGCATGTCATAGAAGATCTTTCAAGCACTCCTCAACTTTGCTCTAGTCCTAGGGGCACAGGAACCCTCTTTGCAGCAGTAACATAATGGCTCAAGCAAACCTGCCTAAAGGGGTGAAGCTTGGAATACTATAGATGTGTGTTTGGAAGCCATGTGAGCAGAAGGAAGGTTATTCTGTCCCACCCAGAAGAATCTACTGCAGGTTTTCCTCTCCCTCACCTTCCTAGTTGTTCTTGCTCCCAGTTACCTGCACTGCCACACATCTGTAAGCAGAGTCTTCACCTTCAGGAGTTCTTCTGTCCCCTGCCAGGCCTTAGGCTGAAGAAAGGTGGATGGATTTACACAAAACACAACAGAAGAGTCAGTTTGAAAGACCTCAATCACTTCTTGTATGAAATTACATCAATACTATGAAAAAAGCCCTGCCTGGTCCAGAGGAGAAGCATCCTCCTGTGTTCAGTAACACTGTTTTCTGGCCACAAACACAGTAGTTGCTGCTGAGATACTGATTATAAGGCTTAAAGATCATGTGGATATAGAGAGACCATCAACTGCTGCTCCTCAGCCAGAGGTGTGTTCCCTGGCAGTGAACTCCTCAGCCCAGGGATGGCTGAACCAGCTCTGCCCCATCTGCTCCCAAAGCAGCCACTGGTGGAGCAGGAACGACTCTGTTTGCTCTGCCCCATCCCACAGCAGCCTGGCAGGAACCAAACCCTCATCACACCACAGGCCAGGCTCAGTTCAGGAGCTGCTCTGGTCACATCTCTGCTGAGAGGCACAGCCTAAAGAGGTAAAACCAGGTTTAAAGTGCTGTAGCTTCCCCATGAGCTGTCTGAGCAGCTGAGCCTCCACCAGCACACGTGGCAGGCTGTAGCATTCAGCAACACCCTCAAATTACAGGTACCTACAGGACTTGGCACCTGTATTTGGGGACATGGCAGTGGAGTAGAAAGCATGATGAGAAACAAAGATATATATGACAATAAAGGTTAAGGTACTTTTATTATAAAAGTCTATACAATGAGCACCAGACATAGCAATGCAATTATATCTGGCTTAGTTATATATATTCCATATCTATATATCCATATAGATATATAGGTTTTGCTTTTACCAAAGTAAAACTGTTATATCACAAAATGCCTAGTTCTACCATTTATTTATTGCTCAACAAGGATGGCACGAAACACACTCAGCATAACTGTTGCCATGCTTATCTACTATACTGAATAAACAGCCAAACACTGCATAACAAACACAAAGCAGCTGTTAATTCTGAATTGGAACCAGTCTGATCACTCACTCACTTATAAAAATATTGGAATCATATAGATTTAAGCATTATAAAGGAGGAATATATTATTTAAAACATTTAAATAGTGCATATTGACATTTTGCATGTGGTATATAAAACACAAACATTCATGTACAACACTATACAGTACACATTAGTTTCAATGTTTGGATACACCCGTGTCTGCAGGACTGATAGAAAAGTAACTGAAGTGTACATTGCACAATGGAACTGAGGAAAATTGATAAATGGTCTCAAGACTAGTTTAACCTCATAATTCTCTAAGGTCCCAGATAATTTTGCTGTTTAAAAAAAAAAAGGAAAAAAAAAAAAAGAAAAAAAAAGGCATACCACCAGTGCTCAATAGTTTTAGTGCTTTTTTTTTTCTCTGAATTCCAAAATTACATGCCTACAAGCAGAGTAAAACAAAACGAGGAGTATTCTACAGCACACAGATGAAATCTGAGCACTAAAAAAATCCTACTTTCAACCTATTTCATATGCTTCATGAGATAACAGCGAGTCTGTGAGGTTCCATGCTACCCATTGCTGTGAGAAAGTTCATTTTTGGTCTTTCAGAAAGCAGTGTGAATAATTGCTATGTTGACATCAGCCAGTCATCAAAACATGCAGTGAGAGCAGGTGCATGCAAAACATGGCCACAATCAAACTGATACACTGAAGGAAAAACAAAAACTCATAATAACTGAGAAAGCACCAGTTAAAATTAACACGTAGATTTTGCCAGATCAAACCCCAGCTGCTGATGGCTGCTGCAGAGCATAAAGCCAGTAGCTAAATCATCATTCAGCACAGCAGATGTGATACTCCAAAACATCAGTTCCAACTCTGAAGCTAAGTCATGCAAGGCCCATAAACTGTTTTGCTTACATCGTAAGAGTTAAGATAACTTATTTTTATTCTCCAACTGTAAAACAAAATTGTGATCCACAGCAGTAACTTTCCCCCCCCAGACCCAACAGCTCACCCTGTGGTGCACATTACACTGATTTTAGCCCTTGATGCCACTTATTTCAGGCATGGTGGAACTGTGACTGTCCTAAGCCAGCTCTTTTCTGCTGAGCACCACCAGGCTGCCCACACACTGAAACGTTCCTTAGGTTCCTCAAACTCTTCCCAAAGTGGAGCTGCAGTATCCAATTCAGACAAAACACTAGGTCACCACTAGCTGAGAAACAATAACCGACCAAATGATCACTTGAGAACAGTAACATAAGTCCTGGAGGCAGCATGTGAGAGAACTTTTCAGGTTTCCAAGTTTTAAAAGACACTAAAAGCAAGGTCACTTTCTGGTTTGTCCACTGTCATCTTTACCAAGGAGGAAACGTGACCACTAATGAGCAAAATCCACAGATGTTAATTATTACTGTGATATAGGTGCAATTTAGAATGCCAAAAATTAAAGTTGTTCCACAGCAGTCCTTTGAAAGGAATTTCAGTCTGTTTTTAAAATTGTCCAGGAAAAGGAGCTGTAGGTTTAATTTTCCCCCATAATGAAAAACAAAACAAAAATAGGCAAGAGTAGTTCAGTGTAGCATTGATAATTTCTTCAATAATGCAAAGAACAAAAGTCTCAAAGTTCTTGAATGCTAAAGGAAAAAAAAGAACTATGGTTGTTTGGGAACACGATGGATGCATCTGTAACACAAAACTTGGATGGAAAGTGTGTTTGCTTAAGTTGGATAGAGCAGAACTCTGAAATCTTAACTTGCTCTCCAGACAGGACCCACTTACCCTTCAAACACGTTAGAGTGGCACCACAATAAAGTGCACAGACTGGACTCTCTCAACAGTGCATGACAAATGACCACAAGCACCCAGCAAGTACAGTGGTAGTATGTGGAGACATGGTATTCAACGGGCTGGAGGAGTGTAACTTAAATGGATTTTGAAGAATCTTGTTTGCTGATCAGGACTTCTAACAGCCTAAGCTTGGCTTTGATTTTCTTGTACTCCCTGTACTCATCAAGCATTGGAACCCGATCTTCCTTCTGTACGTTCCTGTGAAAAGAAGCACAGGTGAGGTTCAGGAAAATCCTCCAGGCTGAGCACAACAGCAGCAATGTGCAGTTATCTGAGGACAGATAAATATAGTTTTGGCAGCTTGTTCACCAATAATCAACATATCATCATATTTTAGTTCACTGTAGTTCAAACTGCCCTCGTCTGAAAAACTGAAAAGCCAGCAGCATGTGTTCAGCACAACTGAACTAAATCAGTCTCAAGTTCTTCTGGAGGTTTTATTAACAGGACATGAAGATTTTTATTTCAGATGCTGTGTGTACATTACAGAACACCACCAAAAATTTAAGTAAACATAAACAAGATTTAAGGCAATCTCCGTTTTCACTGTCTGTAGACTGACCCACAAATTGATACCTGAGAATTTTTCTTATTTAAGACTGGACTATAATAAATTAATCTATTAATCTGACTTATTTTTAAATCAACCCTCAAGTTGTGCCACGGGAGGTTTAGATTGGGTATCAGGAAAAATTTCTTTAGTGAAAGAGTGGTCAAGCACTGGACCAGGCTGCCCAGGGAAGTGGTGGAGTCACCATCCCTGGAGGTGTTCAAGAAACATGTAGATGTGGCACTTCAGGACATGGTCTACTGGTCATGGTAGCGTTGGGTTGACAGTTGGACTTGATGATCTTAGAGACCTTTTCCAACCTTAATGATTCTATGATTCTTAACCTCATTATTTGCCATTAAAGACAAAAGGAGTTATGTTCAAATTCATTAAGTGCATGATGGAGCCACATCAGTGGAATTTGTATGAGTCCAGGAGTTTGTAGCTAAGGAGAAATACAGCACAAAGTAAAGTGAGGACATCTGCCACTTGGGAGTGGCTGACCTCCTACAAGTGCTGCTAGACCTTGAAAAACCTTCTATTCACACAATGGGCAGAGTTCAATCAAATCCATAGCAATTTATATTCAAATAAAAAGCATAAAAGAACTAAACAATACAGAAAAAAACCCCTATACACCCCTTATAAAGAGGCAAAGCAAATACCCACTGTCAGGACTGACCTACTAGAACAAGGGACAAATGGGCAAACTTCCCTGCCCTATGTTCATGTATATGAACAGAATAGTTGGCTACCAAATGAGGCTGCTGCCCAGCACCTGCTTTTGTGCTACACAAACCTTCCATTCTGCTGATAAAACTCCTCTTCAAATTCTCGTAGCGTCTTACGTAGCTTCTTTTTTTCAGCTCTGGCTTTCCACAGTTGCTCCAACAATTCAGGCCTAAAAATTCCAAGGGAAAGAAAAATACTGTTGGTCATACAATAAAACTTAAATTTTTCAGAGCATACCCCAAACCAACTGCACTAACAGTACATTTGTCTTGCTCATAAGGAATGTGCTGTGATGGTGAAATATTGAGAACAAACTAGTAATTAATAAAAAGGTATCAATTTTCTGCTGTCTACACATCTCAAAGCTGAAAAATGTTTAGAAGATACTAAACAATTCACCAAATACAAAAAGATCTGAACTCAGACATGTCAGAAGAAAGAACATTCATTCAAGCTGAACACTGACTCAAGCCAAACTCCTCCTGAGAAGCACTGAACATGTCACTCCCTTCCACCAACTTCATTATTTGGTATCATGACTTTAAGTGCAATAATTGCAGTTTCTGTAATAGAATTAATCCCTTTTTTTCACTTACATAGAGGCAGCACGGGTGCTTGACAGCCTAAGGTCCCGGGTCAGTCTCTCTTGACCATCTTCAACATCAGACTCAGAGTTTTCAACTGGGCTTAGAACAGGCTGTGTTTGGACAGCAGTTTTTAAGATATCATTCAGGTCTGCAGACAAACCATCACTTTCCTCCTCTTCTTCCTGAAAGTCCAAGCAGAAATTCAAACCAAATATGAAATATTTCTGTTCCCTGTTACAAGTGCTAGGAAGTTGGGGTTTTTTAAAAATTCACTGTACACACCTTAATTTCTTCAAAGAAATGGGCAGTTTCACCTTCAATAATGGGCTGTAACATCTGCCCCCGCCTCTTGGTTGATGGTGACCCCTGCAAAAAATTTAAGCTGGTTTCATTATGTGCAATTAGACATTAAATGCTGTGTGTGGTCAGAATTTTGCTCAGGTCACTTAATACCTAAAGGTATTTCTTCATCCAGAAGACTAAGAGACTGCAAACACTGACAGAGCACAGACAAAACAACCACATAACACAAGCTCAGATGCCCAAAGTATCCTTGACATGGAAGTAAAAATACCAGAAACTAATATTATTCTTCTGACTTACAATAAAAAGCACTCACTCTCACTCCATCTTTTGTAGAAAAAAGGTGCAAAGTTATCTCTGGATTTCATATTTTCCCTTGTTACTCCCAAACCACAGGAAGTTACCAAAGCCAGAGCTGGTTTGTATCTTCTGCCAGGCACACACTGGAAATAAAACTGCCAGTTTTCTTTTTCTGGACCACTCTGAAGCCCCACACTGGGAAGTGCTAGGTCAGAGTTATCCATTGGCAGCTCAGAGTCAAAATCCTTTGTCCTTCAGCCTGGAAGAGGTGCTGCTGTGCTCTACAGGTAGGACTGTCAGCTGGACACATGCAGTTATGTCCTGCTCATCTGCTATCCCTGGACAGCAGAAGCAGCTTCAACAGATGGACTCTTTGAACAGGAGGAAGGTGGAACACAGAAGCCACATAGACAATGACCTGTCAAAAAACTCCAGTTCATGGAAAGTAAACAGCTTCCTGCTTCTTTGGACATTTCCATGAAGGCTTCAGTGATTTGGATACTGTGATGCTCCAAGAGAAAGCTCAGGGAAGTTGAGTGTCATAGAAACCAAAAAGCAATTCTTGAAATACCTGGCACTGGACACAGCCTACCTAGAGGCTACCACTTAACAATTCTGGATTAGGAATTTTGTTACCAGGACTACTTCTGAATTTAAAATCCTCTTGGTTGGCTATCACCCATCCCTTTATTTCACAGCCAAAGAAAAAAGAATGACTATGATATAGTCAGAAGGCTACTGATAATATAAAATGCATCTCAGCTGAAGAATCAGATCTTTGAGGTGATAAAACCCAATCAGTCAAAGTCACCAGCACTAACCTGTGACTCAGCAGGCATGGAGAAATGCTGAGGAGTTTAAGAGCAACCTGTGTTTATGAAATTCAAAAGGGGATACTGACAGAAAAGCCCTTAAACTGAAATCTGACTGCAATGTAAATCATATTTTTCTACAAAAGCAGCTACCCAAAAATACACGTGTAGGAAAGGAATGATCTTGAACCAGTCCCTTTATCTCCAACATACTTTGGCTTAAAGGGGATCACTAAGAACAGTGAGTGAATGTAACCAGCTGATTAAGCTCCTGCTGAGCAAGGCAGTGCCCAGCTCTGTACATCTGTATGAACTGGGGTATGTACAGAGATTACAGCTCTGCAGCCCCTTCCTCCAAATAGGGTCAAATAGCTAATAGAACAGTTCTGGGTCAGCAGGCAAGGTTTGGATTACAGCTCACAAAGAACAAAGACAGACAGCTGGTGGCACCCCCAGCTCTTTACAGGAGCTACCAACAAGGTTACATCCACCTCCTTACACAGTATGAAAACTTTTCTTCCTCATTTCTTAAAGACCACAGAGAGAGGAGAGAAAAGAACAGAAAGCACTGTGAGTTAGAAGGGAATGAAGTGAGAACACAACGGGGAAGTGCTGATGTTGTACAGATCCTGCAGACACTGATAGCATGTCTCACAGGGGGAAGCATGAAGGAATGAAATGGTTCTTGCTGCCATCCTATCACTCATGCCTCTGGGGACAGTAACGTGTGGTACAGAAGAGAGACAAGCTTCACTGCAACTGGTGTTACTATTCCTGGGAGGACTGAGAGTACACTATGCACTGGGGAGCTGTACCTAGCACAGCGACCTGGGAACCCCTCAGCCACAGCAAATTACAACAGCTTATTTACTTCCACAGAACCATTTCCTTCCTAGGAGCCACCAAGGTCACAGACAGCTTGGAGCTGCTCTGCTCACAGCAGGAAATCAAATGCCTCAGGTACAATGAAAACAACATCTTGTATCTTCCATAAGAAAGATGGGTTTTATGGGACAGTTTCACCAGTGCTTCTAAAGGCAGCCTAGCAGTTCAAAAGTGGGGGAAAAAAAATAGAAATAGCATTTGTTTTACTCACAAGAATAGGAGTAATGCTTGCTCTAGTTAACATTTGTTTTACAAGTCTGTATCTGTCATAAAGTGGCTTCACAATATGTCTTTCTTCTCTAGTAACCTAAAGGCAGAGAAACCACAGAATTAATTATACCAGTCACTCAATCACACAAGCAAACACAAAGAGGTATTGTCAGGCCAGGCCACTGACACTCCACCAGGAACAGGAAACTAGTTTAATTGTGGGGATGAACTGGGGTTTATGCAGACAGAGAGGAATAAGCAGGTGCTTCTTCCTCCTCTCTTTTCTCACTTAAACTCCCTACATTTTTCAGGAACAAGTTTTAAAAACTTCCTAAAAGTTAGGGGAGCTTCAGTAGAAGCAAACCCTCTATCTTTAAAGACCCATGCAAGAGGCAAAAAAGGGAGCAAGAAGTGGGGGAGAAGATTGTGTGCCTGGCAATGATGATGATTCTACGGAAATGATAGGGGGGAAAAAGAAAAAGATGAAACTGTAGAGAGATTTTATCTGATATCTGATACACTCTCAATTCTCAGCCACTGCAGACTCAACATTATATATCTTAAAGGCTACCCTGAACAGCTCCTGGCACTGTTTCCCAAAGAGGATTGTAGAACTGTACCATTAGCTCCAAGACCATTATTCTTCCTTGGCTTTTACACTGAAAGACTTGGTCAGATTTACATGGCAGTGCTGATTATAAAGCTAGTGTGCCAAGTCCAGAAGGCTGATAAAATAGTAACTGGAAAGACTTTGTGATTGGACACTAGCAATGCTCTCCAAGATATAATCCCAGAACTTTAGGCACTAACTGCTAGTCACCTCCTCTAACTTCCATATCTGCAATTGTTTAAGATACAAGCCACAGACTTGAGAGGAAAAAAAAAAGACTTCTCATTTCTGTTTTTGTGAAATTCAGAGCAACTTTTCAGGCTTCTTCCCAGGAAATTCAATAGTGGTGTTTATTTTTAAGATTTCTCTTTGCTTCACAGATATGTAAGGCACCAAATGACATCAACCACTTTGCAAACCCCAATTAGCTACTGAGCTGTGGAAAAAGGGCCTATTAATACATACATTTTCAGAAGTTAATGCAATTGCTTCCTCTGACAGCAGCATGGAAACCAACAGATAACTGTGTTTTGGAGAAGGAAAAAACCAAAACCCCACACCAGCATTAAATTCTGCTGTTACTGCTGACAAGAGTCACTGTTGTCAACACAAGTATTCAGAGTTTGGAGAAGTAAAGCAAGTCTCACCGGCCGGCCGTGCTGACTCTCATAATACAGGAGGCTCTTCTGGAGAGATGTTTTCTCTTCTACCAAATGGTCCTTTGTCATTTTCTGCCAGAAGAACAAGTCACACCTTGTCAAACACGAGCCACTTGAACAGTTTTTCTGCATTATCAGCTATACAGATGCCTTAGCCAAACTTAGCTTAGTTAATACTACATCCCACCTTCATCCATTTAAAGCTTGCCAATATTGTCAGCACGTACTTGGAAATATTTTAATAAAAAGAGTGCAAGGAAAATGTGGTTCATCTCAATCATGCCCTGAGCCTGCAGTACAAGGGCTTGGTAAAGGGCTGCTAGACAGAAGCATTGTTTGGTTGATGAAGTGGTATCGGGAGTGTCTGACAGTGCTCCACGTCCCTTTGTTATTCCCCTAGAAACAGCCTCTCCATAACCTTGTGCTTACTTTTATATCTTCTGGCAAACATCTCTCCACTCGTTTTTCCTTTAATCTTTTCAGGATGAGTTCCAGTGTAGCTTCCTTGGTGGGCTTCTTCTCCTTCTGCACAACCCGCGTCTCATCGCCATTCTCTTCATCCTCTTGGTCAAGAGAGGAACCAAAGCTTTTTGGAAGAGTGTTACTTCGTGGACGTGCTTGAGGTATGAATTCTCCATCTGAGCTCCTCTGCTTTGCATCTGAAATGAGAAAAGTTGCTCAATCCAAAGGTTGAAAAGAACCAACTCTCTCAGTTCATTCAGCTGCCGTTAAAGTAACAACGCTCTGCTTCAGCAAAGTTCCTTTTCTAAGGAACTGAAAACAAAGACACAAGAATAATTTTTATTTTTGAATAGTTCAGAATCTAGAAATGAAACCTTTTTCTGTCCTGTGCAGTTTTACTCTGTCATTTCGTTCACGTAAATAATTTGTGTTTGAGGAAAACCAGAAGCTGCAGCATCCCTTACCTTTTATTTGCTTTCTCAGCTTGGTAAGTTCAGTCATCCATTTTACAACTTTTGGATTGGCTGCTATATCACTATAGGAGGGCTGAAAAATAATACAAAGAAACTACATTTTATTGAAAGAAACACTCCAAGTCTTGTTCATAAATACTTCTGTCAGGATTTGGTAATATTTATGACAGCAGATGTGACTAGTAACACGGGTGCCACTCAGCACCAGAGCAGAGCTCAGTGCCAACACTTGTGAAAAACTTAAGATATCAGAAGCTGAACCAGAGAGTGGAAAATGCTTCTGTCTCTCCACATACCTTCTCTGATATCCCCTCAGTGTCAAGGCATAAATGTCACTGTCTGCCCTTCTTTGGGCTCAGGCATTATAGCACATTTTCTAATTAACTCTGGCAGGCAGCAGCATATAAGAAAATTATTCTCATTTGTGAGCCCCCAGTTACTCAGCGATGAAGTACAAGTAGCTCAGCTCTACCACACAGTTCTTCACCCTGAGTGAAAGCAGGAGTGATAGCTTACCTTACTGTTTTTCTCTTTTTCAAACTGTTCCTCAAATTGCTTTATTTTTTTCTGTAACTTCTTGACAAGCTGATAAGGTGTCTTGTCTTCCCTTTTGTCATCTTTGGAGCTAAAGGATGCTCTTCGTGTTCTGGATTAAAAACATTTTTCAAATGTCATTTAAATAAACAAGTGCAAACAACTTGTATATTGGAGTAACAGATGACTAATTGCAATTTTTTTCTCCAGTTGATAATCCATTCTTTTCAGGTTTTCAGTCAGAGCTATTTACTTATTGAATCAAAAAGCTTTCATGTGCTGCCTTCAAAATGTGATGTGTTATTTTTTCCTCTCTAATTTCAGCAACAGAAAAACAGCATTTGAAATTCAAGAGCAATAAACTAAAGTACCTTTAATTAGATTGTCATTAAAACAGTTCAGATCTTTCTAGGCTACTTATCTAAGTTACTCAATAGTCAGGATCTCTTGAAGTATTGGGCACAGAATAAAGCCTGGGCTAGAAGCTACCACTGAACAACCCTGGATAATTAGACAGCTCCACTTAACTGTCTTAAGCAAGTTATTAGATACCTAAAAACAACAACATCTTGGCCTTACTAATAAATTTCTAGAGTATGAAATTCAGGTTTTAAATCATCTTCTGCACTTGTTCAGCTCTTTGACATTTGCTGCTCATGAAAAGCTTTTTTTATTTCAAGACTGGCCAGGAGAATTTTCTAGTACCCTTATTACACAAGGTGCCTGAAAGATCCCTCAGCAGAGCTAGAGACATCTATGTAGTTCAAGATATTACAAATACTAATCTAATAATCTACTAGTGGAGATCCTTATTAGTTTCAGAACAGCTATTACAATCAGCACTTCTCTGCAGGTCAGTCTTCTGCATCACTTTAACAGTACTTGTCAACTATCTTCTGCAGCTAACTGGAGAAAACTTGGACAAGTATCTTTTTGCATCAATAAATCTAGGTCAGACAGAGAATGTGAGGCTCTAAACTTGGTCATTCCTGTTCCAGATGTTCTCATTTTTATGAGATTTCTTCCCTAACAAGCAAGAAAACTCTTCTTGCATTCCCTTTCACAGTGACAGCAGCAGACAGTACAGGTGACAGGTTATTTACAGTTCTGGAAGGTCACACTCCCCCATGTCACACAAATAGCTTGCAGCTTGTTTGGCTACAGCTCTGCTTTCATACCCTGGGTTAAACAGGCTCAACTCCCTGAATCTGCAGGAGAAGACCTGCATTAAGAACCCTCCCTCTTCACTGCCCTGCTATCCCACACCTCTAGCAGCTGATACTTTCCTATAACCTGAATGAAGACAGTTCAAATGAAGAATGTGCCCAGCCCATTATGGCACAGTTTAGCTGCAATGGCTTATATAACCTGGCTCTTTACTGGGAAAGGATAACATGCTATGTAAAACAAATCCAAAATTCTGCAACATGAAACTAGACATTCATGAGGGAAAAAATAGGCTAAAACTTCCATAAAATCATAGACCAGGAGTCCAGTAAAGTGTGGTAAACAAGGGACACAAATACCTTCAGCCCAGGAAGTGTCAGAAGCCCTGACCAATGCCAGGCAATCTGTGCAAGCTTTGCCCTATTTTTATACTCCTTCCTTCAGCATCTGCCAGTGGCACTTTGAGAGACACGATCCCACCCCAGATGAACCTCTGGCCTGACTCACTGTGGCAGCTCCCAGGCAGGCAGAACAGCCAAATGGCCACATAATGACCTTGGTCTTGGATTAATTCACATGGTGAAAACCCATGAGGTTCCTACACAGCTGGCAGTAACATCTCCTGCCCCAAGAACCACCAAACTGCATTAAAGCACATACCTAACAAAAGAAAGTGCTTTGGATGAAGAATCTAACGTTTCTGGATCGTGTAAGAAACGTTGGCTCTGCCCAAAATCCAAACTACGATGGGACAATATGGGGTGAGAGTCCTCTTCCAGGGGGTGATTTGTCATCCTCCCAGCCTGTGGGGAGAGCTGAGCTTCTCCAGACTCACTGTCCTCCTGCCAAGATTTGAAAGCAGGAAAAGGATCTAGAAGATAAAAGAGGGACACAAGATGGTACTTTTCTGTTAAGAGAATTATGTACAAGAGTCAAAAGGAAATTAAAAAAACGTGTCCCCAATGCTTAGCCTTGTATGCTATAAAGGATGTGGTGTCATACACAAAGTGAATAAAAACATTGAAATACATCAGAAAGCTACAAATTCTGTCATGTAACAATCGAAAGAAAAAGGTACTGGGATGAGGTATGCACACTAGGATCCCTTTTTCAAAGTGTATCTTGGGGGTATGTATTTCTGAACACTTCAATGGTGTAAAAGAGCCTTATTTACTTATTATAAATCCAAGGTAGAAGAATATATTGATTATCCATTGCAATATTTTGCTGTGGAAATTAATTTTCATACCCTACGTACGTACTTTCAAAGATTGTCCTCTTGGTTTTGAAGAAGGTAAGCCTGAAAATACCTCTCTAGGTAAAATACTCATTTAAGTCTTTTAAAGGGAGTGTTGTTGGGTTTTAAGTTTAAATCCATCTTGACACCACTGAGAAAAAGAGATTTCTTAATTGGTGGAGGTGACTTCTTTTGGGCAGGGGATTCCAAAACAATCAATTTTTTTTAAAATCACTATAAAAACTTAGTTGCTAACACCCCTTTCAATCCTCAGATGTGATTTTCCTGCTGACTTAACAGAAAGCTGACCTGGCCTTCCAAGCACTTGAAAATCCCACCCCCCCTTTTCCTTTGAGTTGCCTAGATTGTCCAGTTCAAATTAGAAATTTGAAAACTGGGTTTAAAGTGTGCAGAACAACAACCAAACCAATAACCCTTGTACCTGCTTTCCACTGTACGTTTACTAAGTGCCGTTGGGATTTTTTGGTTTTGTTTTCAAGCTATAACCTTGCCTGTTTACACAGGACAAGGCATAAGAAGGGGAAAACTTTTAGGAAAAAAGCAAACAACAAAAAATTGCAGATCAGAACATTCCCAAGCTCTAAAGGGACAGCAGGTGAAGGGTTAATCAGAAAGCAAACCATAAACTATCAAAAGGCAGATACTGAACGTATGGCGAACCATACTTACCCTCCCCTTCTCTCTGCAGATGCATTGTTTTGAAATCAATGAGGGGGAAAGTGATAGGGCATGGCGCTAATAAAATGAAAAAGAATGGCAAAAATACTAAAGTGAACACACAGCACAGTCAGAACAAACTATACATAACATGTAAAGCAGGAAGATACAGTACCAGGGAAAAACACCCCCTCTTTGGGCCAGGTCCTGAGCACTCTCAGCTCCCCAGGGTTTCAGAGGCAGGTGAGGATGCTCAGTCCTTGGCACATTTGAATTTCTCACTGAAAAGGTTTACAAAGAACTGACACAGGAATAGTAAAAGACTTATTGTAGTTTAATAAGAGCCTCACGCATCCTCACATCAACAGAACACGTTCTTAATATGTTTTTGCTCACAGCTTGGAAATAACAGAGATGGTGGTGATTTCTAAAAAGCAGGACAAATGCAGAAGAAATACAGATTAAGGGATCTGCATTTTTGCCTTAAGCCAACAAGCATTTGATGTTCACTTGCAAGGACTTGTTGGTTACAGGATTTTAAGTTTTCTGTCACACAGACTTTAATAACCCACATCTTGTAACAAGACTTGGACCTGTACAGATTTCTTTGCCAAGCCAATCAGTGCAATGCCACAAGGACTTGCAGTGCCCTGGGAGATGGTAATAACCACTCTGACCAGGACTGCAGAGCAGCCAGAGTTAAAAGCCTTTATGGTGAAAGAACACCTCTTGCAAAATATCCTGATTTTACTACCAAGAAGCTTATAATACAAATTTATATACAGGTATGCCACTTTTTTTTCAAGGTAAGGATCATAAAGCTATTTGGATAAGTAAAACCAAAGCAACTCTTATGAGCAGATTTAAGGAAATAGTGAAAATGGAAGCCACAAACCTTTTGAGAATAGGTATTAAATCAGATTAACACAAATAGAGGATGCAACAAAATGTAATGTGCAAGTAAGCAATTAAACTAAACACTCAAAAGAAGCAGGATTTTTTTTCTTTTAAACTTTGTCTAAAGTTATTAACCTGGGCAACAGGAATGAAAATCTGGACTTGGTGTCTTGAGATGCCTGCAGATGGACTTTTAGATGACATGACATATTCTGAACACCCAGTTTGCTGGGGCTGAAGAAGGTCAGCCAGCAAACACTTTATAAATTCATGAAAGCCAATCAAGTTGTGAACCTCATCATTTGTAAAAGGGTTAAAAGGGAAGTTTGGAGTTAATGTGGGTAATTAATTTGGAAAACACTCAACACTTGGAGAGCTTCAACATCATTTGAGCTCCAGGACAAGGCTTTATGTGCTCACAGGCTACAACTACATCCTGCACTGTTAAAACTACACATATTCCAGAGACACTTCAGTAATTTTATAACACAGCAACCAGAAGTTAAGTGCATTTATTCTTTGTTACCAGTGTCTTATTTTCATTTAACCATGACACCTGCAGGCATCTCAAAGAACAGGTGTCACTGAAAGAGCCTGTTGGGAGTTAAAACCTCAACCCCTGCATAGGAAACCTGTGTCTACCAAGCTGTATTTGGAAGCTTTTGCAATTGGGAACAAGGGGAGGGTGGTCATTGGTCTGTGGTGACAACTCACAGGATTTTAGCATTTTTTAAGGTGTGGTAATTCAGAATATCAACACCAGGCAGAGGAAACAAGATGTAAGGAACATGTAAGAAGATAAGTACTTTGAAAAGAAGATATGGATGAGAGTGTTCTGCTCTGGTTATGTGGGGATTATGCTCTTACACAATTAAAACAGTCATTAACAGACACTCGAGCAACAAATTTTAGTAAAGTTTCAAGCTTAGGGGCTTGCTAAACCTGGAAGGCCATGAAGAATAAGGTGACAAACATGTGGAATCCTATCCGAGAGGAAACTATGCTTCAAAAATGGTTTGAGGGGCACAGAAATAATATTAATCTACAGCTTTAACTTTTTATTTGAAAATTTAGAGCTGTTTCATGTTGTTCAATGACATGAAAACCAACAGCTGACAGTCTTGGGGTTTAAAACAAAATAACCAAGAGATTTTTCAGAATAAATTAAATAT
Organism: Brachypteracias leptosomus; assembly: GCA_013401335.1. Classification (NCBI taxonomy): domain Eukaryota; kingdom Metazoa; phylum Chordata; class Aves; order Coraciiformes; family Brachypteraciidae; genus Brachypteracias; species Brachypteracias leptosomus. The sequence goes on along the minus strand of VYZX01028871.1, from coordinate 538,919 downwards.
AAATTGCTGTGTTTAGTAGTTTAGCAACTTTAAATAAAATTCAGCTAGTGTTAGAAGTTCTGTAGCTTACTTAAAAAAACCCCAATAAAACCAAAACCAACAAAACAAGACACCATGTGAGTATTAACTATATGGCATAAATGGAGAAAGCATTTTTAAGCACTTGAATGAGAGACTCGGGGTCCTGGGAACTGTAAATCACTTTTTAAAACAAACAAAACCCCAACCACCTCTGGTATGAATCTTGGGCTTTTTTGGTTTTTTCCTTTGACTATTTCTTCTTTACAGATTTTTAAGGTCCTTAATTAAGTTCTGAAACAAGATAGGACCCATGTCATGCCCTGGTTCATCTTACCACGTCTATGGGTACATATTATTCAGATTGAACTGAAGGGAAAAAAAAAAGTATGAGGTGTTTGTCTCTTCTACTTGTCAAATGTTCTGTTTATCATTAGGAGCTAACTAAATTGTGAGCTGAAGGGTGGAAATTACCTTCCCATTTGTCACCATCAGATACATTCTTCAGATCTAAACGTGGTACTTGGACCCCCAGAGCTTCCTCCGAGACGTGGACGTTGCCATCCCCCAACTCCTCTGAATCAGTATTGGCATTAAGATCACAAGCCTTGCTACTTGAATCCTGTATTTAAATAAATTAACAGGACAATTTTATTGCATAACTGGAAATCAGGTACCTAATCAGGGTTAGTTCCAGCACTTCTGGAAATTTTCAGAGGGGAGGGGAATATAATAATAATGAAAATTATTCTTTCCTAATTTAAGTAATTCTAAACAAGCTCCCCCACAGCCTTCTCTCCCCCCAGAGTGGGCAATTATTTGCCTTAGAAAACATTCCTTTTATAAGATGCATAAATATAAACCTGCTCTGCTGCCAAAAGTTTCTCTGAAGCCAGAGGAGCTCTGTAACAGAGGTTTTGCAAACCTTGCAGCAGATCATCCAACCTAAGATTTTGAAAGCTAAATTTACTGGTGTTCCTCATATCTGCATTTCATGTAAGTTGTGCATCTGTATATAAATGAAACTATAATCTTACCAGAAACATCTCTGAAGATATTCTATCATTGCCACCAAGCAATATACTATTTTGCCTAAAAGAAGAAGACACAGACCTAGTTATAATTTTAGATACAAGTTCTTAATGGACAGTAAATACTATTAATTCCCTTGACCTTTTACTCTTACATGCCTTGGTCCAGTTTTAGCAGACATGCAATGGATTGCCTTGAAGTGATAATTAGGGAGCAAAAGTTACATTGCTCTCTTTTCCTTCCCCCCCACTTTGTTCTTCAGACAGAATTCCAAGTTGAAGCATGTAAACAGGACTTGAACCAAGTTGGAAATAAAAATAGCTCAGACCTTTATTCTCCAACTAGGAGTAAATATTGTAAAAGGCAGTTGAACTCAAACTGAAATTCCAATCAGTGCTGAACTCAAACTGCAAATGAAGTCTTGTGGCTAGCCACTATTACCAACATTAATTCTTCAATTATTAAGAGCTATAAAATGTAACAAAATATTTTGAAGAAGGTACCTTTTACTTGTTCTATTTCTCTTGCCCAGAACATAGAGTTGCTCACAAAAAAAAGCATTATATCTATCATATAGACTTGTATTTATATTCTCTTTTAAGTGCAAAAAGTTCCATGCCTTTTAGATCATCACAGAAAGGTAAATTCCATTTTATCCTCTGTTTTCACATGTGCAAGGTTAGATGTTTGGCTTCATCTCCCTGATGTTACACCCTGTTGTCAACAATGACCAGTTTGGGATGCTTACTGAAGTTATATGTTCTGCCATGTAAGTGACAGAAGGAAAATACACACCTTTCACTATTATTTTCTCCATCAACATCTGCACCTTCATCTTCATCTTCACCACATGGTTTCAATAATACATCTGCAGTCTGTTGGCAAAAAACACATTTAGAAAGCTTTAGAAATGGCATTTTCAGCTGAAAACATTTCTGTGATCATCACTGAACACAGAAAACGCTCAAGAAGTAAGAGCACTGCTTCTTGTGGGGGGGTGGAAATCATTTTTTAACCAAGCAATATTTTTACATCTAAAGCAAGCCCAGTAACCAGGGGTTTTCATCACTAGAAGACATTGACTTTCCATCTTCAGCCAAATTTTTTAATTATTCCTTTTAAATCTCCACACCAACAGTTCTACTGCAAATTGTGAATCATAGCATCAGGTTTGGGGTGACTAAAATCATGGCAGTGAAGTATATCCTAGTGTCAAAAATAATGGTGTTGGATGTAGACTGGTGCTCAGCACATATGAAATGAAACAAGTCTGACAGACTTTCTAAAAGGAGCTACTAATCCCTGTTACTAAATAAAGCAGCAACAGAACTGGGAAGGGATGAAGAAATGCTGGCATTCCTATGACACCATCTCACAAAATAAGTTCAGCTGAAATCATGTCACCATTTTGTTTGCTAAAAGTTGGCACAGGAAGATCAATGACTTTGAGCATTTACACCAAAGCCCAGCACCTGATTTCCTCAAAAAGTGTCTTATTTGGGGGACTATACAAAATCTAAAATATCAGCTATGTCATTTTAAAGTAACATTACATCTGATTTCAGACTTCAGGAAGTTCTCATAAATGATCTTTAAAATGTCTGAATTAAAAGTTACCTGGAGAGTTCAAATACACAAAGCAGCTGCCTGGTTCATGCTGCTGACAGCAATATTCACCCTTATCAGACTCAACTCCATTATTCTGTTCACATTATTTCAGTCCTCCAGTCAAATTCCAACTTGGGGAAACAATTTTTAATTACAGTGCATCTGTCGTACTCCAGCAGATGATTTCCACCCTGGAGATGAGCTGTGCAAGTCTCACATAGTCACACTTACTGTGGCTGTGGAAACAGCTGCTTCTGTTTCCATTTCAGACCCAAAGGGAGCTCATGGGCACACCTCTCATCTCCTCCAGCCCCCTCAAACTCCTTCCATGCAGAAGGATCAGAGTAGGTCCCTTTAAAAGACACAACTCTCCAGTCACATCTGAAGCAGTGGATTAACAAGAAGGTAGAAACTAACTTTGAAAAAACAAAACTTCACCTCAAAATGCCACCTTACTACTGATAACGGGCTGCCCAGAGAGGGGGTGGAGGCCTCATCCCAGGAGACATTCAAGGTCAGGCTTGCTGGGGCTCTGAGCAGCCTGCCCTAGGTAGAGATGTCCCTGCTGGTGTAGGGAGGTTGGACCCGATGACCTCTAGAAGTCCCTTCCAGCCTCAAACATTCTATGATTCTATATCAAAGGATAGAAATGTACCAAAAGGCAAAAAAGGCCAAGAATGACATGAGGTATGGCAACAAAAGCCCATCTGTACATGACCATGTGCTCCCAAGCAGCACGTTCCTCTCTATATCCTCAGCACAGTAAGTACTCGGAACTCTGAAGCACACATCCTTGATAACTGTAATTCACATTTCTCAGCTGTTCTTTGAAACTACTGAAACTGCATAAAAGGCACTGAAAAGCCACCAATTTGTGGCTTTTGTCTCTCCATCTCCATTTGTTTTTCCTGAGGGTTGATTTCTAAAGCTCAGTGTGTATTTTAACTAGGAGTCAGGAGGAAGGTAAAGTGTTATTAGTTAATAGGAGGCATTCCTTCCCTATTGCTTTTGAAGGCTTTCTTTGTCAGGAGATGAATACAAATACTACAACACTGCAAATAAAAGATGGCTTGCAATAATCAGAAAAATATGTATGGCAGAAATATGGGACTCTACCACATTGCTTTCAGCAGAGTTCTTGCAAACACAGTATTTGCCTGAATCAGATAAAATATCATCAAATTGCCACATCAGGTTTTGTGCCTTTTGTGCTGTAGGATAACAATCTAATAATTTAATAAGATTTGGCACTAATGCATTAGGAAAGAACCCCAACAATCAATACATTCTGTGAAGTTCTAATTTACAGAGTGGGCTTTTGAAGCAATATCTTAGATTAGAGGGGATAATTGAAAAATTTGGCTTGTTAGGTGAATACAAAGAGTCATTTTGGATCCAGGAAAGCCAACAGAAGGCTAGGAGAAGAATCCATTACAATAGTGAAAAGTGCCTTGGCAACATTTTGGTTTAATAGAAACATCAATTCCAGGCAAGACTCGAAGTTTCACTATGCTAAGGCACCATTTCTACCTTTTCAAGTTCACAGACACATTAAATTCTAGTTAATTTAAGTTTACCAACAATAGGTTTGCTCATCTAGTTATCTTTCAGGAAACCCTCAGAAAGATTTATGGACTCAGAGGCAAGAAGCTAAAAACCACTGTAGAAAGTTCCCTACACATGTACAGCAAATCTGTCTACCCACAGAATTCATCACTTAGATTATGACAACAAAAGTTCTGCCAAATAAATAAGGAGCTACAGATTTGAATTCTTCACATGAAGAGTCTGACAGCTCCATATGTGCTATTTCATACAGAGAGGTAGAAACTACATTCCCTTGCATGTTACTGTGATACTTTATTTTTGTCAGCACATATTTTATAGCATTACTTGACCATACAGATACCCTGAATGAGAGCCTGATGCCTGCTAGGAAGCAGGAAATATTAGGAAATAATCGAAAGTGCTGGTACAGTTCAGGCCAGCATTACAAATTCAGGCCATACCTACTATAAACATTCACATTTGTATGTGAAGATCTAATAATTTACAGCTCAAAGCAAAGCTGAGGCATGTTTGTTCTATATGGCAAACAATTATGTCAATGTTTAGTTACAATACTGGGCTCCCACTGTGCACAACACTTGCTTCCTTCAGTGACATGAAGCTGTTCAATTCATGTGTAATACATAAAAGCAAAGCCAAATTTACATCTATGGCACCTCATTATCCTACAGTTTGTGGTTTACATTTTCAGTTGCTTTCTGAACTTTAACAGCAACTTCAAGTATCACTAAGAGTGCATTTTCTGAGCAAAACAGTTTTTTAAAAAAAGAAAACTAAGCATTTTATTTTTCCAAGCATGTTAACATCACATAAGTGCTCATAAACACTCCAGACAGGTTTTTCTGATTTGGAATACAAATTATCTATCCTGATACTTTTCAAGATGAGAGTTGAACCTCTTCATGAGGTCATAAGTCTAATTTTCTTTAATTTCCCTTTTGCTGAACACCTCAAGTGTAAGAATTCTAAGTGTATGCACCAGTGTGGAGGGGCATGAGCTATCAGCACAGCAGAAGTCAAATATCTAAGCAAAGAGGTCCAAGGAAAAGTAACAGCAGCTCTTTCAACTAGAAATGATGTGTTGAAAAGGACAGGACATCTATGCCTATCACAGAAGAAACTGGGAACAGTGAGAAAAGGCTGTAATTAGCTAATTACAAACCCACAGTTTCCCAGTACAAGTAGTCAAGAGGCTGCAGAATCAAGGTGACTCCTCTACCCTTTCTTGATGCAGTAAAAAGTGTAAGTAATTATGGGCTATGCTACAATCACAGCTCTAGATCTTCTGCTCCTCAGGAAGCCCCTGCTCATGCTGCTGCTATTCTAACCAGTGCTGTGACTGCTGACACACCAACTTACCTGAGCAGAAGGAAGGGCTGGTACCTGTGAAAGACCAATAGAAAAATATTAGTCAGGGTCCAGAAAGTTGCACCAAAGTACACAAAAATGTCTCTGTGCACGTCTATGAAAGGTGCAGAGCAGAGAAGACAATTAAGCTAGTAGGAAAACCTGGCTCTCCAAAGCACTTTGCTAAAGTCACAGCAATTTATGGTTCTCATATACAGGAGGCTCTTCCTCTCACCTGAACGTTCTCCTCTTCCTCAGTTACAGTATCATGGTTCATAGCTTCACTGTCTACATCAGTGCTAACCATTACTTCAGAGCAGTCCCCTGTGTTCTCACTGCTACCAGTGTCATTTTCTTCAATAACATCATTCCTGAAGAGAAGAACAGAAAAACTTCAGCAACTTTAAAAGTAAAAGCACCCCACTCTCCCCTCCCCCCTGCAAACAGTATCAAACATCAAGGCGCTTTTATTTTTTTTCCAACAAAATTATTCTGACCAAACATACTGGTAATATTTACAACTCCATTGCCTGTAGGCATCTTTTAATTATTTATGTTGTTTATATATACTTCTGAGGTTTTCTGCAATAGTGTGCCATAGGCACATTAAAATGTATGTATTTGATTCTTGTATTAAGGGTCAGACACAAACACTCCACTTACTGTGCTGACCTAAGGAATAAAAGTGCCAACAGCCAAAAGCAATGACATATTGAAGCTACTGGGACTTGATGAAGCTGCTGTGGCTACATTCTCCTCAGAATTGAAGACAGCCAGTTTATAGCTAGCATCACTGTTCCCCTACAGTGAGAAATCCCCTTATTTCTAACATTTAATCTTCCCAGAACTCAACCTAAGACTTGCAACACAAAACAACCAGATTAAAACTCACTCACACTGTATTTATGTCCTTATAGTCTTTCCACGCCACCATCCCTGTTACCACATGACTAATTCATCAAAATTCTCTGACTTCCTTGCCTGCCTTCTCCTCACCCACAAAGAATTCCAAACTACTTGAAAAAAAATGCTCCTCCTCTATCAAATATATAGATACTAAGCGGGGTGATTTGGAAATTAATATTTAAACTCCTTCCTCTTAATTTCAGCAATTATTTTAAGTTAGTTCTAAGACATCTGCACTGGATCCCTGCATTTTTTAGTTGGTGTTTTAACTGTATATTTGCCTCTTGCAGAGTCTGTGGGCGGCACTGCTCTAAAGGACCCAGAGGACCTTCCAGCAGCTATCATGTGTCCTCTATTACGGTTAATCCACAGCAGCACGATGATGAGAAGCACTTGAAATAGTTGCTGTGCCAGAAGAGTGTATTGGTTTCAAACCTGCAGTGATGGTACTTTTAGCCTCTGCTTGTGCAGTCAGCCAGCCCTTAAAGCACTTCTGCTGCAACCGAAGGCGTTTGGCTACACCGGGTCTTTCAGGCAATTACCCACTTGCTTATAAATTACTTCAAAGACATTAAATCTCTAACACTAAAACTCAGTTTTAATAGATCATTACCAGCAATGATTATTACTTTTATGACCAACTGCTAACTAGAGTTTGACCTCTTGTCATAGATAAGATTTCTAAAAACAGTAAAGACTGAACAATTTAGAAAACAGCAGTTGAGTCTCTGGACACTTCATGTATTTTATGGTCTCAGAAACAAAGTAATTTAGATACTGAAGTCCTGCTTAACTACACATTTTTGGAGTTTGGGTATTAATCATGATTATTTCTTTTTAATAAAGCACCGAAAAAGTACCAGCTTCTCAGTGCTGCCATGGCAATTGCTACACTCACAACTGGGCAAGATTTACAATAAAGAGCTGATGAAATGAGGCTGAAACTCTACACAAATAGACCCACAGTGCTCATTCTGCCCATTTTTAGCTGTTTGGTTGGCACTGCCAGCCAGAGCAGTAAAATGGCTATGCTGATGCTGAAAGAAAGCTGAAACAGCATCTACAATGGCTTTCATATGGTAAAATGGTGTGACAAGGAACATCAGTGAGATCAGAATGAAAGCACCTGGGTAAATTTAAGTCCTTGTGCTACTTGCACAGAATTCAGCAGTGAAGCAGTGATACTTCACAATATTTTTAGCTCTAAGATCAATTTAAAATACTTGCTGCAAGAGCTGCTGATTACTGGCAAGTGATGGAAGTTGATCTGGTTTAAAACATGAGATAAGTCATGAAGTGAGTGGCAGAAAAAGTAAATTTTGCTTGGGTTGAGGTGGGGGATTGGGGTAGTTTGATTTGGAAGAGTTAAGATGCACAATCCTATAGAATTCTTTACAGCTACAACAAAATCTTACTGGTTGTTAGATCCTTCCTCATCCCCACTGGGGTTTTTTGCTTCATTGTTACAGCCCAGCCTGTGTTGCTGTATATGTTTCAGATCGTTATCCAAGCTGCTCTGCAGGTCAAAAAGGTGCTGTTCCACAGCTGCTCGAATTGTTCTTTCTAAAATGCTAAAAAAAGACAGAAAATTCCTATTATGCACTCTCTTTTGCATTGATCAACCATGCAGAAAGGCAGAGATAAAACTTTACACACGACAGGAGTCTTTGATGGCAAGTACTTCAAGGCAAAAAGAGACCAACCCTTCTAAAAAGGCAGCAGAAATCACTGCACCTACTATCTTTTATTTCTTAAGATTTACATAATGTATTACAAAGTCTATTAACAGTATTTAAATAGTGATCAGCACATTAAAATGACTAATTTATTTTTTAATAGCCATACATAAAAACTTATACGAGCTTAATATATTCATGTGGCAGTAAAATCCTGTGGCAGCAGTAACTGATCAGCCAACCCTGGTGCTGGTACCACCTCAGCACCCCAGGCTGTGACCTCCCCCTAAACAGGGCTCTAAACTTAAAAGGAAAGAGACAGTAAATAGCAGGGACAATGAGCAAGCACCTGATGCAGGACACAGGATAGACCCAAAGAGACACCAAGAACAAACCAGCATTCTTTAAAAACAGTTTTAAAACTCCTTTCTTTACTCTGTTGAGTGCTCCTTGGCCAGCTCATCCAAAATACACAATGAGGTCTATAAAAAAAATCCTCCCTGAAGAATCTTAAACTATTTTACCCCATTTTTAGCTGTGGAATTGTGCATTTATTTTTCCTCCATATTTGTACACACAATTCCACTGAGCTGTACTCAGAAGCAGTGCTAAAAACACATGGCTACTATCATAATTTTAAAGGCAAACACCTGTGACACATCTAGGTATAAAACCAAATTAGTTTGCAATCTAGATTCTCCCATACTTTGCCCTCATGCTTCTGCAGTCAACAACACTGACAGTTGTTGGGTTTTTCCTGTGCTAGTGTTAAGTGCTATAAGTTAAATACTCCACACTAGAACATGTTCATCCATAACTGCAATCACCAAACCTACTGCATTTCTTTTTCCAGACGTATCCTCTATGCAGGTTCTAGTAACAGCACAATTCAAACATCCTGTATTTTCATTATACTTACTCTGCAGAGGCTGGCAAGATACTTATGGGAGAGATATGAGCACTGCAATGAAGAAGAAATAAGTTAATTAATGCAAAAAACTCAGCACACCAAATAAAAGTCTAGAAAAGTCAACAGAAAGCAACTTAGAATATACAGACTGTGTATAACGTGGATAATAAAAGTGGAATAAATACATAAAGAAAACACTGATTTGCAGTCCCTTTATTATTTAGCTGAAGAAAGTCATCCCAAGACAGAAAGCTGTAGAAGCAGCAATGCAGATTTCTGTCTCTCAAGAGCCAATACTCTGCATGTTATGAAGCTCTAAGCTTCCCATGGTCTTCCCCATGGGAAACACTGATCACTGAGTCTCCAGATTGCCTGACACCTGGCTTAAGAATGTAGATTTTAACCTTGCTGCCTAAAGCAAAGTCCAAATCACTCTGCTTTCCTCCACAGTTGCACCTCAGAGAGGTTCTTCCCTGCCTGCCAGACTGTTGCATAATTTGACTCTGCAATACCCAACAGATCTGCAGCTCTCCAAGGACAGACACATTTCAAGTGCAAGGCAGGTACCTCCCAGAGGTCTGGAGACCCCAGTGAGCCATTTGTAGAGCACTGGGGAGTCTCCCAGCACTGGCCATTTCAGAGGAGAATGTTAAACTCTTGGGGGAGGAGGGGAAGAGTGGAAATCAGCTTAAAGAACCCAAGTTCAACTTGTACGTGGGCCATTAATATGATCAAAATTCTCTCATTCTAAACAGAATACTTAAACTGTAGACAAATTTATGGTAAATATGCTAAGAATGAAATAAAAGAAGAAAACTGCTGTAAACAGTAATGAGTTGCAATGTATATATCTTACTCAGAAAAAAAAAAATCAATATTAGCTTCATTTCAACTCTGAGGTAGGGAGGAGGGTAAACAAATGTTTTTTCTTGTATTATATAACCAAGCTCAAAAAGCTGAAAAATAAGTTTAGCCTACTCTTTATCATGCAATAGCTAATGTAGATTTTAAATATTTATCTTCATGAATGCATAAGGTAAACCTTGAAACAAGAGGAAGAACTGAACAGATGCTACCTCTGCAAGATAGTTTTGACTGATACTTGTCTTACTTGAGCTAAAAAAAATGTAGATATTCTCTCTGCTTACCCAAGTATTGTTTTAAGGAATATCTTGGTTAGATCTTATCAAGTTTATTAGTAGTTTCACTACCAGAGAGGTAAGATAATTGACCAACTCAAGCAGACTTTCTATTCTTTCTTCCTCTAAGTAGACGAAACACAAGCAACAAAGGACTCTCAAACATTAGCTGATAAGGAAAGTGGTTAAAGTATTTATTTAAAAATAATTATGCCCTTTTGCTTTAGACAACTTGTACTGGGCCAATAGCAGAGTGCACTGTATTTAAACACCACCATTTAACAACTGACCATGCAGGTGCTCACAGAAGTATTTCATTTCTATTTTTTCTTTTATTTTAAATGGAAACATGATTTTAAATCAAGCTCACTTCATGACTTGTGTTTGTTTGCCTAGGTGAAAAAACAAAGCAGATCTATTCCAAATGCTTTTACTCTTTCAAAATAGACACTGCCACATAGCTCTGTAAAATTAAAGCACCTGATGTAGAAGCCAGATCCTGTAGCCACTAATTTCAGAGCTGCTGGATCAAGCAGTGGTAGACACACCAGCATTTTGTTTTTTTGATTCAAGCAAAGAAATGGTAAGAAAAACTTTACAACTTAAGATATTCACATTTTGTTGGTATTTCTGTGCACAGTTCAGCATAGCCTTACTACTTGTAGCAAGTGTTTAAGTTTTCTGAGAAACAATTTTTGTTTTGACAGTACTTTAAATAAAGAAATGAAGACATGAAGCTGTGAATAAATTCAGCTTCATGAACAAGATAAAACGAGAGGAGGAACAGGAGCGAGAATCTCAGAGAAAAGAAAAAAAGGTAAGATTTTAAACCACAAAAAATGTTGGTTTAAGTATTTGATCTCAGTATTTTTAAGAAGTTCTACAAAAGGTGTGCTTACTTTCCCAAAGTACCAATACACAGTTGTACACATTGAAATCCTAGGATAAATTGGGGTGGGGGGGAGCAATCAGAACACAGAACACTGCAACACTCCGATGGTAAAAGAGAGCACAAAAAATTCAGTCAAGGGCACAAGTACAAATACTATTTATAGGAAGCTGTGGTGGCCTGGAATCCTTTTATTCTACCACTTGAGACAATGAGGAACTGTGTCAAGATTGGAAAGAAACAAACTCATCTCCAAAGAATCCCCAAGACATGGTTCACAACAAAATTTTCCATCTCACTGCATAACCTTCAGCCCCCAGCAGAGGGTCCTTCACTGGTGCTTGTACTAAACACCTTTAGATGCATTAAGGTACTCAGCAAAAGATGTGCATAAATCAGCAGTATTGCAAAGCCTGAAGAATCCTCTTACTACACAAAGAATATCTCCTCCCTTCAGCTAATCACTTCAGCAATTAAGCACTTTTTGAAAGAAACGTGTCAATGGCTCTGAGCTGAGCAGGCAGTACAACTTTGAATGCACACACCACCCTCCAAGGATACTTCTGAAAAGCTGTAATTTACACTGCTACCCAGAGCCTTCACGCAGCATGACACAGCAAGACACAGAGGTAAACATCTCTGTTTCATAATGCTAACCCTCTCCCCAGAGCCCCTTTTGCACTGTCTCCCTACCCATAACAAGTCCTGGTAAAAACAGAGCTGCAGATAGAAAAATACCTTAAGTAGACAGAAAACATTTCAAAGTTTTTCTTGGTAATTTACTGACTGCTTATAGATCATTATTGCTCTTTAAAAAAAATCAGTTGTGACATTTCATTCCACAATATCTCCAAAATACATCTCATCTCACATCATTTTAAAGTTAAATAAAGTCTTATTTGCAAATCAGACCGAAGCAACATTTCCCCTTTCATACCATTACCTGTGCAGCAGAACTTTACAGGCCATCCTGATAATTTTTGCTATCCCCAGGGAGCACTTGGTGTAGAAGTGCTTCACTGGAAGAGCAGCAAAGCGTGATGCTGGTGGCTGGCTGTGCATGCTGCTGGTGGGACTGGGAGGCTGCCTGGCAGGCTGTACCTCTGGAGCGCTGCGCTAAACCCTGCAGTCTAAATAGAAATAGACTGCAACATGAGGTCACTCCTGACAATGAGCTGCCCAATCAACACTTGAAAGCTTTCCTGACATGTTGTTCACAGCTCTCCCAGGAGGGAAATAGGGACAAGTATTTGGATGTTAAGAAAGAGTGCTTAAACTAAAGCAGTAATCTATTTTCTAGCAATTCAGGTGGTGGTTGTATTTGGGCAGCCTCCTTTATATACACGCTTGGTCTCACTTGGTTGCTGTTAATGTTATTGCCTCTCTCTCACTGATCAGAGCTTATTAAAACAAAAAAGGGTTAACAAAAACATCACACAAGCAGCGAGGATGTCACCTTTGTCACTGCATCTAATACAGACAAAGCAAACTGTTTACAGAGCTCCCTACTTGTCAGATCTGATATTTTAACAGATACAATTTTGACAAGCCCAAAGAACATACCCAGAGTTTTTCTATTCAGTTTCTGACTGACAATATTGGAGATGAACTGCAGAAAGCAAAGCAAATACTGCCTGCTGGCAAAGCACAGTGATGAAAAATGTGGAATAATGACAGAGAAGGATTCTGAAGTGGTTATTTCATCAGCACGTCTTAGAAGTCAGCTGCAATGCTGAGTCAGTAATTCCTCCCTCCAAAAGTCAGGAGGGCAGAACCAAAAGAGCCGTGGTGAAAAAGCTCCTGAGAAGGCAGAATGTGCAGTTTCCTTACACACACAACACCAACTGTCTGCAACAAATGCTCCCCGGGGGGGTCACAGGCCTAAAGATCATTCAACAGGTTTCTGTGAAATGCCATTTTCAAGCAGTCCCTAAATCAAGCTGCATTAATGATTATCCCCAATCTCACCAGATCCCCAACTCAAATTAACACTGAGCAGGGCATGAAGGTCAGAAAGGGCAAACAGAACGAGTGAAGAAACAAGGTTGTGAGCAAAATTATGAGCAAGTTATAGTCTAAATAACTAGAAGGAAGGTCATATATCCCATCGTATGAATCAAGATAGCCAACCTTTAACATGCAACCTCAGCCTTCCTTTCCTTCTCTGCACAAAGAGACCAAAATACACAGATATTTGTTCACAAAATCTAACAGCAGGAAAAGAGGCAACAAAACTCCAGGTTAAGGAGCTGCAAGAATTATGTTTAACATCTGCCTCTCCTCCTCTTTCCTTTCTAAGCTGCTGCAGGCCCTCTGTCAAGACAAACATATCCCAATAAGCCTGCATTAACATTGCCTTTTTTTTTTAAAATCATGAAACTAAAACAAGCCACTAAAGGCATATTATGAAAGCCTTCAAGTTTGGAAAAATATTTACAGTATTCACAGTGGTTAAAAGTTGATTAAATCACACTTTCCTCATGCTCTGGGATTTATTTTTTTTAAGTGTTTGCTGCAGTTATTCTGGTTTTACAGTCAAAATTCTCTTTCTTCTTCTACAGGATTCCTCCTTATCCTTCCCCACAAATTATGTAAAATGTCAACCATAATTGAAGCCTATTAATTTTTAATTAACCCTAAACATTGAGTAAAAATGTTTTTCTCTTCAGGCTATCAAGTTTAAGCTCTCAAACATGTTGAGATTGTCACTACTGCTGTGCTTACACATTCCACAAGCAACTAAATACCTGTGCTTAAATTGCTTTAAAACTTCCACGGGAAGAAGCAGCACTTTTGTAGATAGTCTAACTGCAGCAACTTTTTCATTTAACTCAAACTAAAACTGAACAGCCCCATTAATGGCAAAGATAATGAACTATTAAAATATTAATTTAAATTACAGGACTGAATTATGTTTCTCTCATTATTTTATATTTTACAAGTTCTCACAATGAAGTAGAAGGAAGGGAGCAGTCAAAGAGTTGAACAACTTTCAACCTGAAATCCACATTCTTGAGACTACCCAGTTTTAGGGAATAAACTTGTGATTTCTCCCTGTATTTCTTCAGCTTTTAGTCACATTTTTACTACAGATTCTTCCTCACCCCTCCCTGCAAGTTCTAGCATGCAATGCCCACACCAAACACACACTGTAGATGGGAAAAGGTAAAATTCTCTAGCCATAAAATGTTAACTCTAAGTAAAGCAGACTTAAAAATAAAAACCTGTGCATTACAAGCAAGTAAAAAATATAAACCTGTGCATTACAAGCAAGTGAAAATAAGCTCTCCAACAGGAGTCTGATTCTAAGTTTATGCACCTCCTTTTCATTAACAGCTGACTCCCACTCCTCTACTCCAAGTTAAATTTACTTGGCAGAGTTAAATTAAACTGATGATTGATCTTCAGGCATTTTACAAATATATTAATTTGCAAGTCAACTTTCACAGAACAGGGTATCCAGAGTCCTCAACTCAAATTCTGCACCCTTGAATCAAGGTTTTTTTACAAGCAACCCATTCTACCCATATATAACCATCCAAAATACCACCTTTAAGGACTTCTCAACATTGCTCTACTAAAGGTCTTTCTAGAACCTCTAAATTCCAACTTAAAAATCCTTAATGTTCAATATTACCCTGCTTTACCACTATCCTTTTGGCTATATCTCATTCCTCTGCATCCCTGGTGTTTTCTCTATTTTCAGGAAGTAATTGCATCTACAGAGTCTCCATTACAATTGTTTATTAAATATATTCCACTGTACTCTAGTGAAAGAAGAAACTACTTTCCTCATTTAACACCTGACCAAACTGGGGGGGGGGGAAATATAAAATCTGAACAAACAGATTCTCACAGGTTTAGAAGAATTAGAGTCATGTAAGGACACATCTCTGCTCATTAGCACGTGACAATAAATAGTCCTAGGATTTCCCACTGAAAGGGAGTGATGGAAAGATGGTACAGAATGGGTTTGCATCTACCAGTATTCAGATTCTTTTTACATTTCTGCTACAAAATTTACTGCTGAACTATACCTTTACAGGTTCACTAAAATATGCCCCTTTTCCCTTCCTCTGCATAAATCACCAGAGTTAATCCAGACATTCCTCTGCTGCATTTGGGAACAGTTATTTTAGCCCCTATTTTATTACTACAAGAACTGCACCTACTCCTAAAGCTCCAGCTTGTAGGCACCACCACTTATCTCAGAAGCCTGAGAGCTTCTCTCTCACACAGAGCAGAGCACACTCCAAACTCCAAGGTGGAAACAAGTTACCTTGTTGATGCTGTAACACTCCTGGGATCTGGGAGACTCCCTGTCATATCTAGATGCACCACAGCTGGCCTTTCAACAGGTTTCTCTGTGCCATCTTCTGGAAGTTCTTCAGACTGCTCAAGCTTTACATCTTCCTCCTCTTCCAAGAGATCATTGATCTAAAAAAGATTTAATCACAAATGTTCTTTCAAGGGGTCCAGGGAATTAAAAGAGCATGAGAGGTACAAAAAAAATGTATGTGTAAGAGAAGAACATTTTTCAGTATTAGAGAAACAGGCCCAATAGACCTGCTTTTATGTAAAACCAAACACTGCACACAATTTAAAAGCTACAAAACCCTTTTGAAACATTGGACAAAAGCACCTTTGATGCCATAAATGAACACAAGTAGAATCAAGAAACTACAAAATCCCAGCACTCTGAAGTCATGAGGCACAGAACTTTTCTTTCCCTAGGTATAAAACAGAGACAGATAATTCTCCTCTATTCTGCAGGCAGCCTTCTTCATACCTGAGAAGCATTTTCAAACCCTTCTACAGATGTCTAAGAATTGAAACTTTGAAGTACCAAATGAATACTAATAAAGGCAAATGTAAGAGTAAGAATATTGAGAAGTTTCCTTGAAACCTCCTGTTTTCAGGGAACCAGTAAAATACAGCCAATTTAGAAAGTAAAACAATATAGCCAGCTGAGGACTCCATACTGCCACCTCCAATTTTTAAATAGCAACTGTCTAAAACATACAAAGGTAAACACAACAAAGTGATTGTTTGATAGGCAAAGCCCCTCTGTGACTGATGACTGATCTCCCCAACCTGCAAACCCCAAAATTAAAAAGTAGCAGCAACAGCCTCAAGAAAATGTGCTTTATAATATCTGCAGGTATGAAACAAAACCACTGAACTAAGAAAAAATGAAACTTTAGAAATTTAAGATTACACAGAAGACAGAGAGGAGGTGTTTGTTTATTTTTAAAAGGAGTATAACATGTTACTTTCAGGGGAAAAACCATATTTATCCCTGACCTTCCTCTGTAGTTGGAAGAGGATGTGCCAGGGAAATAAGGACAAGCCCCAGCACAGTCAGCTGCCAGTGGGGCTGTGCCCAGTGAGGACAGTGGCCTGGGATGGAGAGGACCCAGCAGAAGTGCACTGTTGACATCTGCTGGAGACACCACGAAATTAAAGGGACACCCCACCAGGCCTCAACCTTGGGGGGAAAAAACCCCCAAAACTCACCACACAGACTGTTATGCTTGGGAAAACCTTTTGCTAAAATGCATCATGAGCTACAGACAATTCAGTAATTTTAAAGCATGAGAGACCAGAGCAACTAACTACACTTTAAAGAGCAGCCACCCCAACCCCAGACAACAGTCCTCAGCTTCAGGTTGCACCAGTTACAGCCCAGCTTTCTTTAACAGCTTCCCAGAAGCAGTGGGGCTGTGTCAGTGCTCAGTGCTAGACACGTTCCTGCAAAGAGCTGAGCAGACAGACAGCAGCCATCACAAGGCTGCAGCACTGTGCTGGGAGAGCCAGCAGAGCAGGAGCTGCTCCATCCACAACCTGCTGCCCACGCTTGGCAGACCAGACCAATGGGTGAGGCATCTACTGTAGGGAAGAGGAAGCAACCAGCTGCCCCACTACTTGCCTTACCTGTCTTGCTAGAGGAGGGGTTTGTGGGGTAGTTAGGCTTTAAAAATTCCATATTTCCTTCCTTAGCAACTGCTGGTTATTTACCCTTTTTCCTCTTTAAGGAAGACACACTTGTTAAGCCAAGCAAACATGAGAAAATTCAGTTTATAACGTTCTGTATTTCTGAGGAAGGGCTTGAGCCAAGATTTTATTAATAATCCATGAACTTGGCACTGATGATACAAAAAGTACTTCTTCCATACATTATCACTTATATACCATGACATGTCAGAATGCAAAACATTTGCCAACAGAAGAAGGTCTATCACAATATCACATTTTAATCTCCCTAACAACTCTCCATCACTATTTATCCCACCACAACATGGGTTTACTTCACAAAGTTCAATTTGTTGTGAGGAAAGGCTTAAGAGTGACACCAGTACCTGAGTGATACCACCAGTGCCATGGACAAGTGCCTGGCAATCCTGACAGCTGAATGCCAAGACCCAGAGTGCTTCTACATAACTTCATTTAGCTCATTTCAACACTTTTCCCCACTAATGTCAACATGATATTTTGAAGTGTCAGAATCACTCAAGAACTTTGGCATAGGGAACCACCACTGATAACATCACCGAGTGGAGAGCGAGACCCTGCATGTTTCTGGAAGACACACCTAGAAATGCTATTGAAAAAGACCAAGAGCAGCATGGTTCTACATTGGCTTAAAAACCAGCTCTCCTTGCCTAAAAAGGTAACTAAAAGGTACACTTTATACAGCATTAACAGCACCTGTGCTGGGCAGGAGATCATTGCTGGTTTAAATCATTGCTGGTTTAATCCTTACATATTTCTCCCTATAGCATATCTACACTTGCTAAAAAGCAACAATTTCACAAGGATGCCCATGGTAAGAATAAGCATTTAAAGAAATACTGGGGTTTTTTTCAGTTTGCAAGAAACTATCAAAAATATACTAAAGGAAATCATGTTTCAACATATCCTTAATAAATGGAAACGTGTGTAACAGTTACTTAAGTGGTAACATGTTGCCACTTAAAATATTCTTACCTGCTCAGTTATTGAACTTAAATCATTAGTGGATGAAAAATCTTCCTCTTCATTTTCAAAGAACTCATAGTAGTTCTCCAGAAGTCCTGCCATTATTCTGCTAACTATCTCTTGTTCTTTCAGATCTTCCACATCTGTGTAAACGCTAAAGATTTCAACACTGAATTAGTTTAACAATCTCAATCCAAGTGTTTCCCAAAAAAACTCCTAGGAATGACTTCTAAGGGCTACACTTCACACCATCATGGCAGGGTAGAAGCTCTTTAGGAAGGACAGGCAGGGGAAATGAAGAGGGGGTGTTACCCTCTGCTTCAATGACCAGCTGGAGAACATGGAGCTCCACCTGGAGATTGATGAGGAGCCCACCAAGAGCTTACAGGTCAAGATTAAAGGTCTCTTCAATAAAGGACAGGTGCCATCATAGCAGGGGTCTGCTACAGGCCACCCCACCATGAAGACAGAGCAGAAATAGGTGGTCTATAGGCATGTAGGAGCAGCTTCACATTTGCAAGTCCTGGTCCTCATGGGGGACTTCAACCAGCCTGGTATCTGCTGGAGGGACAAACAGCAGGGCATAAGCAATCCAGGAGGTTCATGATGATAACTTTCTTCTCCAAGTGACTGAAGAGTCAAGGAGGAGAGGGCCACAAAGATGATCAGAGGGGCTGGAGCACCTCTGCTATGAAGACAGGCTGAGTTGGAGTTGTTCAGCCTGGAGAAGACTCCAGGGAGACCTTTTAACAGCCTCCTAGTACTTAAAGGGGCCTACCAGAGAACTGGAGAGGGACTTTTTACAAGGGCATGCAGTGATAGCACAAGGGGTAATGGCTCTAAACTGAAAGAGAGGAGATTTAGATTAGATGTAAATTATTCACTGTGAGGGTGGTGAGACACTGTCACAAGCTGCCCAGGGAGGTTGTGGAGACTCCACATCTGAAAGTGTCCAAGGCCAGGTTGGATGGAGCTTTGAGCAACCTGGTCTAGTGGGAGGTGTCTTACTCATGGCAGGAGGTTGGAACTAGAGGATCTTTAAGGTCCCTTCTAACCCAAACCACTCTATGATTATCCCCAAACCGTTATGACTACACAGAACTTTAAACAAACACCTTCACACTACTGCATTAAAAAGCTTTACACTAGTTTAAATTTAAAAGTGATGAAGTAACAACTAGTTAGTCAATTAACTTTTCACGAGGAACAATTAAAATTCAACTATTTTCCTGTAGAGAGAAAACCCCAGTATATGTTTGTACTTTAAAGCAGTTCTGGGAGAAAGCTGTTCTTCCTACAAATAGTAATCTTACACACTACCTCTAAAAATGCTGAACCTCAGTATAATTTCAATAATGTAACAATCATCTCAGTAGTTTCTAATACCACAGCTCATAGACAAGCTGTTGTTTAGATCAGAGCAAAAACTGTAAGACAAAACTGGGGTGAGGGATTGGGGGAACAGAAAGAAAGTGCTCAAAACACATAGTGTACTCACAGACTAGGACAGACTTGAGGCTACAGATGTACACAGTCAAATTCACATAAAAACAGTCAAATTCACATAAAAACACTGCATGAAGTTTTATAAATAACTTACTGAAAAACATCTGGGCCAAAGACTGCAGCTAAAGAACTTGCTGACCAGATTTCTTCATGATGCGATGCTACATTAGATAAAAATTTACACAGAAACTTCAACAAACTGTAATTAACAGGTGGAAGCTGCTGCAAGAGGAACCTCAACTTTCTTCCAAATTCATCTTCATTATTATAATCTGAAATCAAAATATTAAAAAAAAAAATCAATCACAAAAATAAAACATCTTTTTCAAATTTATACTGATCAACTTTTTGATTCTGAGAGTAATTACTTCTGAAGTACAACAAATTTGGGCAGATCACAGCCTAAGATGTCAGAATTTGACTTGCATTTGCTTGGTCTGAGATTCTCATACTAGATTTCTCAATGGAAAAAGTAAAAAAAAAAAACCCCACCCCAAACCCCAAACCTGAAAGGTCCAGCCCACACATCAGCAGCGCATTTATAGTGGTAGTACTTCCTGACTATCTGTCCCAGCACCTCATCCTCTCATTTCAGTCTCTGAATTATTCTCTTCCCCTCTGACCTTTCTAAGAGAGGCTGACAACTCATTTCCTAGCCTGTCACTCTTCTTCAATGACGTCAGAAGTTTGGAGGGGTGATGAAGAGGCAAAGGAACACAACAAAAAAAACCCCTCTGTCTTGTTTCCATAGCAGAGTGCCATCAGATTATTTTCCCTGGTGATAAATTTAACTATCATTTCTTCTATGAAGTAGGAATTGATAACCTAAATCAATGATTTCCAACATGTTTCTCCTCTGCCAAGTTCAATCAGTCGTTTTCAGCATGTTTACCCCAATTAATGCTCACTCAAGTTTCTGGTTCCACAGGGATAGCTCCTCCCTATCCTTTCATTTCACCTCTGTTCTATAACAAGTGCTTTGCAGAAGAGCTCTAGAGACAGCAACAGCTCCAGAGGTAGTGAGCTAACTTAAAAACTAGTTAAATTCACCCATTTCAGACAAGCTACTTTGACATTTTTTCCTCTGCAAGCATCCCATTCTCAACACTCTTACTTCCTTTTATGATCCTTAACTGATGAGTACAAGCAATCTCAACACAATCAACACATAGCCTGAAGTTTGCCGATTCAATTTCAGACCTAAAAAAAAGGTCACTGTGAAACTTCCTCATTCTTACACCACATTTAACTATACTCATCATCAAAATACGTCCCCAGAAATCCCATTTGTTACATTATCAGCCTTACAGGAAACAAGGTTCAAAGAGTTTACAACCTAACAGAGAAATTCCACATAAAGAAAGTATCAGGAAAGCAAAAACTGAAACTAACAGGGCTCCTCCTTCTTCCTCAGACTTTGGAAAACTCTTCTCAGATCAGTTAGAAGGATGTTTGAAGCTGACCAGCAGTCACTCTGCCTCTCTACATGAGAGCTGAGAGACATCCTAGTCCTTAATATCAAAGGAGTGAGTAAATTCTCTGTTGTGCATGTACAGTAACACCAAATAGCAACCACTCAGTGTTGTTTGCTCAGACCCAGGACATACACACCATTTGAACACAGGTAACCAGGCACAGAAAAACACTTCTTTCAACACAGTAACAAAATAAAATTAATATATTATGGTTATCTTTTACTCTAGAAATGCATTTAGGAAACAGAACAGCAAAAGAGAATTTAAAAAAAAAATACTTTCACAAAGCAGAGTTTCAAAAAGAAAGAGAGCAAGAGGGAGAGGTGATAGTTGGACCACCTTTCACATACACATATAGATGTCTTGTCTAACCAACCTGTCCTAAAATTTATGTTCTAAACAACAGCCAGAGGCCTAAAGTGAGAATGTTCTTACCTGTATCTGAAGTCCTCTGACACTAAACCATGAATACACACTTCTGGGACATATGGCCTAGAGCACTGGGGTCAAATTCACACTGCAACCACTGATATCACTTGCCTTTGAGGAACCACCACTAGGCCTGCACAGAAATATCCTCAAACGACGTATACAGGCCACACCTTGTTGTGAAACTAAGTTATTTTGAGAACTAAGCTTAACCTAATGATGTAGAAGGCCTGCTAAAGAGGGGAAATACTGGAAGCAACATATGGATCCAAAATTACTATCACCTTCTCCACTTCTGTAAGCACTTCCTCTGCCTACAATGCAGCTGATACAGTAATTCTGGAAACTAACTGAGATCTGTCAAAATATCAAAAGCCAAAACGTGAGAGGAAGAAAACAAAACTCTAATTTTAGTATCAGGAAACAATATTTAAAGGTTTATGTGTTTTGATTTCCTTGGTACACATAACTTTCAATCTTTCTGAAATCCCTTTATCTCACACTTTTAAAAGGACAGTGAAGACAGTAAGCTGCAAGTTCAAGTGAAGTTTCTCTGTACTATTTAACAAGACTATTTAGTGCCTCCCACACCAGCACTCAGCCTCTGTTCACCAGCTATCCAGATAAACCACCTCTCATTCAAAGTTTCAGGATATATGGGCTACCAAGGGAGGAAAATGAAGCAGCTTCACACCACTGCAGATGACCCTTCAATTCAGCACTTGGTAAATAGAGTAAGAGCATGTGAAAACTACTCCATACTCACTCATCCCACAAACCCACTCTGAACAAACAGGACTATCACAAGTGATATCAAGTTCTTAGCAGGAATAAACTCAACAAGAGAAAATTAAATCCAATATGTGTCTTACAAAGCAAGCCCAGCAGTTGGAGAGAAGTATGAACCAACACTGGAAAATGAGCAACACTCCTGCAGAGTGACAGTTCCACCACCCAACATCAAGGGACCCTCTGAGGACATTCCCAAGGCAGTGCTGCAAGACAAGCCTTTTGACTAATCAAGTTATGAATCAACTCCACCACCACTCAACGCAGCAGAGCCAGAAGACCTGGGAGAGTGGATACCCACAGACAAGTTGGGAATGGTAAAAAATCCACTATGTCAGCATATGGGTGTCAATTTGACAGGGCAAGGTTTTGCAGTATATGAAAAATCATATTTAGCAACAATATGCTGGTGACAGGTGTTATCCTCCTCCTACCAATGAATCTTAAACTGAAAAAACCCCACAGTGGGAGAGCAAATATGATGTGAGTCTAGGGCTTGAGATCTCTTTTCTAGTATGTCAAAACTTTAAGCAAGCAGGCAGAGTAAGAGTAGGTGAAATTTGGAGGAAATAAGGAAAATTTGGAAATTTAATTCACACTTCACTGAAGTGAAACTCAGAACCATTGAGAGAGTAAGTGAAATTTGGAGGAAATAAGAGAAAAGCAGGAAAAAAGCATTCCCTGGCACTTCTAAGGCATCAGTGGTGGGAAAGCATCAAACAACTCTGATTCCAGTGGCTTTGACCAGTGTCCCAGTATTCAGGCACAAGAACATGGAATGCTCAGAACTAATCAGGATATGTGACTGAGTTTCCTTAAAAAGATCTATTTATTTGGGTTTTCTGCTAAGAAAAAGTATATTTGAATACCTCCTCACACACATTATTACACAGAGCACCAAAGACACTCTAGTGCAACTACAAATCTCCATTTAATACTGTTTTTTACTCTTAAATTAATAAAATAAAAACACTGAGTCAAACCTAAGTATTACCTTGAGAAAGTTGCATCAAATGTATGTGCAAACTGCCTGGGATAACTGGCTCTGGAAGTTCTTGAAGAAAAAATCTAAGAAGGCTAATAGCTGAGGGTACATCTGCTTCTTTAACCAGGTCCACATCTTCTCCATTATCATATCGCTGCCGAAGCCACTCCACTGTCTCAGCATTCCCATTGACTTGAAAAAGTCCTTCTTGTTCCAGACCCCCTGAGTAAGAAAGAAGATGCAGAAGTAAACTTTGAGATCTAGTATGGACAAACAGATCAGAAAATACTGCTAAGCAGATATGCACAATTCACATCCTGAATGAAAGACTTTCTGGACAACAGTTTTGCAACACTTTCAGCAGCTCTTTTCTCAGTAAACATGTTCTTATGCCCAGCTAACAATACAGTAATAAGGTAAATGTTAGCAGGACCTTAACCACACCATTTCCTAAGAAGTATCCTACTGAGCTGACTGTAGTAGTGTCAGAAAACAGCAATGAGCTGTTTTCCCTGGAAAACATTAGCTAGAAAACAGCAACAAAGCATTAGCTAGGAAACAGTGACAACCAAACAACAGAAAGAGTAAAGAAAGTGAGTGTGTATTACTGAAAAAAAGAACTCTAATCCAATTAAATATAAGTAATTTAAGAAAACAAATAGTCTTCACAAACCACAATCTATAACAACTAAATATCTTAAAGTATAGCAGGATAATACATACCATGTTCCTCAATATAGTCCACGACATGGCGGACTATGAATGGAACCTCATTGTCTGGTTGCCCTTCTTGCTGCAGCTCATCAAGTGGAATTCCGAATATTTTGTTAGCAAGAACAGAGTTGCAGTTACTCAAGGAAGGGGAGGAGCTCTTCCTCATATCTTTTTGCAGCCAAAAATCAAAGCTGTCTTTTCTGTCAAGCAAGAGGAATTAAAACCAAAGATCACACTTGAGTGTGCACTGGGGAATGTATTGATCTGTAACACAATGTGCTTTAATTGCCTAATGCAAATACTCTCTCAATCAGTTTACTGATGTAATGAAAAGTTCTGTAATGACTCCAAATACAGCTAACTAGAGAAATGACTGTTACTGAGGTGTTCTGTTCAATCCTCAATAGAGGACCAATAAAAGTACGCATAGTAGCAAAGGCAATTCAGAAAATTCTAGTTGCAATGTCACTACTTAAGTTCTAAGGTATTTTGGGAGAGACAGATTCTTTAACATGTTTCCTAATAGCATTTATCAGTCAGGCTTTGAAAATCCAACACAAAAACTCCTCCAAAGAAAATGAAACTAGTGGATCACACCAAACCAAACCCTCAGGTTTTAGTTTCATGAAATGATTAAGTATTTTGTGATACACCACTGCACTGCAATTAACTTCTAATATAACTGGCATTTTCTTGTCTACACACTTCCAACACCTGCACCAAATTAAAAATTTGACTAAATATAAAAACCCCCAAACTAGTTTCTAGATGCTCACTGATAACATTCTTCCTATCACACAAAAGCTCAAGCTTCACTTGCAAGTCTTTGCTTGAGAAAGGATCTAGATAGTTAACAAAGGTATTAACAAAGACAGTGAAAATCACTCAGTTAAACTGTTTATCCTGTCAAAACCAAAATATTTCTTCTAGCAAAGAAAAAACTATCTTTTCAAAATAAAGAAAAAGAAAAAACCCCTGAAAACATACTTGCTTAAAGTAATCACTTCCATAGGGGATGGCACATAAAACATGAAGTATGTACTCTTAGTCAAAGCACTGCAACCAAACTGAATTCTCTGTTTACTAGTGTACTGATAAATTCTAATAGATTACACACAGTGATATCTGTACTTCCTATTTTTTTAACAGCCAGAGTAAAATAGTTTAAGAAACCTACCTCAGAGTACTTAAACAGCCGAGTTTGAAAAACGTTTTCTGCGCCAGCTGCCCTCACTGACCAAGCATTCTTTTGTCATTTATGGTTGTTTAAGATTATGGCAAAAGATCAGCCTGTAGTTCCTCATTGAAGAATAGCAGAACTCGATCAGTACTTCAGCAGTTAATCTGAAAATAAGGAAAATATTATTAGACCATAAAGTTTTCAACAGTCTTAAACTCAGTCGCAAGTCTAAACATCGCATTTGCGGAATTCTTGTCAAATCATCAGTTCCTTACTCTGAACAAAAAAGCCACATTAGTGTGGCTCATGGGAGAGCCAGCAAAAAAGCAAACCTCCCTTTTCACTCAAGAGCTAACCATCTTACCCTTAACACTTATGAAATAATTTTCAGACTCATTCCTTCTTCTTCCAAAGAATCACAAAGGGCTAAGTAGGTTAGAGAGAAGTGTTTTATAGTGCTTACCATACTACAACATTTAAAGGCTATAAAATTTTTAGAAAGATCTTACATACTGGTTTAAACACACTATCTTTAAATGGCATGAACAAAAACAAGGTCCTGACTAAGGAACACCACAAGGAGAGTCAACCAGTTTTCAGTGGTACAGATCATCTATTGTAGAAAGTTGTTTATGTGTCCTAACCGCCAGCTCAAAGTCTAAACAATCACCAGATCTGGACACAAGATGCAACTTCCTCCAAATCAGATTCCCTAGAACCACCCACATCTCTTCAGCCCTTTAGAATCCCAACTATCTGAGCATTTTTCATGTTCTCAGCTCCCAGAATAGCTGTGGACCACAGCAGTAGCCTCTTTGGGTGTACTAACACATTTAAATTGCAGCTTCACCACACAATGGAGCTGCTTTAATGTCCAGATACAGTCAAAGGGTCAGCTCAGTCCCCAGATCACACCCATTACCTCTTCTAATTAAACTCAAGCAACTATAACTGGGCAAAACTAGCTTGTGGCATACACACACAGACACAACATACATCACCAAAAACAGGCAATAAAAGGGCTTCCTCTAGCTTTAAAATACACATACTGAAACCTGTTTCATAATTTGAGACCAAGATGAGAATCCAGCTGTCAGACCTGAGAAAGTACCTTCCCTCTCTTTGTTTCCTCACAGCGACTCTTGCCTCAATTCCACAACAGAACAAATCAACTTCAGTTTCACTTTCAAAGTCCTGACAACCTGCTACCCTCAGTTCAGTACCAAAACGCCAGTCTATCCACTAGCCTATGACACCAGGAATCCAGAGTCCTTCCAACAGTTTGAATAAATCAGGTTTTCCTGCTCCAAATCCTCCCCAAACTACACCCATGACCCATCAGACTGCTTCATCCACCTCGCCCATATTTTCTAGCATTGAGCCCTAGAGGAAAAAATATTTCAGGCTTACAAGGGTTTAAATCTTTGCCTATTGATGTCAGCAATACTGACCAACTTTTTTTCCTGTTCTTTGTCATCTGTCTCTATCTATTGTCTCGTGTTACACATTGGTTGTAAATCTGTTTTGTGTCTTGCATAAGTGGATCCTGCTCTGAGGATCAGGGCTCCAGGTGAGTTGACAACAGAAACTAAAGGATTATATTCCAGTCAACAGGCTTTACTTTTGTTTGTTTTAACCAGTGGTGTTCAAACCTGTCATTGCACATTCTTGGTTACTAAATATTCAACAGTGAAGCCATCGCAATTCATCACTCTAATATAATTTACAAGGATGCTGTCCAACCATTTTTCTTATTATTTTCGTATGTTAAGGCATAATCATAAGGGACAGTCAACATAATCTTTGCACGCAAGTAGATTTCGATTTCAATCAATCCCAATATATCATGCAATTTTAAAATGTGAAGATGCACACAGTCAATTTTCTCCAGTTCTCCCCAAGTCAACCTCTCCGCAGCAACTCAGGAAGGTTCACGTGAGCCAACTGTGGGGTTAATGGCAGCTGGGAAGAAAATCTTTGATGGATCTGCCACAATGCTCCAGGCTGCCCTGCTAAAACAAACAATAAACAAACCTTCAAAACAAACATCATCTAATAAAAAGAGCAAATTAGAAGCAACCACTTCTATATAATTCAGCACCAAATGCACAATCTTGAGCTTTCTCAGCAAATGTAACTTTCCGCTCAGTTAGCTGACATAAAAGCTGGGCCATTTTTACCAGGTGCTGCAGACAAATAGGCTGCATGAATATTAATTTCATTTGGGAGACATGAAACAAAACAAAAAAAAAAGAAAGACTTCTACTTTAACTGTCTTGGCAACGTAACAATGAAGTTGAAACAGCCTGATTGTCTTGTTGTTAGAGCAAAACCGGATTTACAACCCAAGCTTACACTTTAAACAAGTTTTATACGGCTTATCATCACCTGGAGAAATTAGTGAAAGCCTCATTTCACCCCCTCAGATATACACATTCTTATATACACACACTTCAATATACTATTATACACACCCATTTCTTTCCAGAGTATTTAAGTCTTTTGCCTTTTAGTACAGGCTTTGGTGTATTCTTCACAGGCTATGATACAATGCAGCTGATACTCAACAAGTCTAGAAAATGCTAGAAACTTTTTCAAAATTATCTCACTTCCAGGGTGTTTTATTTCCTGTTATTTCCAGCAGTGTAAAACTGAAGGATAGGCTGAGAAACTGTTAATAATTAAATACTACATCTCCGGTTTTTATATTGATTAACAGCTCCCCCACTTGCCCTCACTTGACTCAGGACGTGCACACCACTACAATGCAGACATGTATGAAAAACAGGACAAGATATATGACCTCCAGAATTATTTCTAGAGTCTTTTATAGATACTAAGCAATACTGAGGGTTTGGGGTTGTTTCTTTGCCATGATGAAACACCTCAGAAAACAGGCGCTGATCCATTCAGTCAACTATTCCTCCCTTTGTCCATATTATCCTGACCCTTTTGAACATGTGCTTCCCCCTCCCAATTTCACAACCTACATGTTTCACAAGTCCTAGCAAGCGAAACACAATTATTAAAAAAAAAAAACAAACACTACCAAAAACCACACAAACCCCAAACCCCAACTAGCTTGTGCTTTATTATAAATATTCTGGTTGCACCTTTCTCAATCTCCCTCCCCACCTTGTTACTACAAACTTACAAAAGATCCCCTAGGTCACAATAATGTTCTACAAAACTTAACTACAGAAAACTAAAACTACATCTATTGTGACCATATATTATAACACAATTTTACAAGAGAAAAAAACCCATATGATGTCCTATGCAACATCTTGAGCCCAGGCATCTTAAACGAGGGTAAAACACAATACAAAATGAAAGTCAGTATTTCAGTGCTCTCATCTGTTATTTTAAAAACAAATTCTGTTGGGGTTTTTTTTTTTAGGGGGGTGGTGGGGATTAAACAAAGGAAGAACTTCACAGAGTCTGCTGGGAAAACAGCACCACAAGTTTCGTTTTGCCATCATAATATCGTTCACTTATCTTGGCAGCTAAAGAAGTATTCACACCCACATATGAAATGCCACTAAAGAAAACACAGAATACACGATTAACTTAATATTTGAGGAATACATATGAAAGCTTAGACCTAAATTTAGTTTAGCTTTTGCATTACTGGCTGATCTACAAATATATGGCTGTCATTTTAAACCAAACTCCTCAGGGCTCCACCACCTTTCCTTATAACAAAGGAATGAAACAAGAAGGAAAAATAAAATCAACCAAAAAGGCTGCAAACTGAAACCATGCCATAGAAATGAAAACATTCATTCTGTGTGTAGAATTTCTGCCACAAGTCTCAACTATTGAAGCAATTCTTTTATTTGCTTGTTTTATCTAGCAAGTAATTCATATCATCTGTGAGGCCAAAAATGAAGCTAACTGTTGTTCTCCTCTATTTTTAATATATTACCTTGTGGGATTAGCAGACATCACCTGTGATTTTTTTTTTTTTTAAACATACGAAAATTAAAAACCAAATGCAAAATTTTTAGATAGGAAAAAGGGTCTTATAGGGAAACATAATCCCTTGTCCCCACTTCTCAGGAGACACACCTCAAGTTTAGACTTTGGCTTTTTCAATGCTCCTGCTCTGCAACACCAGGTTTATTTACAAATAAAATTCCACAAAAACATCAAGGTGTCTCAAACTTTATGCTTTCTTACTCTATATTTGATAAATAACAAGGATGCACTATATTGCTCTCATGCAACTTACTAACACCTAGGCAAAATCTGTGATGTATAGTAAACATACTTTGAAATCCTAATAAAGAATTTTTTTTTTTTTGCTAAGTTTGGCGTGTTCAAAGTTGGAAGAGATTCAAAGAATTTCAAAATGATGGCCTAAACTATGCCACAGATTCCAAGTTGGATTCACAGGAACTTTTCTCATGAAATGACATCACCTGGAGGCAGCTGCCAGGCTTGAGCAGGAGCAGGGAGGCTGGCCTGGGAAACCCAGGGGTACCAGTCTGCTGGGGAACACTCAGCCCCAGTTGGCAACAGCTGAATTCATGGGGCTTTAAAAATGGCAACTAGCACTCTGCTCTTTGCTCTTAAGTTTTACAAAGACAAAAGGAAATGTATTTTTAAATGTAATGTCATGATCACAAGCAGTGATGCTACCTGATGGTTTTTATGCTGTTTGTACACTCAAATTACTGTCAGCGTTCCCAACAGATGAAATGCTCTTGGGCACAAGAGCCTTTGCTCAGCTGAGCTTCAGTTTTTGTTCAGCTAACAAGTAAAAATAGAATATTTTGCTCATTTGAATGAATCCAGTCAAAATTGAAGTGATGGCCAGGCTGGGGCAGGAGACACAGACTGGAAGAAAAGAAAAAGGAAAAAAAAGAAAAGAAAGAAAAGCTGGGAAAAAAACCCCTACCCTAAGCTTTAAGCAAACCAACAGAACACTACCACCAACCCACGAGACAGAAAAGGACAAACCATACTTATCTGAGGAGCATGGTTAAAAGTGTGCAGAGTTGTGCAAGTTCTTGCATGAAGGCACAGAATATCCTCCACATAAAAAGAATAATCGATTTTAAAGCCACACTTAAGTACCTGTTAATATATTTGAGTAGTCAAAACAAACTATTTAAAGAAAGAAGTTTGAAAACCAGCACAACTAGCTTAAAATAGATTCTTAAAGCAAGATTTCCTCTTTTTGACTGCCTGAAATCAACCCTTGAAGGGCATTTTATTCAGAAGTCTGGACTGGCAAACCAGACAATTGGGCTCCGTTATTATTTTAAATTTAACAAGCTGATCATCTTCAGAATATACTCCCCATCCTCACCAAGGCACAATATTTTAAAATAAATATAACTAGAGAACTTAACTTGCAGAGTTGAAGGAAACCATGTTAGAATAAATGTTTTTTCAAGCAGATGCAACTTTCCTGCTCCTTTCGTTTCTTAGCACAGTAATTAACTCTTCACTGACACGTTTGCTTTCTGGTCAAACAGGACTGGAAAGGAGACAACTTGCTGCAGCTTTGCACACAATCAGAGGGAGTCAGCAGAAGCAGGAACATCAGCTAATTAATAAACTCACTACTTGCCTGTAGGCACCTTTGCATGTGTACACTCACACAGACCAGCCCTCAACTCAATCTGCTCAAATCCTCCATCCTCTGCCTCTAGTGCTTCTGAGGTAGCCTCAGAAAATACTCAACTGACCAAAGACTTGTTACCCTGATAAAGCAAATAAAAGCCCCAAAACTACATGAGATTTAGCAGAATGCAGTTGTAATGCAATTATTGTTTCCTGGAAATGCAGTAGCAAGCCTTCTAATTTAAAATTAGAACGAGCCAAACTAAGACTTTACGTCCTTATCATGGAAGAAAGCACCGAAACGACTCATGAAAGCTCCTCTGAAAAAGACATTACTAAAATTGATAGAATTTGAGATTTTATTTCCAAAATGTACAAGCCAAGAAACCATAGTATCGATTAGTATTTATTTTCCAATCATTACTCTACAATTTCAGCTGACAGAACCTGATTACACTTTCTCTGCAAGAGCCCACCAAACACAGACCTTCACGAGCAGCATATCCTACCTGTCCCTTCACGAGGGGCAGAAAAGTGGACAGGCTTTAGACTATATGTAAAATTGAGGAAAAGAAGAAATAGAAACCACAAATCTTCAAATTTTAAGCATTTTACTAATGTTATTGCAATACAGTTGCTAAGCCTCAAATACAACGACTGATTTAAGCAACGTTCCAATTTTACATTTTAAAAGAGCAAGCTGAGAGATCACCAAAACATTAGCTGATTTTCAAGTGTTTTGATAAGCAAAGATAATATTTTATATTCACTTACTAGATTAAATCCAAAGGCTTTTCAACAGCATTACAGAAGCTCATAATCCTTCTACAATGATACTGTAGCAAGAGGAATTAAATAAGACCATCAGTGATAGCAGAAAAAAGTAGATGTTTGCTCACGGCTTCACACCCACCACTGAGCCCTGCCAGATTTGCTCTCAGCTGCTGCTGCCAATGCACATGTGCAGAATTATAAAGAAACTTCCTGCTCACACAGATCCCATCACATTCTTAACAACAGTAGTTAATAAATAAAAAGGCTTTTGTGTCTTGTGTAACAGCTAATTATATTCATCCTCCTTGCCTCCCCCCAATGTAAAGCCGTACTCCACCAACCACACACGTATAATTGCCAGTACATCAGATAATACAGAACTTAATTGCAGTGGCATTATAAAAGTAGGGGAAGGTAACAGACAGGAAGAAATTACCAGTAAAACTACACAACTGGAGAGGTTCACGTTATAAAACCAAAGCAGCTTTCCAACTGTCACTGCTGTTAAGTCAGACTTTGGAACAGAGGTCGAGCTACCTCAGAGCCACCAAAAAAAGCAAACTATAAATATATAATGCACTTAATTTATTATACATAAGTTATCCTATTACATACATTTATTATCAGCTTGTTTCTCCCCCTCCCAAACAGGAAAGCAGAAATACATGTTGGCACTCAAATTGTGACAAAATGTCCTACATCACCCACTCCCTACAGAACACTGCCACTGTCATAACGCTGACCACGTGCCACCAAAAGAAAGGACAGTCTTAGCATCCCCACTGAAGGAGCAAGACAGTTCAATGAAGAGTTCAATTCTGTAGCAAGGACTCTTTGAATTGCAGGGGAAGGGGGTGAGGGGAAGAAAATAAAAAAGAAAAAAAAAAAGAAGAGAGAGGACTGCTAATGAGGTCTCCTCCACAACCAGTTCTTGTCTCAACTTGATCAATTTGAAGATACCACCAGAAATCACAAGGTTAGAAATTATATTGCAGACTAAAATGAGGTAACCCGATTACATTAAGAGAGTGACAAGACAACAAAAGATTTAATGAAATGTGAAGTTCAGCAGAAAAGGGAAAAAACCTTTCAAATATACATGCTTTTAAAAAAGAGCATAAAAGAAAAACCACATTCATAAGATCTCAGCTCTTATCTTTTCAATTTTGTCCAAGCACTATTATCCCACCCAGCTGAGCACAGATTTTAATCCTGAACACACGGCAGGGAACACTGAACAGAAGAGACAAATGAAGAGAGCAGCCAGCAAGGCTGGAACCTGGACAATCACACAGGGTTCCCAACAGGTACTCTGCTCTCATCCAGCACCTGCCCCACCCAAACATCCTCACAAATGTCCACAGTGAAGAAAATAAACCATTTAAACCTCTCAATATAAAAGAAAACGCCTCTGCAACCACGGTCTTTGTTACAAGCTGTCTGAACAGAAACATAATGCAGTATCTTTATTTTAAGCTCAAGTTTGTCAAAGATACAGGATGAAATTTCACACATTCACAGGTGAGAGGCTGTAAGAGCAGAACAGTTTGTTACTATCATGATAAAACTATTCATTTCACTATATTTCAGAATATGGTCCTAGATCCAGCTGCAAAATATTACCCATTTCTTGCACTGAATGACTCCACCCATACGTTGCCAATGTAACAGGTTTTCAGCACTGTAATCACCTTCTAAACTATGTTTTTTAAGACTTCAAAACAAATCAGCTCTATAAAAAAAGAAAAGCCCAACAGAAGAAGCAGTAACAAACATTCTCTTTTAGGCTGCAGGAATACACAGAACTCACATGAATTGACTGAACGTTCACAAACCCCAACAGTTGGCTCTGAGGCCAGTACAAAACCACAAAGCCCAACCTGAATTTACTAAAGCCTTGAGTCAGTTGGTCATTATTCTCTTAAAGTTTTTGCAGGTAAAATTCATAACTTTGAGAAAATCACAGCCAGCAAGAGACTCAAAAATGAATTGCTTGATTTTATTAACTACCCAGGGAGCAGTGCAAGATTCTTGTGTTCCCTGCCTGAATATAATCTCGACACGAGGCACACATACAGCCTCTCTGCTGAGTAACTGAGATACTGGTCGCCTTAAAAACTGCAGGAAAAGTAACAGATTTTCCTCTTTCAGAGCCCTTCATAAAGAATTTAATAGTTCTTCAATTCTGTATCTCCTCCTCACATGTTTTGGATAAAGTATTATTCTTCTGGTTCCTAAGTAACAGTCCTCACATCTGAAATGATTAATAAATCTATAAGTGGGTCTGCCATACACAGAAAGTTCAAAGGTTTACTGTCCTTCCTCCTCCTAGATCCAAACACTGAATTTCCCTGCAAGATGTCAATTCACACTCATCCCAATGGCTACCAGATTTCTGTTTGGTCTGCTGATACGGCAGCAAAAAATCATCTGGTGTTACAAACAGAATTAAAGGACAACTTGAAGGTATCCTCTTACCAACATCACTTCCTCTTGCTCAGAGTTGCAGCTTCTTTGGGGGAGAGAACCAAAAAACCACCAAAAAAAAAAGATCCATACTAAAAACCTCACCTCTTACTTGGCAGGTTTTACTCACTTTCTAACGAGCCCTAGAAAAGGGCATTGCTGCTGAGCTATAAACATTTGACCAGGGATCAAAAGGTTGAGGATTTGAAAAGGAAAAAGCCACCACAAAAAGCCTTTGCACACAGAAAGCTGGGGGGGGCTTGCACGGAACTTCCTAATGTCTGCTCCAAATGCATGGAATATTTCTCCAGCCTCACCTGCTTTTGCAAACATGCTGATATGTACATCAAAAAAAAAGCTTCACTGCTTGCACAGGTCTTGTATTATGAGCCACACATGACAAATGTTCAATTAAGTCTTTTAATGAGCTATTAGAAGGTCCTCCAGTGTTACAAGCAGCACAACCAGCCAGAGTCCAAACTGACTACGACTGAGCAGACAAAAACTATCATTTGCCAAATTCAGATGTTTTGACATGTTGTCCATGTCAGAATTTGCAAGCACTAGAAATGATCAGGAGCTCTTCCTCATCAACTTTTTTGAATATAATCATGAGACACACTACTTGATTGATTTTGCTAAAATGATACTGTAAATTTCCAGTCTGATGCTTTCAAAACACTGAGATACTTGATTCCTGACCGTAATGTTGTCAAGACAAGGAAAGGATCCCTACAGTGCTAGACAATATACAAAATACAGACAAAGCAAATAAAAATTTCTTCTAAATACCTGCAAATCTATGCAAAAGGAACACATAAAGCAATTTACTAGTTATGAGCAGTAAAAAAAGGCAAGATAGAAAATAAATGGTCTAATGAGGCAGCTGAATTTGTTACAATATAGGCCACCAAACTTCAAACCTAAATGCTAATCCAGTTCAACAATTTATTCCAAAGTCACATACTAACTACTGCATCCCTGAGGAGACTCAGGAATACATGCCTGAAAAAAATAATCAACTGTGTAGGTTTTGAAATATTCCATTTCTTTCTTTAAAATTGGCAGGAGTGATTATGTGGTATTTACTTTCTGCATTTGTTACCATTTCTCCCCTCCTCGAGCCTGGCAGCAGTAGCAAATTTTGTAAAAATTTTAAAATGCAGCAAGGAACTCGAGAGCAGGAGAGTTGTGTATTGCAAGTTCAAGCATAGTATCTGATTGTAGGTTTTTTGTTAGTGGGTTGTGTTTTATAGAATCATAGGATCATTTAGGCTGGAAAAGACCTTTAAGTCCATCTTGTCCAACCATAACCGTGCTCTCTTTTCTTCCAAACCTGGAAGAAATATCACAATGCTGGAGCATCTCACATTAAAGCAACTTTTTGGTAGTGTGAAACATTTACACTCAAATGTTTAAATCCCTAAGGAGCTTCCAGGAACAATGGAAACCCATGCTGACAGATTCCTAAGAAGACACATTTGGTCACAGGCAGGAGTGGGTAGGTCCATGAATTAGCGTTCTTAATGCTAGCCTTGCTTTCATATTCACAGGAGATTTAGCGACTACCCTTCTTTAACTTCTGGACCCAACTTCGCCGGCAGAGAGCTGCTGGGCTCCTGCTGTCAGCGTGCCAAGTCTCATCGCAGGGGGGGATAAGACTGATCCACCGTGGGAGGAGGGAACAGGCTCGGCAGACAACTCCGCTGAAGAGCCAAGAAATCCCTGCAGGCTGTCAGGGCTGCCTCGAAGGTCCTACCGACACAAGTGCAAGCCGGGAAACCAACGCACCACTTGACAGCTCCCTCCGAGAGGCTCTAGCAACTTCTGCATGGCCACACGCCCGGCTCTGCCACCCGGGCGAGGAAGTTCCCGCGCCCCCATCAGCGCTGCTCCCAGAAGGTTCCTGAAGCCTGACGCGACACCCTCCCTGCCCCACAAACCGCCCCAAGAGCGGGGAGCCGGGCCTGGCCGCAGCCCGAGGGGCGACCACCCCCCACCTCACCACCACCCCCACCCTCAGACCCCGGCCCGGCCCGCGCCGCCCCGCACACCGCG
>VYZX01028871.1:424346-502861 GCA_013401335.1 Brachypteracias leptosomus | reverse complement strand
GGGGCCTCCCCCCCCCCGCCGCCCTCACCCCCGCCAGCAGGTCCCCCCGCCTCTTCCTCCCCCCGGGGGCCGGCGCGGGCCTCTCCTGGCCTCTCCTCTCTCCTCGCAGGCCCGGTCCCTCGGCCGCCGCCGCCGCCGCGCTGCCCCCCTCCTGGGCCGCCGTCCGTCCCCAGAGCCGCTCACGTCGCTCGGAGCGCGCCTCCGCGAGCGGGGGTCCCCAACGGTAGCGGACGGCGACTGGCGGAAGTGACGCGCTGACTGACAGGTGCAGCGCGCGCGCGGCCCCCCCGCCCCCACACACACCCCTCCCACCCCCTCCCTCGGGGGGCACGCGCTGCGGGGCGNGGGCTGAGGTGGGAAAGCGACTCCCGCCGATGGCGAGCGGTCCCTCAGGCCGCCGGCCCGGGCGGGAAGAGCCGTCCGAGGAAGGGGGCTGAGGGCCGGGGGTGGTGCGGCGCGGCCTGCCCTCCGGAATAGCCCCCGGGGCCTCGGCCATGGCCACACCGCCGGCGGGAGCACCGAGAAGGGACCCGGGGTTTGGCTTTTCCCCTCTTGTGCTTAACCTCACGGTGACTCAGCGATGCGCCTGCCCCGGCCCACCCGGGCTGGGTTGGCCCCGTGTGGGTCCATTCCACAGGCCTCATAACCCTTTTCCGATATTTCCCGCAAATTTCCCGAATTAAAGCCTCAAGAGCCGTCGCGAAGCGCCTCCCGAGTGTAAACGCGCCAGAAGTGGCGCCGTGCCCTTTGACAAGGAGCTAATGCGCTTTCGAAATAAAAAATTTAGCACCCTGGAAGCAAGTTGGCGTGAGCTGGTGAGGAGCCGGGAGCTGCCACCGGGGTGTGAAGAGCCCTGCCTGCCAGGCTCCCACATGCCACCCGCAAACCCACAGCTTCTGTCACACAGTCCCAGCAGCCAAGGGTGGAGGGTTTAATAAAGTGCTCAGGGAAATTGGGGGTTTGGTGGTGAAAAGCTTTTCTTCCTGTGAAAAACTGACAAAATATATGAAAGAAAAAAAGGATGGGGTTAATTGAAACTTGTGTATTGCTAGTATCTGGGAGGGCGTTGTTTCAGGCTTTACAATATGGATTCTAAATTTTATCTAGATGTACATTTATAAGACTCAGTAAGAGGTTTTACGTTTAGAATCCAAAGAAGAGAGTGAATTAGTAAATTAACCTGGGTTTAATCAGATCTGAAACCATATTTTCCTGCTGGAAGATGTGGTATCTTCAGGAGGTGCTGTACAAAAACAATAAAATGTATAGGCTCAGGGGAAATGGAATCTCAGGAGGGCTGTTGAACAGCCAATAAAACTACCTTGCATCAGGATGAGGTTTCCGAATTTGTATTTTGTATACATAGCTGTGTTCTCTCTGATTCATTTAGCCTCATCAACAACAATAAAGATACTGAATCAGAGCAAGCTGGCAATTTTGTTGATGAAACACAGGAGAGAGCTGACTCCAGCTGGCTCTTCCACGGGCACGTTGGCCAGTTGACAGGAACACAACGGCAAGAAACCTGCCTCAGAAAACCCAGGCAGCTAGAGGA
This sequence comes from Brachypteracias leptosomus, assembly GCA_013401335.1. Taxonomy (NCBI): domain Eukaryota; kingdom Metazoa; phylum Chordata; class Aves; order Coraciiformes; family Brachypteraciidae; genus Brachypteracias; species Brachypteracias leptosomus. The sequence goes on along the minus strand of VYZX01028871.1, from coordinate 501,306 downwards.
GACAGACAGCAGAGGCAGGCAGGTAGGCAGGCACTGCACGGCTCCTGTTTGCTGGGTTTCAGTCCAAGACAGTGTCTTCCCTCCTCTGAACTGGCTCTGGGTACACCAGTTCCTGCCAGCTTGTCCTACCTCCTTTCAAACGCTTCCAATGTTCCTTGTGGGGGGCAGACATATGCAGTCCCAGGCTGCCATTTTAGTCTTTTCTGCTCACTTTGTCTTCTCGCTGCCTGTTTCTGAAAGGTTCGGGAGAACCTGGGAGTCCTGGTGCTTTAGGCAAGTTTTTAAAGTAAATATAGAGGAAAGGGAGACGACAACTCAATGAGTGGCTGCGTGGTTACAACCCTAAAACCTACCCCTCAGATCACTGTGAACTGTCCCCATCCCTTTCCCACTGTCTCAGGGCACAGCTCAAATTTTATGGTGGCATTTTGTAATTCTCCCACTTACATGACACACAGATTGCTGCACAGCTCAGACACACAGCCTGGTTTCAGTTGTCTACACAAGCCAGCGTGGAGCTCACACGGACTCATTTACCCCCTCAGAACCCACCAGCACATGTGGGACAGCACGAGCAGGGGCTGTGCAGGTGCATGGCTGCAGTCCCACCACGTGACATAGGGACTATCACCCACATATGTCAGGACATATGATAATGCCCTGCCTTGCACAGTAACAAGGCCCCAGTGTGAGGCTGCTCATGAGAAGGACCCATTCCCCAGCTGCTGCACAGCTCCAGGAGCTTGGCAGATGAGTCTGCTCAGTGTCTGTCTCCCAGGACCAAAGAGCCAGAGTGCCCAGACATCCCTGTCTCACCAGTAAATCCAAGTCCAGAGCCACACCATGAAGGGTGAGCCATTTCTGTAGCTCAGGGTGCTACCTTGTAAGTCCAGCCAAGTTGCTCACCCTAAAAGTTTTGCAGATTCTGCTGCTAGGCACTCACAAGGTAACTCAGTAGATCTAAAATGATTACTAGTGTACTTCTCTTGTTTTCAGGAAGAGCTACTCATGAGCACAGGTCATTATTACCAGTATATGTCTCAGAAGAACTGGAGCCATATTTCCTTCATAGGTCCCTGATGTCAGTTCTGACCTTGATATATTCTCTGAATACTTTAGCTGCCAATTAAGTGTAGTTCCAGCATCAGCCTTGCATTACTCCTCATCAGAAATTGAAGCAAATAAAAGAAAAGTAGCCCTATCCCAGCTGTGCTGACTGTTGTACAAGGCTTAGTACAAACTGAGCTAGAATGGTTCAGAACTTAAATCAATTTTGCAATGCCATCCAGTCAACCTTTGAAGGTTGACAGCCTGCCACACAATTCTTTACCTTCATACTGGGTCATTATCTTACTAGAAAGAACTGGAAATCTGACTCATAACAAAGCAAGTCACTGTCTGCTGTAATACCTGTGTGCTACCTGCCAACAGTTTTTACTTGCAGGGAAGATTATCCCTCTGTCAACAAAGTATTTGCTTTTGGTTTTAATTGTCCATCTACAAACCAATTTGATACACTCTCATGGACTTGGAAGTGTTCAGTTTTTGTTTTAAATGGATCCTATTGATATCTTGCAAAAATACAGACAAACCTGAGTCCTTTCAACACCAAAGAATTAGCAAACTAACACTTCCAGATGGTCGTTCTGCAAAATGCTTCCCTTCCCTGCATATTTCATCCAGAAACAGAGACACATCCCCAGACTGAGCCTGTTCCTCTTTTTCAGCATTATAAAATTTCCTATCAAACGTTTTGTTTCAGGACACCCAACACAAGGTGCTCAGCCAAGTTGGACATCCATAACCCTCCACAGAGGCTCTCAAATCAGCAAGTGTCCAGTTCTTCTGGCTCACAGTGTCCAAAAGGGCACCTAAGAACCAAAGTCCACCTTTAAAGCTTTGCCTTGTATTAACAAATGAAGCTTCACAACACTCGAGCAAACAAGTGAGAGAATCTATTTCATGGGAACAGAAACTCCAGCACAGAGGAAAAAAAAACATTCATCCTTACAAAGATGTTACTAGACACATGTAAGGATTTTTTTAAACTTAATTCAATACCAAAGGCACACGTTCTATGTAGATATCAGGCGTTTTTACTCATTTTTCTACCCGAGTTCTATGGTTAAAATAAACATTTAGAGCACAATATTTTTTTTCCCGCCTCTGAATCTTGGGTTTGGAAGATCTTTCTTTAAAGTAGAGATCTGGGAATATGGGTCAAATGTGGCTTCTAAGGCTTGTTCACATTTTAATTGCATGGTTGCAGACTTAACAGGAGAATTCTTCCCTTCTTGAAATTCAAGACATTGAAAGGTTAATTCAGTCTTCTCAGTTCCATTTCCTTCCTTCTGTTCCCCTTCCCACACTCCCCTCCCATCTGTAGACAGCTGAGTTATTTGAATTTTATGCAAGCTAGTATTCATCCAAAGAGAAAAATCATTCACTGTATACATCAGACAAGTGAAAATTACAACATTGCACACTTTCAGTTTTTACTTCCTATTTGCTTTTCTCTGCATTCACCAGTTTGGGCTGTGGACAGACAGGAACTCATGCCCTAGAGGTAGTCTCCACTTAAAAGTTGACTTGAATTGAAGCTCAAATGTCCCCATCCTTTTAGAATTCCTGTCCTTTGTGCTCACAGGGATCTATGCTTGAGCTGCTGGTGCTTTTACCAGGGGTTGGGGAAAGGCTACAGTTCAAGTTAGCACAATTTATCTGCTGCCAACACAATCACTCTCTGCTGCTCCCATGTTATTTCATGGTGTGGTCGCTCACACTCAAAGTATACTCACTCCAGAGGAGCCAGCTGGAGTGCTCAGAGCTCAGCTTAACCCTGTTAGGAAGGCATAGCCTTAATAAAACTGCAGCTGATTTCTGCACTTTATGTATATTTGCAAGAAAAAAAACCCTAAAAGTAGGCATTGAAAACGTTCTGGTTGGGTGAGGTTCTGAAGAGACAGCAGTCCACTTCAGATGGCATGAGAAGAAAATAGTCTTGTCTTTTGTTTTTAGTATTTTAGAGAAGAGAATGAGTGTTTAACATAATATCCTGGCAGCTTTCATTTGAACAGGCACAAGTCAACAGATGTGGAACTTGCTGATTGCCACTTTCTTACATAATTGTTGACCTTGTGCACAGTATGTAAGACCTGTGTGGTTGGCTTACTCCGTGTAACAAGCTTATAAAATGATTTTTGGAAAAGATGATGTATGAATCCAGTCAAGTGGAAATACAAGTTTTTATTCTGGAAGGTGCTTACAGAGATCAACTAGAAAAGACACTTTGCTGCCTGCTCTGTTCCTCTGCTTCAACAGCCTCATTTCCTTAAGCAGCTGAAAAACTTCAGGACTTATCTTCTTTTCCTCAAAACATGCAACCTACTTAAGCTGCCAGGGAGGTCTCAGGCTATTGAAAGTGGAATGATTTGTCAACAAAAAGAGAAATGCTGGTTAGGCACAGATCAAAACTATATCCCCAACTCTGTGTGCCAGAAGTCAAGCATCCCATGTCTCCGTATCTACCGCAGCACGATGTGGATTGTAGCAACAGACCCACCTATTTGTCCTCCTTCCTCAGAACAAAAAGAAAATCTGAAGTTAATATCAAGTTAGTGGTTCTCTGGATTTATTATCTTATCTTAGATTACGTAGGTTATTTGCTGCACGCTGGGTGCTACAATTTAATCTTCATAAATTGTGATTTTCCTTTTGTCTAAAGCTAAGGGAGAAATCCAGCAGTGGATTGTTTAGTTCCAGAGCAGGCAGCTGCACTGAGGAGAACCACGTTTGAGCACACTCCCAACACTCACCCAAGACTTCTCTCTCTTGCTCTTTCCCTAAGAGCTGCTGCTTGCAAGAGATGCTTCTGTCCAGAGACAGAAAGGAGAGGGATTTTTAAAAGACTGTTAGTAGAGCCTGGAAGTCCTGCTGAAGTAGTGCTTCTAGACCAGCACTCATCACAAGCTGTCATGTGCTCCATAGCATATTAACTGATGTGACTAACACATCACATGCTGCTTTCCCCACTCTTTCTTTGGGAGGGAAGCATGTGCATGGACATTTTGTATTAACTTCTTTTTTCCTTTAATAATGCACACATATGTCACTGCATTTTACTAGGAAAGACCAGGCCAACACCAAGTATTTTCTGCTGAAAAACACACTTTTGGGTCAGTTCTTGATAAAGTTCTGCTGCAAGAATTCCCATCTGGTTAAACATAAAAATTCACCCCGATACCAAGTTTTATAAGACAAAAAAGAGGGAGAGAGGAAATTTCCAATCCCACTAGATTATACTTTCTCTTTTTGCTCTTTGCTGCAAGGGGACTCTGAGTATGAACTGTCTAAACTCCAGAGGCATTTGGAAAGCATGAGGTTGGAATCAATGGCCCAAGAAGAAGAACTATCAACAACAAGCTTCACCTCTCCCTTCATCTTCTGTACACACACACTCTCAAGGTTCAATGGCCTCGATAAGAAAAATGAAACACCTTAGGTCATGATAAAACACACAGTAGAAGACAAGTATTGAGTATTTCCACACCAGCCACGCAGCTTCACAGCAGACACCCTGCCAAAGAGAGATCATTGCCTTCCTTACACCCCCAGGATTCATTGTCTCTCAGCCTGGGAACCTGTCTCCGTTCCCAAACATGGATATTTTTTTTGGCAGCGAGATGGAACAAAAGGCACAAAGAGAACTAAGAAAACCCTTTCAGGGAAGCTGGACTCTTTTTTCTGTTCCCCTAAGGACGGGAAACCTTCTGAGGATAACTTATAACACACCCAATCCTGCTACCTTACTGGAAGGTGCTCAGTGCTCATAGAGACCTGAGGGAATTAGGGTGCTGGCAGATGCCAGCCCAGCTTTTGACCTTGAGAAACTAATCCCTTACCTTTAGCACCAAAAATACCACAACATTTTGGAAATGAAATCACTGTTATATCTGAGTGGGTGTGTTATTTGGAGACAGCACTAATGTGATTATAAAATCAGTCGTGTCAGCTCATTGGCTCAGCTACAGACACTGATCTGCTCGAGCGTCTGTTCCTCTAACCGCCTGCTCGCCTTGGGGGCTTTGTCCCTCCCCAGCTCCATGCAGAAGAGGGGATCCACTTCCCACTGTTGCACCAAAGAGAGAGAAACCCCTTCTTGCCATTGCCCACCTATTCTCCGTGAAACTTGGTACTTCCAGAGCACCTCTTGTGCCAAACACGAGCACAGCATCCACCCAGCCCATGAAAGGCCCCTATAGATAAATGGATGTCCCTGCAGCCCCAGCCCCACACATGTTCTCTTGCCTATTACTGCGTCCTGGTAGCAAGTATTTGTTTTCCCCTGTTTCTCTGTGGGTGTCTGACAGACGCTCAGTAGCTGGCACTGCCAGGCATGGTTTAATGCTGTCTGTGGTGGGTGACTCACTGGTATCAGAGGTGTCAGTCCTGGTGGGTATGACTCAGCCCTTCGCCCTTTGGCAGCACTTTGAAATAAAATGCAATTTCCACTGTATCTGCGGCAGCTTTTCAGGCATGGCCATACCAATATGGCTTTATGTGTAAAGATCTCTAGTTTGCCTGCTCTGCTGGCTTGCTGGTTTTTCTCACTTCTGTGAGCTGGGTCATTCCGCTGCTTCTGTGCACCTCAAAGACCACTGAGGTTCATTGCTACCACAGCCATCCCTGAGTCAGGGAGCTGCCACGTTCCCCTCCCTGAAGGTGGCAACTCTGAAATTCTGCCATTAAAAACCTGACAAATAACTGCTTTGCTGCTTATATAGCCAGAATATCTCTGTTCCCAGTGAAAGTAAAAGGCCTCAGAGTACCATATTACCTACTCACCTTTCCCTCCCGTGACCAGCCTCAGCACACTGTGCCATGTCCTCAGGCCAAACTCCAAACCTCCCATATGAAAACTATCCACAGCTGTCTGTCCTGCCCAGAGCATGTAAACATGAGGTTTGAGTCCAGCAGGAGCTGTGTTTGACCACAGCACTGAACTCACAAGCTACAGAAACTTGACAGGCACTTTATGCAATGGTCAAGATGTTCATTATGGAGATGAGGATCTACTGGTTTCAACTGAGAGCAAAAAAACATGTAATTTCTCATCATTGTGTTATGTGGACTAATGCTGTTGCACCTTCCTCAGAAACCCAACCCAATATCAATTAAAAACTTGGTCATCTTTAGCCTGAAAACCCAAACAATGTATCCCAGACTGTTTTTAATACCAGGTCTGCCAATAAATCAGGCAATTGAAATAGTGGTGGTGAGAAAACCAGTGTGCCTACCCTGTCTTAGCCTGTTTAGAAAAGCCTCAGCTCTGCTGTGGATGCTGGGGACCAAGCCTGTGTTTGTACACAGAAAGCTAGAAGCAAAATTCTTCTGCTTCACTGTCCTGAACACTTTGTTTGCTCTCTATAACAGAGAATTTGTGCCAGTCTGAAAGTTAAGAGGTTTTGCCCTTGTCATCTCTCTTTGTCATAAGAATTCTAATTGTCACTTCTAAAAATGGACAAATATCTTAAAACCTGAAGCTCGTGAACTGCCTGAATTCATAAATCATTTAAAGTCTTTTCTGATCTTCTGAATCTAGTGTCCAGCCTATCAAGAAGAGGTTAATGCTCTTTTAAACAGACACTAAGACTGTTCAGTGCCAAATCTCAGCTAGAGCTTGCACCGAATATTCACCCAGCGGCCCCTTCCTGCTTATTCCCAGGGGTTTGAGTCAAGAACACAGCTTTCTATTTTTGACCGTTGGTTGGACTAAAGGGATGGAAGCAGGGGAACGAGTCCTGACACTGAATACAACTGGTAGGCACACATTGATTTTGCACAGACGGTTGGGGGGCAGATGCAGAGGTAACCAAGCCAACCAAGGAGTCAACTGAGCTTTTAGCATAACAAAAATGTAGCTACATTGCTGCCAGCACAATCCTGGGTGCAGAAGCAGCCCAGGGCTGAGCTCAGAGGGACCAGGACCATCTCTTTGGAGCTCCAGCCAAGCAGTGTTATGCAGATTTTTCCACCACTATCCGTGCTTCACTCTCCTTTGCCCCAAATACCACAGACAGAGCTACAGAGGAAGAGTGCTCTGAGACTGGTGTTTGCCAGGGCATGCAGCAACCCTGCATTCTCTGAAGGTATGGATAAAGGGAAGGATCACCAGGTGAAAAGGAACCAGCATTTATGAATGTTGATGAGTAAAAATAATATATTTTATCTGTGTTTCATAGAATCATTTACGTTGGAAAAGACCTTTCACTTCATCTCATCCAACCACAAACTTGTTCATTATTTTAATTTAAACAAGCATTGGAAGAAGAGATCCTTAGAACACATTTAAACACATTAAAATCATTTTCTCCACATATATCAGACTCAAACCTGCTCTACCTAAGCTTATTATGCCAACTGGGGTATCCACAGCACCTTCCCAGGGCTCTCAATCAGCTCTCCCTGAGCTCATTGTCCAGGCTGCCTTTATAGTCAGTGGGGAAACCTGGATACTCCTAGGGCACAATTAATTTTATCCCAAGTCAGATGCCTCCCTATTGACTATTCCAGAGTCTAGACCAGTAATTCAGATGCAGACATCCAAAGTTACACAAAGAGGAACCTACAGCAGCACCTAAGAGGATGCACAGAGCCCTTCCCTCCCAAACCTGAGGGCCTGGAAAAAGGATTCCCAAATATTCCTGTGCTGCAAAGTGGGAAGCATATCTGGAGCCATGTCACAGCCACGTGTGGTCCATGGATGTCCACAGCCCTTGGGAGCAGTGGCTCTAGGAGGTGGCTACAGGTAGTGCCCACATCTAATACAACACGTGTATTGGCCGTTTTCATAGGATCATTGAATGGTTTGGGTTGGAAGGGACCTCAAAGATCATCTAGTTTCAACCACCCCTGCCATGGGCAGCGACACTTCCCACTAGACCAGGTTGCTCCAGGCACCAGCAAGTGGGTTGGTGTCTACCAGAACAGGAGCTAATGAAAGCTTTGTTGTTCTTTTCAGGACATGTTTCTGGATGCCAGCGTGGTGCTCAGGCCAAGCTTAGCTCAGGATTTGGCTGCTGGTTGCTTCAATCATCCCATGCCTGTGCTTAGAGCCCTCCTGAGCACGTGCTTCTGCCAGCCTGGGCAGGAGGGGACAATCCCCAGGATCCCCAGGCACGTTGCTGAATTCACCTAAAAACTCCCCACCAACTGCAGCACCAGCCCTTGGAGGAACTCCCAACCTCACCTTACCCCTGAGCCACAGCACTGGGACAGAAGGGCAGGAGGGAAACTTCAATATTATTGTCTTGGTAAATTAGAAGGAAGAAAAAAATAAATAATAAGATCAAGATGTATTTTGGCAATTTTCCATGTCACTTTTCCCCGTTCCCCTCCCTCGTGCACTTTCTGCAGCACCAATCTGTCCTTTCCCTGAGTGCTGAGCAATCCCAGCACTAAACTAATCAATATTAATAGCGATGGGCTCGGGTGGGGGGAGGAGAGGAGAGAGGAGAGGAGGGATTACCCTGACCTTTCTCAACTCACACTGCCTCAGACGGCCACCAAGCAGCTGAGGAGAGAGCAGCCAGACGGTAATGCCATGTGCTTTTAGTAGCTTTTCATGTCTTTTTTTTTTTATCCTCCTCCTGTGAATATTTTCTTGTGTTGTCTCAGGGCAGAGAGCGATGAAATCTGATTGTCTTCAGGAAGGAAAAAAATAATTATTCTAATTCTATCAGCCATCCCCGGGCCAAGCCTCGCCTTGGTGGGAAACTCCACTGAAATCAGGGGAATAACAGCCAGGCTGGATTTTAACCTGAATTTCTATTAAAAACAGGTATTAGGTTAGGGAAGTTTGGGCAGGTGAGGTGTTGGATGCTGGTGTGCTGTGTGGATTTCTCTTATGATGAGTATAATCAAAGCCATTGAGCCTGTGACTGGGGTATTGAGTGTGAGAGCAAACAAAGGGCTGGGTGAACCGGTCCTCTATTGTTAAGCACAAGTGTCCACAGCAGCTCATCCAGATCCAGGGTATGTATTGCACTCAGGATGGGGTGCTCACAATTAACAAATCCTGGTCATTACAACTAAATCCTGATTGAAGCTCTTTGTTCACATCGGATTTGAGGTTTATTGGAGACTTCCCGGTCAGCAGCATTGCTTGAAATAGAGATTTCTGTCAGGAGGCACCGTGGGTTATTGGCAATTAATGCATTGTCTTGTCTTTACTGGCATGTTCTTGTTTCCATCTGCAAAATATGATTTTTAGAAATTCTCTCTGAGAAATCTAGGTTACAATTCTATTGATGCCTTTCTTCTTTTGCTCTGAAAGAGCCAAGCCTCAGGGAGAGGTCCCAGATTGAGGTGTTAGATTTGTGGGGGGTTTTTTTGAATAAACATTTTCATGGTATTTTCACATTTTTTTCTTTCAAGCAGAAAATGCTTTGCAGATGGCTGATATCACAGCACTAGCTAATGAAGCCACGGGTGTGTTTTTCCTTTGTCAGGACCCATCATGTCCGACAAACCAGATTTTGCAGAAATTGAAACGTTTGACAAGACCAAGCTGAAGAAGACAGAAACCAGAGAGAAAAATCCACTGCCCACTAAAGAAAGTAAGTGCTTACGAGGCTATTTGAACTACGAGTAGCAAGGACACAATCTGTGTTGCAGTTCATATGCAAAATGAATGCTAATCATAGGATTACAGGCTCAAACTCATCCCTGACTTTAACTGGGGATAATACTAAGACTTGTATTCTATGCTGGGCTTCCAAGGGTATGAGTAGTTACAACTGATGGTGCATTTTGTCTGAAAAACCCTTTCTGATTGAGATGGCTTTTGCTTCTGCTAAAAGCAAGACCAGTTTTTTTCTGCTGGTTGCAGGTGACAGGATCAAACTGTTTGTAATTCCCGTGTTCCCGGTGCCTTTGGAGGCACGGGGAGATCCTTGTGCATCCCTGGCAGCATCCCCAGAAGGTGCCTGGGCTGGGGATTTAAAGTGTTATCAGGCAGATGAGCTGCTGCCCCCCACTGGTACCTGTTGTCAGCCCTGACCAGACCTCCAGGTGCTTTCTCTGGAAATAAGACTGCAAGACAAACCCATCATCATCCTCACCTAACAGGCAATCTTCCTTAGCAGAGCACCCCTGGGCTTTTCTCGTGTAGGGTCATCTCCTGCACATACCTGTGCACAGGCAGCCAGGGGAGGGCTGTGATTCACACCCAACTTGGGATGTGGAAATGGCATTTCTCTGCATTTGGACCAGACTCTGGGAGCAGCTTCCTTCATAGGAGCATCTCTAACCAGCTCGGGTGCATCATCAGTGCTGACAGCCATGGAGATGCTCTCTCCCTTGACATAAATACCTGTTTTTTTCCCATTTTATTCTCCCTACCAATCCTAAAGCTGTCAATACATGAGTTTTGCACATCACGAACTACACCCTGCTAGCCATGCAGACCTGGCAACGAGTTGGCAATTCCAGGGAAAGCAAGTGGGGACTCACCATCCTCTGGCTTTAAGACCAGCCATAGAAACCTGTATCCTGCAGAACCATTAGAATGTTTATTGATAATGTTCTTGTTTCCTGTTTTTCTGGCAGCTATTGAACAGGAAAAGCAAAGTGAAAGTACAGCCTGAGCAGAAAATGGAAGATGTCACTGCTGCTTCTTCAGTGGGGTTTTGGCTTCCAAGTTGGGTTCTTTTGTTTTGTCCCCCCTCCCACCCCATGATTGTTGCCTATTTATTTTAGCAAATATTTGCTCATCTAATGCTCCCCGGGGAAAAAAGTTGGTTTTGTGTTGTTTGAACAAGATACTCTGTATTTGTGTTTGTATTCTTTAAACTGTAACTCCAAGTTCTGTACCAACCCCCTTACTTGCCAAAAGAAGCAACTTCCATCCAAAATGTTTTCCTAAACCTCACAATAAACAGGTTTCTTCTGACCAGCTGTCTTTGAGCCTTGAAGAAATGGGGTTTACACTGCAACTTACTAGCACCTTTCTTGCTTTGTCTGCATTGCCACAGCATGGAGAGGGCATGGGCCAGGCTGGGAAGAGTTACCCCAGGCACCCACAGGTCCCCCACAGCTTCTCCAGCACTGGAGGTGTTCAAAAGCAGGTTGGATGGGGCTTTGAGCAACCTGGTCTAGTGGGAGGTGTCCCTGCCATGGGAGCGGCGTTGGAACAAGATGATCTTTAAGGTCCCTTCCAACCTAAACCATTCTATGCTTCCAACCCAAACCATTCTATGATTCCATGTCCTGCAGACCCCTGGAGCCTCCTGCTGCCTCTGCAGCATCCTGGAGACTTTGCTCCTTTTCCCTGTGTCACTCAAAAGAGCAGTTCAGGGAAACTGAGGAGAGGTTTTGTATCCTAGGAGCTCCTAAGCATTTAAACCCCCAGCCTGGCAGCAGGCATGAATAAGATGGGGAAGTTGCTAGTCTTGTCCTACAGTAGGTTAGAGGTCTCTGAGACAAGTACCTGCTTACAAATCCCATGAAAAATTGATGATTTGGGCTGAGGAAATACTCAAATTATCATACCAGATGGGAGAAGGGCTGCAGCACCCTCTCCACAGCTTTTTTACCTCTTTAGCCTGCCAAGATCCCATCAACCTTAGGACAACCACAGCACACACAGCCCTTGGCCCACCTAATATCAAGCAATATAGGAATGCAGGGAGGTGGGAGAAGGAAAGAAAATCTATTATTGCACTGATTTTCTAGGATGAGAGGGGGACCTTCAGCAGCTCAGGGGCATGGGACACAAACCTTCAAAGCAAGCAAGGACCCCTAAAATCTCCATTACTGGTGGAGCAACAACATCCTCGCTGGTCTATGGAGGGCTCAGCAAAAATAAACTCTGGTAGCAGCTCAGGGGACTCTCAATTACATGTTATCACATTATCTCTGGAATTAATTTGCAATCACGTTAGGAAAACAAGTGCTAACTGTGGGAAGATAAACTGTTGTCCCTGGAGCTTTGGTGTGATCCTACTCACACTGTGAAATAGGAATCATTCCCTGCACCTCAGCAGGTTTCTCTGAGCTTATAAGGTGAGACAAGAACTGTTCTACAGGCTCCAGAAAACAAGAGCAGGTGCTTAGAAAGCTCTTGTTGACTTTAGGGTTGCTTGACTCTTGACATTAATGTCAATAGTCAGATCTGCAATTAAACAATAACAGCATAGCCACAAAAACTTTCAGTGGCAACGAAAAGTAAACAGAGGTGGCCAAGAGACCAAGGGAAAGCACAGGGCAGGCAGGAGCAGTGACTTCAGTCAGAGCTTCATCAGTGTCAGTGGTATCCAAAGGGCCAAGACTCCCATTTCAATCACAGCCATCAGTTCAAGTTGCTGCTGTTTTCTTTTCATGACTAAATTTTTTGGCACATTCTCCTCTGAGGACCTCGTTTCCCTTGGCACCTGACTCCAAGGGGGTTCTTTTAGGGTCTGCTGGGTTTATTAACACTCATTTTTATTTAGAGGGTGGGTGAAGAACATGAAAGGCTGAACGACAAGGAAAATGGTGCTATTTTCTTTGTGACTCACATCCTCCTCTCCCCCATGCACGCTTCAAGGTCAAAGAGCCTTTGACATTATTTAAATATCTACTTCTATGACAGTTCCTTCATGGAGAGAACATCCAGAGACAGCACTTAGAGCAACAGCACCTACTGGAAACTCACCCAGCTAATACCATTCAAACAGATCACCCATTATATTTCCCCAAGATGACTTTTTAAGCACTGTATTGCACTCATCAGGTAAGCCCTAAGACTGCTATCTCCTGGAAAAAACAAGGAGACAGCACTTTGTCCCACGGGACAGTCTCCCTCCTTCTCTGCCAGTCCACAGCATCTGCCAGCTCACTCAGCACAACACTCTGTAAATCACCACAACCCTCTTTGGCACAACTGAGCCTGTGTCCCCAAGTTCTCCCAGAAACTCAAGGTCTGGGCTGAGTCCTCAAGCCTGCACTTCTCAGGAGGAAGGGGAGGAAGGTCTGGCCAGAGCAAGAAAACAACAGAGATATTGTCCTCTTGTGTTTGCACAGATACAAAGGATTAACAACGTGGCTCTAAGATATGAGAGACCAGAGCTCTGCCTACAGCTCTGGAGACAGCAAATTTGACCAAGCACTTGGCTTGGAGCTGCTCCTGGTGCCTCTGCAGGGCTCACTCTGCCCCCATGAAACCTCCTCCTTATTCAGCTGCTTGCACTTAAAGCCTGACACCATAAACCCTCAGCACTTTTATTCACGTATCTCACCCCACTAAAAAGGCAACAGAGACAAGAAATGCTTCAGCCAAGCTCCCCACCCCTGGAGCTGGCTGCAGGAGCTACAGCAGAGCTGTACACCAGGAAAAACTCCTCAGGGTCAAAGGCTGGACCTTCCCACCCTTCACCCACCTGCCCCAAGTGGAACACAGCTTTGTGGCAGGGTTTGGAAACTTTCCCTCACCATTAGCACTTAAGAGAGGCTTAAAGACAGGTAGTTACAGTACCCCAGTTTGAGAAGTGTCCTTCTCTGCTGCTGGGTGAAACCCCTTCAGCCCAGGAACCCCACCATGAGATTGAAATTTGTCAGGAGCAGGGACAGGTCTGGTTCCCCATTATCTCAACAAAGAGTTACAGCCCTTATCTGCAGGGCAAGATGGGGACACACACCAGGAAGCTGCTCATCGTTGAGAGCCAAGGCAGGGAAATTTCATCATTCCAGTCATAAAATAAGGAAATATTTGCTCCTGCCAGTAGAAGGGAACTACAAGCCAAGCCAAACCAAACACCTTGCCCACACCCAGGAAACACCTTCAGGGTGTTAACCTGCTCCTGACCTTCGTTCCCTGGAAAAACATCCTCCAGCGCTGAGGGTCTCCAGCAGCCACCCCAACTCCAGGAGCTACCATCCTTCTCCAGCCTCCACGCTGGTGGGCAGCTGAGCCACAGACAACTTCCCCAGCAAACTCAACCAGCTCCAGCTGGGAAACTTAAATGCTTTGGCCAATCAGCAACAGCCCTTTGCTATTTGGATCCTTTGCATAATGAGATGTTACCTTGCAACTCCTCCAAAGGAAAAACACCTTCCATGCCTATCCAGTTGCAGAAAATAATCATTATATGCAGATAAACCCCCGCTTCCTTGGCATGACCATGGAGCCAGTCTTGCCCCATCCATGCCAGGGCCAGGGCCAGCCCTCCTGGGATCCTGGCCAGGTCCACCTGCCCCTGTGAGTCACCTCCAATTGCTCTGCAGGGTCACAGGGAGCCCTGGCTGAGCAGAGGGAACCTGCATTCCTCTCATTATTATACAGGAGTTAGTTGATTTAATAAGTCTCGTTAGGCAGGTGTTTGATAACAGTGGGAGCCAGGGAGAACAAACTCTGAACCTGGCTCTCCTAAGGCAAGGGCATGTGTGTGTTCCATCTTGGTTGGGGCCCAAATAAAACCCCTGGAGATCCTGCTGATCCCAGCTCAGATACCTCACACCAAGTCCCAAAACACTTGGGGGTTTTTTTCCAAATACACATGGGTGTTCTCTCTTATTTGGGCCCCATACCTTAGCTCCATGGTTGCTAAGGCACCTAACAGTGAATCTTTAGGTCCAGCAATGGGGGCAATTTGCTGGTTTAACACAATGAAAGCTGAGATGTCCTTGCAAGGCCAAGGCTGGAAAAGCCTTGGCTTTGGGGAAACATGTTTCTGCTCCGCTGGTGGTGATGCTCCTGACACAGCAGAGACCTCTCCTGCTGACTGAAGAACAGTGAAACAAACAAGGGGAAGATGTGAGGGAACACAAACCGAGTGGGACTGGGGGTCTGAGCTGGGGCCATGTGAGGAGGAGGAGGAGGAGGTCGGGGAGCTGGGAGTACAGCCAAGGAGGTGCCCACAGCAGCACAAACTCAAGGCAGAAGCAGCCCGGGTGGTTCTCATGCCTCTCCCCTTGTTTTTCCAAAAACACAGGGTGAAAACAATAGCCTTTTAAAAAGCACTGTCCTCCTGGTGCCAAGCTGGGGGAGCCTCCCACACCCTGCACAGCCAAACAAAGCTGCTGTGTCCTCCCAGAGCCCGGCCAGCGGCCTTGGCCCCTCCACCTGCTCCCACCCAGCGTGTCCGTGGGTCCCCACCGAGCTCCGTCCATCCCAACCTGGGCACTGAGACGTGTCCCAGCAGCAAAACCCAATCAGCCTTGAGCCCGAGAGGCAGCGCTGGGGCTGAGCCAGGGTCTGTAGGAGCAGGTGTGTGATGTGTGGGGGTGTTTCTCCAGCTCCATCCTCCCTGCCAGCAGGGTAAACTCTCCTTTCATCCCCGTCTGTGCCGGGAGAGGCGGCTCCGGGTGCTCTGTCTTCTCACAAGAGCTGCCTGGGGAAGGAACAGTTGCTGGGAATGGTTTGTGCACATCTTGCTGACAACAGCTCCTGACAACTCCTACCATCAACTGCAAATCTCCCCCCACTCGGTGTTTGCTATGAGGACCAGCTCCAGAATTCATTCAGTCAATGAGGAATCAGGAAAAAAGGAGGTGGAGAAGGGAGCAAAAGGGGGTTTCTAGCTGCTGTGGTCAGAGACAGGTGAAAATTGGGTCTTTCAGTAGGCGCTGGATGAAAAGAAGGAGATTTCCCAAAATAAAGCAATAATCTCAGGAATTTTAAGCTGGTCTTGTGAATTTAGAGGCTCAGTATCAAAATTTTTGGATTTGGCAAAGTTGCAACAAGCAGGGAGGAAAAAAATGATGTGTGACTCCAAGTGGGTGTTTTCAAACAGCATCTTGTTTGGGGAAAATAATCCCGCTTGGTCTGCTTTGTTTTCTCATGATGCTGGAAAGAATTCTCCTCCTCAGAGAGAAGAATTGAGGTTTTCTCTCTCATCATGGGAGCTACCCCAGGTCACATCTGACTATGGCTGGTCCCCCCCACCCCTTCTAGCACCCGAGTCACCACCTCAAGGTGTAAAGAAGCACATGTACAGGTGCTAGATCACACGTTTGTTTCATTTAGCAATGAAGAAATCAGGCATGAAATGCCTCGGGTGAAGGCTGAGCTGTTGGGGCTGAGCCTGGGGCAGGGGATGGAGCAGCAGGGATGCCCCAGGGCAGCAGCACCACTCCTGGGCCCCTTCTCTCCAGGGAGCAGGAGTAGCAATAGCTCCATAATGGCTTTATAATATCTCCAGCATCCCCACTGCTCCTCCTGACCTGTACCATTTGATTTCTGTCCTGTCCAGGCTCCTATTTCAGTGGGAGCTGGGTAACCCCAGCCCCTGGCACTGCTTCATGCCAGCTCCAGCCATCCACCACTGTGCTCTGGCATCAGGCTCCAGCACAGACCTCACCTGGTGCTGGCAAGGGTGGCAAGGAGCCAGGGGGCATCAGACAACTTCTGTACCAGCTGCAGATCTCCCACGTTGGCAGATATCCCCAGTAACACTAATGATTGTGGTGGCATTTACCCAGACTGAGAAGGGGGCAGCTAAAATGCTGTCAGCCTGGGTGCACTGCTGGAGAATTGCCCTTGTCCACATCTTGGTGATGTGGCAAAGGGAGATTTTTGCCTTACCGAGGGCAAACCTGGAGGAATCTGCTCCCAGCATGAGCAAGTGGGGGTTTGTGGTGACTGCCCAGTAAACATGGTCCTGCCCAGACATCCCCTGCCATGGGGCAGCGTGGCACAGCACAGCATGGCAAGGTGCTCCCTCCCAGGGGTGTTCCACCCCACTTGCTTCCACGCTGGCATCACCTCTTCTAACACACCCAGCTGAACATCACTGCACGGCTGTTTTAACCTGGCACCATTTTATTATCACGCTGCTTTAACATCCCAAGCACAATGCAGGCAGCCAGGGCTCTGAGTTAATTTTGCTTCTCTTTTAATGTGTTTCATAGATACCTGAGGTGCTGGAAATGTCAGGACAGTGACGTGGCTGTACCAGCCCTGGGAACCTGCCTCCCTGCTCACCAGAGATAATTGAAGACTATTTCAAATAGGAGCTGCCTCAATGTGAGCGTTGACTCCTCAGTACTTCATTTATTTTCTAGCTGTACAAAGGACTAATAAAGCCTTAACTTACCTGCTTTCCTAAACTTCGTGTCTGAAGCATTCAGAGGTGCACAGCCAAGGTGGGTATAAAAGGGTCAACCTAAAATAGCCCTTGGTTTTCAGAATAGGCTAAAAAGTGTGACTCCCAGAGGCATGCTCAAGTGGCAGGGATGCCACACTGGGGTAAACACCCCAACCAGCAGCACCCACCAGTGACTTTGGTCTCTGCATCAGTGTGCAGTGAGTCCCTGGGGAGGGTCCTGCTTTGGGAGATGGTACCACACTCAGACCCCTTGGAAAGGCAAATTATTGAGCCTCAAGATTAACCCCCTGATTAAAACACTGATGGGAGCAGGGCTGGGTTTCCCTGCAGACACTAAGTGCCTCCAGCCAGACCTGTCAGTGTTCAGGACCAGAAGCACCCAGCTTACCCCACAGTTAATATGTATTAATGATGCCAATCGTACCAGGGGGATTTAAGCAAGGCAGGCTGCCAGGGAGGAATTGGGAAAACTGTGCTCCAGACCTCTCCCCTTCAGCAAGTCAGGCTTGATGGGGCTCTGAGCAGCCTGACCTAGGTAGAGATGTCCCTACTTGTGTAGGGAGGTTGGACAAGATGACCTCTAGAGGTCCCTTCCAGCCTCAAACATTCTATGATTCTAAGTCTCACCATCTCGTTACATTTTGGTTTCACCACGTGAATTGGGAGCAGTTGATCCCAACCACCTTCATGTGCAAGAGACACCTGGACATCCTCCCTCCTGTTCACACAGGCAGCAGAAGTCCATGCAATGCACAGTCCCTGCTGACATACTGGTCCTTGTTGCTCCAGGCATGGCCAGATGAACCACAGAGCCACCATATAGATTTTTTTTTTCTCAATATAGAATCATTATGGTTGGAAAGGACCTCTAGGATCAAGTCCAGCCTTCATCCCAACATCTCCCTAAGCACCAGACCATAGCCTCAAGTGCTACATCTACTTGTTTGTTGAACCCCTCCAGGGATGGTGACTCCACCACCTCCCTGGGCAGCCTGTTCCAGTGTCTGACCACTCTCTCAGTAAAGAATTTCTTCCTAATATCCAATCTAAACCTCCCCTGACGCAACTCGAGGCCATTTCCTCTCATCCTAAAACCCCAGCTTGAAAAACCCAGGACTGAGCCAGCCAACCTGAGCAATGAGCATCAAAAAAATCACTGGAGATTGTTCTGGCTGGGTGGCTTTTATCCCAGCTTCCCTTGAGCTACTCAGCTGGGAGGGACTTTGCAAGCCTGTCATATCCATACATATCCACCAGTCACCCAAGTGCCACTGGACATGGATGGGATGGGTGTGCGGTGTGGGGATGTCCCACAGGGGGGAGCCTTGTCACCAGCCTGGGGGACATTGCCCAGGGCATCCCCACCAGCCACTGCACCCTCTGCTCCTGCTGCACCGCTGCCTTTGGCTGTAGCTTTTGCTCCGTTTCCACCCTCTCTGAATTAACAGATACAAAACGTGATGTTTTCATCTTCAAAGGGGCAAAGCTCCCTTCAAAACTACCACAGTTCAGGTTTGCAGGGGGAATATGATAAGGGAAATCTGTTTTCAGGTGTCACTGGGAAAAATTCAGCCTACAGAGGGTCCTAACTGGTCTCCCTGCCTGGAGGATGCTGGCAAGCTGGACCAGTGAGATGGATCCCTTGCACCTTCCCAACCGAACAGTAAAGGCTTAAAACTGGTCTAGTAAAGCCTTGCCACGAGTTGTCACCTCAATCTGAACTTGGATAACACTGGAGACGTCTCCTCCCACCTACAAGATTAATAAATACATAGCACTGCCTTCATCTGCACACTGATTAAAGCATATATATGAACATGACATCAAGAAATGGAAATATGCAGCTCAATGCCTGTGAAAAGACAGGCAAGGCAAGAAGAGCTTCCTTGGGGGGGGAAGAGCCAAGTGCTGGAGCTGCAGAGGGCACCATGTGGGGAGCGAGCCTCTGAGCAGCACAGGTTCTCCACCACCTTCATGGGGCAAAGCAAGTTTGCTCCTCACTTTGTTTTTCCCAGCAAGACTCGAAGAGCTTTTAAAGTTGCTGCCTGGCCCAGGGTCCCCCAGAGGAACCCTCAGCTTTCTGCACTCAGTTCACAGAAGAAAAGATGAGTTCCAAGAAAATATTCCTAACTGAAATCCCCGTTTTCTTCTGCAAGTCTCCAAACCTCCCAGACACAGCCAGCACCAACACACGTATTCTCCAGCTCAGAAATTAGGATCTTTGGGCTTAATCTGTGCCCTGTGACATGAAGTGGACAGAAGGGGGGACAGAGCCACCGGGCAGCATGAGGAACCACGCTGGGAGAGGCTGGGGGGCACCACAGGGGAGGGGTTTTAATCAGTTCATTTAACTCGAGTTTGGCGGGAATGATTAAGAAGGAGGTGATAATTTTCCTCAGTATCAAGTGGCCAATCTCTTCCCGGGCAGGCTTTTATCTGTGAGGTGACATTGGCAGGGCAGAGATGTGTTCCCCACAGATGCCCAGGCAGTGACCTATCTGCTGCACTAACACCGCTTTGCATGACACTTCCTTCAAAGAAGGGGAGAAAAACAAAACACTTGCCCCTGCTTTATAATGCTGCTCTGTAAACAGCCCTGTAAGGCTTTGAAGGACACACCTAAAGGAGGCAGGTGAGGTGAGGCTGATCAGGTCATGGACCTGCCTCTTCGGGGCTGACCGGGCAGCTGAGTCCTCTCAAGAGTCACCAAGATCTGAATGTTGATCTAAATGTGGGTGTTTTACTCTGCCCTGCTCAGTGCAGCTTGAGATGCAGGTAGGACCAAGCTTGGACTGCCCAAAAGTAGCTTTGCATCATTTTTGGATGCTGTAGAGACAGGCATGGAGTAGACACTGGGATTTAGGAAGCTCAGCCAGGATGGACCAACAGCCCCACAACAGCCCTTCTCCAGGGGGGAGATGCTCACCAAGGAGTTTTGCCCCACTGGAAAGGACAGAAGGGTTTGGGGCAGGAGATGTGACCTCCTTCTGCAGCACAGAGGGGATGCTGCTGCCTTCACCTCCCCAGAGGGATGTGCCAGAGCTCTTATCAAGACATTTGGCTCTGCAGGCTTGTCTGCTCATTGCCCCCATGCTGGGAGGGCCCCTTTGGGAGTCTGGAAAGGGGTGAGGACAGGGAGACAGAGGCTTAGGAGGGGAGTGGGGAAGTCACTGGAGTGAGAAGATAGTGGAAAAGCACAGCTTTAAAGCACTGAGTGCAAAACCCCCTCCAGCCTCTCTCCCCACAAGCAGAGGAACCATCGATCAGGCTGGAGGAACCCAACCCTCTCCCTGCTGCCATGGCAGAGCCATCCTCATCCATCTCATTCCTGATGCATGATGGGCCCACAGAAAATTAAACCTCCCCCTTGAGCCCCTTGCTCTGCATCTTGCTGATGGAAAAGAAGAGATTTTTCCTCCCTCATTTGCTCTATCTTCTCTTTTCTAGCCTAAACCCAATGTCTTGTGCACACAAGCCCAGGGCCATTTCTACAACCCCCCATCAGGACATTACACTCTTCCCAAACTACCTTGACAGCCCTTGCTGGGAATCATCCATGATGATGGATGCAGCTGGAAAAAAAAAATCAGAAATTTAGTTACAAACCCAATTTTTTTGCTTCTTGAAACCAAAAGACATGAAGTCCAAACTGTGCAACCTTGAGCCTCCTGTTGTCCTGGTTTTTGGCACCCTGATGATCCCATATTCTATTCCAGGGTGTGTTTCCTTCAGTTTCAGAGCATCTTACCTTGGACTTGCTTGTTCCTGGCCTCTCCGGTGAAGTTCACTGCTCATCCCATCACACGGCACACGAGGCTGGGTTGGGAATCAGAGTTAAGTAAGACAGAGAAACTGGTTGCACTGGAACAACTGAGAAGGGGACAAAGTAGTGGGGGGAGGCAGGAGACAGAAACTCCTCGGGGTAATTCTGTCACTAGGAAAGAACACTCTAAGCTGGCACCATTGGGAGTTTTAACCTTGCTTTCAGTGAACACTGGGCTGCTTCTGTGTGCCAGAACAGAGGACTGAGCCTGTGGGGTAGGTGTGGCATAAAGCCTGATTCCAGTTTCACCTCCGTCCTCAATTACCATTCATTAATCAAAACCTATTTGTTATATAGGCAATATTCCCACCAGTATTGCCAGGTCCAGGGCTTGGGTCCTGCTGGTGTTTGCTCCCAGGGACCGCGCAGCAATGGGGACATATTTCCCCCCCATGTATTCAAGTTGAGAAGACTAAAAGCAAACCAATTCCTGCATAAAAATGAGCATGCAGGAGGATTGCCCCATGTCTGCAGTCCTCTGAGACGGGGTATTCTGAAGCTGCTTTGCTGAGCAGCTGGTTGTGTCCAGACTGAGAAGACATCACCTGCAGGGCTCGGGTGGCTTCCTGGGGTGAGCAGAGCACCATAAACCATCCTCCACCTCGCCAGCAAGGGGGGGGCTTTCTAATTGCCCAGGTGGGTTTTTATTGTAATGAAGCCAGCAATGCAGGATTTGACGCTCGGGGTCTGAATGTGTCACCTGCCAAGGGCAATTTAGCAAGTGGTCTGTGCTTTATTTTCCTGTTGTCCACAGACATGGGGCTTGCTGCCCCAACAAGCCAAAAGTCAGTCCCTGCAGGACCCACCACCCAGCAGAACACATGGCACTTCTAGAAATTGATTCATCTTGTGTCTGCCTTCCCTTAAAACCCATATTCTGCTGTGAAGAAGGTTTTATGGGTGCATCAGGCTGTATATCCTATTACAGGCTCTTGACTTGGGACAGAGACCAAAATATTTTAGGATTTTGATCATCCCTTGAAAAGCACTGGCTGTTTGGTCACGTAGCAAGAAAATAAACAACGAAGCATCAACATTTTATCAGTGAAGCCAAAGGGCTCCAGCTGACATTGAGGACACTGCCCTGCAGCAGCACATGGAGCCAACCCAAGCTCCAGTGGTGCCACCTCACCAGGCAGTTGACAGCTCTCTTTGAGGTCCAAGGCTGCCCAGAACGACTGACTCTTCATTTTCTGCATAACCAGGTAAATGCAATAGAATTTTCCTTTCAGATTTTTTTTCCCCAATCCAAAACAAATTCAGGTTTCTAGACAGTGGGAAAACCAAAGAGAAATTCTTTCAGCATCATTTCACAGATGGGACCAACAGCTCAGGAGATCTTTTCTCATGGGTGATTGGGGAACACCCATCCCTACAACCCTCCAGAGCCCAGCCAGGCTTCACCCACACACACACAACAATGAACAGAGCAAAAAATCAGCTTCCAAACAGCTACAACCAGCCCAGCTCTGCCACTGATCTACCCTGAGACCTCAAGACCACCCATCTCTGTGCCTCAGTTTACCCAACCGCAAACAGGGCCAGCTATACTTAATCTCTTTCACTTCAAGGACATTGCATGAAGTGCTCTATAAATACCAAATTTATTAACATAGCAAGCCCAAAATCTGCTTTTGCCTCAGGTGGGACAGTCCAGCAGTGACACAACTGGGACCATTGCAGTGCCCCCAGTCTGCTGGGCTGGATGACCCCACAGAAACCCTGGCTCCTGCTCACCAGGACCAAGCTGTAAACAGAGAAAAAAACCCTGCAGCAGCACAGGAGGGCTTGTCCCAGCATGGGGAGGCTTGTCCCAGCATGTTGCTTTGTTTGCTGACAGCCAGCCTCAGTGACAACGTTACAAGCGACTTTTAAGATCCCTGTGACTTTAATTGGAAAGGACAATTTTAATAGCCCAGGCAGATCGCTGTGATCCTGCCAACAGCAGCCGTGGCTCAGAGCAGAGCTTCACGCCCAGAGACACTCTTGTTCTTCTGGCATGTGATATGAATATCATGTGTGAGCTGACAGAACAGACACACCAACATTTTTTTAAGCCGTACAAGCTCTCTCAGACAAGAAAAAAAACCACCAAAAGACATCAATATGCCCTCGGGGACAGCCAGACACAAACCCCAAAAATGATCTGCCTGCATCTAGAAAATGCAGAGCAGATTCCCAAACCCTGTGCGTGGGCTTTAATCAATGAACTTCACTGATAGAGGGGGAAAACACTTTATTCCCAGTAATTGTCCTTTGACAGCTCTAACAAGCAGGATCTGTTTGGGATGGTAACGATTAAAGTGCTGACTCACAGAGGGGTTTGCTGTGCTGGCAGGACTACACCAGCTTTATGCTCACTTGGAAGGTATTTTGCATCCCTGCTCTTCAACCAATCTGCAATTTTAATCCTCCAAGCTGCAAACAGTTGTTTGTGGCTTTGCCCAACTGACTCCAGGTTTCCCCTTCTGCAGGATCTGGAGGAAGAAGCTTCTCCTCTCACTGAGGTGCAGCAGGATGGGGAGAGTCCTCATGCCTTCTGCAGCCAGAGGAACCCATCTGCCAGCTCCTGGGCAGGAGGGAGAGAAGCTGCCTTAGACCTGAGCTGTGCTTTCAACACCCAGCACTGTGGGGTGTAGAAGCACAGTGCAGGTTGCTGGCTTTGCAGTGCCCTCATGCATCCCTTGGCAAGACAGCAAAGTACTTTGCAAACATCTTTAAGGCTCAAGCTCCTGCCTGACCATAGTGCCACCAGCTGCAACCTGAGTGCAAAGATGGGGCTTGTCCTCACATGCCCCTTTTGCTTGTGGCACAGCCCCCCAGGTGCCACACAGGGGTTCCCTTGAACCTGACATTTGCAGCCCCTTCATGGGCCACCCTATAGCAGCAGTGATTGATGCCAGCAGACCTGGGTACCCAGGGGTCAGCTGGGGAGCTGAGAGAAGGAGGAGGAGGAGTCACCTCTGCCCTGCCATGGAACCAGCACTAGGCAGGTGCCACGGGGCAGTGCCTGGCAGAGCTGGGGAGCTGCTTGGCACTGCTGGCATGGCACAGTCCAGCTTCCAGGCTAAGAACCTACACACCCCTGCCCATGGTGAGCCTGAACAGCCACCAGAACGCAGACCATGGTGTCTCCACAAACACCATCTCTCTTCTGCTCCATCCGCAGCCTTACAGCTCTTTACAACCCTTAATGATGTTGGCCATAGCTATTAAGAGGCTTTTCTGGGTTTCCTCTGATAAGTATTTCCCTCTCGTGAGCACGGCCGGTGGCTCAGCAGCGCTGGAGGCCCCTCGCTCTGCTCAGGGGTTGGGGCAGTGCTGCCAGCAGCCTGCACCGGAGGGAAATTACTAACCCCAGAAAACTGTTCCCCTAATTACAGCGTTGGAGCAGGGAGCAAACCACATAAATGATTCACGCAGAGTTCCCAGGCTGCAGCCGCGTAAATTAGAGAGATTTCCAAACACTCCCGGGCTGTTATCAGGATGGAAATGCAGAAACTTTCATCGGAAAGAGGCGAGGAGGGAGAAAAGTGCTGCCGTTAAACGCATCTCTTCAAATCAGGAGGGCCTGGGAGGGTTATCCCCTATAGATCTTTACAGAAGAGTTGTTAAAACTCCTCGGGGAGCTCTTGTAGGAGGGAGCGGGCAGAGAGTGGGGGAACTATAGAAATGCATCGGGTGGTTATTTTGGAGGGACGCGGGGACTGAGCCTCTGCTGGCAAGCAGAGGATGAAAAGGAGAAGGCAAGAGGACTCGGGGCCAAGAGAAAGGGATGGCTGGCGGTGGGGAAGAGAGTTAAAAGTGTCCCATTGTTAGGGAAGTTTGCTCTCCTCCAGACCATCCCGCTCCCAGGGACACCGCGCCGCCTTTTGAAGTGCAACCTTAGGCGGTTCCTTGTCACCCATTGGAGCAGGAGCTTTTTTACCACATGAAGTCATTGGGTAGCAAATGAATGGGGGGGTTTTGACTATTCACAACTTCACCTTATAAATATCAGGGTTGTAGGTTCCTGCAGCTTTTCTCCATCCTGATAGCTCACCTTGGGAAGGAGCAGAGGGAGGCGGCCCTGCTCCCTTGGGGACCTGCGCTGTGGAGAGCTACGGATCCAACCCCACTCCTTGTGACAGCCATGAAGAGAAGCACCTTCCTCATCCTCTCCATCACAGGGCTCTATGGTGCCCTTCTCCACGCAGCAGCATGGTAGGGGCCAGCTCAGCAGAAAGGGTGTTCTTTAGGGATGCTCTTCAGCCTGTGGTAAACTCTGCGATTCATTTTCTTTGCTCTGTTTCAGGTCCGTGAATAACTTTCTGATGACAGGACCTAAGGTAATTAACACACGAGCTGTCAGGGATTTGAGCAGAGCAATTTTGTTTTACAAATGGGAAATAGGACTTTTCCAAGGGAAAATTCCCCAGAGCATATCGGCTCCAAGTCCTGCCGAGTGATGGGGGAAAGGACTCGCAACCCGTTTATGTCTCTTTTCTCTGAGGAATGGTAAAAGGGGGTGGGTTTTAACCCCGCTGTTTCCCCTGCCAGGCTTACCTGACCTACTCCAGCAGCGTGGCAGCCGGGGCCCACAGCGGGATGGAGGAGTGCAAGTTCCAGTTCGGGTGGGAGCGCTGGAACTGTCCCGAGAGCGCCCTGCAGCTCTCCACCCACAACCGGCTCCGCAGCGGTGAGTGCACCTCTACCTGCCACCAGCATCCCCAGCCTGGGTGGGTACGAGCTGGGATGTGCTCTGGAGAGAGATGGGGCTGCTAATTAAACCCACTGAAGGAGAAGGGTGTCCCGAAAATCATGGTTGCTTGTAGTCTATCTGTATTAATTGGTGTAATAAATAGCAGTAATATTTTTCTAGGAATCCCAGGCTCTCTCTGGACCTTTATCCACGCTGGGCTAGAGCTCGGTCCTTCCCACAGTGCTGCTCCGTGGGCTGCTCCTGCAGCATCCCAGGGAGTGCAATGCTGGAGGCACCTGAGCTTGCAATGGGGAGAAGCACAGGAGGGGAAAAAACCAGAGATGTGCACCAAGAAACTATCTTCATAAGAGAGTTGTGGATATATTTCAATACTATCTACTTGGACAAGCAGAAATCTCCCTTTTCCCACAGCAGCATCCCTATCTGAGTCTATTAGGAAAGCCAAGCCCAAAGCTCAGTCAGCAGTGTGGGTGCAGACAGCTGCGAGCACAGGTTCAACGACCCACTGAAACAAGATCAATGACGATTTTCCCCAGCAGGCAAGATCAAAGCACAAACATACACCCTGAGCAGGAAAGGGCAGAGACAAACTGAGTGCCAGGGGAAGGGAGTGATAAACCTTGGCCAGAGCAGGACTGGGGCCAGTCCTGCTTAAGATCCTACTCTTGCCAAGAAACTCCATCCCGTGCAGACTCCTCATAATATTATGCCAAATTGCTGAAACTCTTGATGCTGAAGCCTGAAAAGACTCCCACCATCAGCATTTAATTTCTGCAGCAAGTTACCTTCTGCACAAACTTTTTTTCCTTCTTGCACCTTGCAGCACAGGAGATCTTCATTCCCAACAAACCAGGATTGATGTCTGTGTGATGTGACAGCTTTTTTTTTTTTCTCCTCTCACCCCCAGCTACCAGGGAAACCTCCTTTGTGCACGCCATCAGCTCGGCCGGGGTGATGTACACCCTCACCAGGAACTGCAGCATGGGGGACTTCGAGAGCTGCGGCTGCGACGACTCCCGCAACGGCCGCACCGGTGAGCTGCTGTCCTGGGAGGATCTCAGGATCTCCAGGGTCTCAGGGCAGGATTGGGTGGTCCTGAGCTGTCTGTCTTGCAGGTGGCCGAGGCTGGGTCTGGGGAGGATGCAGCGACAACGTGGACTTTGGGGAGAGGATTTCCAAGCTCTTTGTGGATGCTCTGGAAACGGGACACGACACCCGGGCGCTGATTAACCTGCACAACAATGAAGTCGGGAGACTTGTAAGTCAAGTATTTATTATAATAATTATAATGTCTGTATTTAGAACAAGATCCGAGAGCCTGTGAGGCTGTTTGGGTCCCTGTCTCCAGCCCTCTAGGACAACCTAACCCCTGTAGTGTTTGCAGCCAGAATCTGATCCTAAACCCAAGCTGCTGTAAGAGGTGTTCCCACTTCCAGCTTCTACAGCTGCGTGCACGGGTGTTGTCCTCACCTAGCACTTGTCTGGGCTGTAAAACAAAGCCAGAACCACCTTACTCTCTTGCAATATGCATTTCCAAGCTATTTGGCTGGGGAATCCAGGTGTGAGCCAGCTGCCAGGCTCAACCCCCTGCTCGGGCCCAGGCTCTCAGCATCTTGCCAAACCTCCTTGTCTGTAAAAACAAGGAGGGCAACACTTAACATACCTATCTCATAGGGTGTGTCGAGGCTTAATCTCACATAGATACCAGAGATTGGGACTTTATAAATACCAGAGGGAGATAGGTAGATAATATCTGTGAAGTGCTTGGCCTGGAGGAGATGCAGGGAGGTTGGGTATGATTATTCCAAAGCAGTTTCACACGTTTTGAATGAAACTTCTGAGAGGGACGATGGGTTGATGCTGCGATGAGCGAGGTGAGCTTGTGAGAAGGGCATGACCCAACAAAGGCACTTTTCTCCTCACCTGGAGAAACAGCTCTTGCAAGGGCTGGAGACAACAGTTTGTGCTCACTCTTTATCTCTGTCCCTTAAATTAGTGAAGGGGGACAGATGTTTTCCAGGAACTCAAATGAGAGCATCAGCTCACGTCCAGGAAGGACCTGAAGTCATGCTGAGCACAAGCCACTTCTGATCCATTATCCCCTGAATTAGAAGTGCCATAGAGCCTGATCTTGATATTTAACTGATGATGCCCTGATACTCCTGCTTTCTCCACCTTTTCCACCAAGGCTGTGAAGACCACGATGAAGCGAGCCTGCAAGTGCCACGGGGTGTCGGGCAGCTGCAGCATCCAGACCTGCTGGCTCCAGCTCGCCGAGTTCCGCGAGATCGGGAACTACCTGAAGATAAAATACGACCAAGCCCACAAGCTGGAGATGGACAAGAGGCGGATGAGGGCCGGCAACAGCGCCGACAGCCGCGGGGCCACGGCCGAGGCCTTCCACCACGTCCACGCCACGGAGCTGGTCTTCCTGGAGGACTCTCCCGACTACTGCACGAGGAACGCCAGCCTGGGCCACCACGGCACCGAGGGCCGCGAGTGCCTCCAGACGGGCAAGAACCTCTCGCAGTGGGAGAAGAGGAGCTGCCGGCGGCTGTGCACCGAGTGCGGGCTCCGCGTGGAGGAGAGGAGGACGGAGGTGGTGGCCAGCTGCAACTGCAAGTTCCACTGGTGCTGCACCGTGCGGTGCGAGCAGTGCCGGCAGCTGGTGGCCAAGCACTTCTGCACCCGCCGCGACGCCGCTGCCACCGCCCCCAACCACGTCAAGAGGAGGAACAAGGGCCACACGAGATAGGGGACAGCCGTGGTGCCCGAGGAGGATGCTTTGGTGTCCCCGTGCTCAGCAGCTGCTGGCGGAGCTGGGCTGGGAAGGAACATCCCCAGGTCTGGAGGGCTGAGCTGGGGACACCGCAGAGGGCAATGGGGCCTCCTGTGGATGGATGATGAGAGATTGGGAAGCTCAAGGCACGGGTGCTGAGGGACCACGGTCCTTCTTGCTTCCATGGTTTGTCCTCAATATTTACCAGTAGCTTTTTTGTTGGGAGTCACTTTATCCATATGTCGGACAGAGGGAAGAATTTCACTTCTTCGGTTGGCTCAACCCCTTGTGTCACCACCAGTGAGGCCACCACAGCCAGTGGTGAGGCTCCAGCCCCGTGACAAGAGAGGTGGGGAGGGGTGCTGGGGCCAAAAGTGGGTCCTGCTGGGCAGCCTCATCCCAGCAGCCCTGGGGACCGCAGCCGGGGCAGCCCCAGCCTGGCCAGCCATGCACAGGAGCTGCTCAGCAGCATTTCTAGGGGAAAACTTATGCACTTTCTGATGCTAGAGGAGGTTCTGCAGTGTTGTGGTGTGTGTTACCACTGCAGCCTTTGGAGGGCTTTGATAAGTTTACAACCAGTGTTTACAGATTTTTTTTTTTTCACCCCCCTCCTTCCTTTTTAAACTTTGTATTTTGGTACCAAAACCCCTGCCCCCAATAAACAGTAGCTTCATGTATTTGTACTGGATTAAATTAAGCAGTTTACAATTCATATGCCTTTTTTTTTTTAATTAGCAGATAAGAATTCAGAATTCTTTATGCCTAATGTTGTTCGTTAATAAGTTGTATTATTGCTTAGCACAATCTCTTTTCTCTATATAATTTGAAGAATTAGATTTTGGACTGTATTTTGCAATAAATGCCACGATGCAAAGGATTGGATTTTTAATTCCTGGCTTCCTAGCAGTATGAGTTTAGGTGCAAAATTCTCCTTTTCTGTGTAAAGCCCAACACTTCCAAGGTTTCTTATCAGTAACCCAGAAGCCAGGGAGAAGGTTGCTCTCCTAGACTTCAGTAAGAGTTGGCTTCCAGCCTTCAGTCCCTGGAGGGTTTGCTCTAATACCTATCACAGCCATATCTAACCTTCCTCAAGTGCTGAGTATTCAGGCACTGCCTGGATAAAGCTGATTTTGAAGCTCCCAATTCCTCTTTAATTTGCCTCGACCCAGACAATGTGAGGCTGGCTCAGCTTTGATGTGGAAAAGCATCAGCACTCACTGCAAAATTCTTGAAGGCACGAGAAGAGCCCTTTGAACTGGGGACAGGAGAGAAAACTTGGGGACAGTTGTGAATGGCTCTGCTGGTTCCCTGCTGCTCGGGGTGTGAACAGCCCTGGACCACAGCAGGGAGGGCAGGAGGGGACACACGTTGGCTGCTCCCACCCCACGCAGGTCCTGCTCTTCTCCTGGCCTCCCCAGGGCTGTACCTCAGCCCAGATCGCTCCAAGGAGGGTTCAGGGCTGTGCCATCACCCCAACCCACGATGTGGGGGCAAAGGATGCTCCGCCAGGTTTACTCTCCAGCCAAGGGATGAGGAGGAGGAGACATGAGTAAAACCAACAAACAGCCCTGCCAGCATCTTGCACCCACACTACAAATGCTTTGATGCTGTTTTATCTGGAGATCCCAATGGCTCCCAGTGCAAACAGCCTTGACACAGGCTTAAGCCAAATCAGGAAGCTCAAGGTGTAAACCACACAAGTTGGGAAACACAACAGCCTTCCATGCATTTACTTCTGCATAGAGTGGTTTCCATAAGGCTGGAAGGGCTACGTCAGCAGGCTGAGGGGATTTTTTTGCTACCTTTGGAGTAGCTATTTCTAAAATTTCCATAACTATTAGATCACACCACCAAAGGAAAAAAAAACAAAACAAACACAACAAGATTTTTGCAGTGTTGCCAAAACAGCGTTTGCAACCTACTAGAATTCAGGCTGAAATGGTACAAACAAACCAACCAAACCCCTTTTCTGGCTGGTTTGTCTGCACTA
This sequence comes from Brachypteracias leptosomus, assembly GCA_013401335.1. NCBI lineage: Eukaryota > Metazoa > Chordata > Aves > Coraciiformes > Brachypteraciidae > Brachypteracias > Brachypteracias leptosomus. The sequence goes on along the minus strand of VYZX01028871.1, from coordinate 470,928 downwards.
AAAAGTCCCAGACTCTACTTTTGTCCTACCTGCTGTGGTTGCCCAAACTGCAGCTACCCCAGGCCAGTGTTGAGCACCCCCAGCCCCAGGAGCTGTGGGCACAGGGCACTGCCAAAATCCCACAAAATGAGATTACCCAGAACACGGGACAGCTGCTGCTAATATGGAGTCAAAGGAGAGAAACAGTATTTCACCAGCTAACTCCCAAGCACACGTAAAAACCATCTTGCTGTATGCCAACAGCAGGTTAAACTGCTCAGGTAAACCCCAGGAGATGAGGGCTCCCCATGAGCAATCACATCCAGGACACGCTGTGCATCATCTTGCATGGCTCTGCAGCATCTTCTCAAACTCTGTCACTGCAGAAAATGAGTAACAGGTTTTCAGGTGCCCATAGCACCACATCTCTGTCCCACCAGGCTCTGTCCTGAGGACAGAGGGCTGCAGAGAGGAGCAGAGATACCATGTCCAAGACAAATCCTTCTCCCACTGTATCCTTCCATTCCCACCTACCCACAGCCAAGGACCTGCCAAGCCAGCACTTGTACCCCTGCGTTGCATTTAAATGGTGGAGATGACCTGTTCTTTCTCAAGCTTGGCTAATTGCCTTCTAAAATCCATATACATTTCTGGCACCCAGACTATCCAAGGCAATGGGTGTCTCTTATGCAAAAGCCAGAGACCAAATGCAAATTGAAGCAACCTCAGAAAGTTACATCCCATCCCATGACACAATTTCCATGCTCTTTGTACAGCTCAGAGACAATGCTGAACACACACAGAAAACAACTCTATGTCTTAGAGATATTACAGTCCTGGAGAAGCTGAAGCTCTCTCATCCTCTCCCTTGTTGCTTGGATACACCAGTCATTAATTCTCACTACATTCACTACAAAACAATAGAAATTCAGGATTGTCTTAATCCATCATGGCACTGTCAGGGAGCCCCTGCACCCCTGCCCACCAGGACACAGCTCCTGAGACATGCCACGTGCACAGGGTGGCACAGGGCAATAAACCCCATGGGGGGACAATACATCAGGATGGTTTCATCATTTCAGTTGTGATTTTACCTGGGCAGCAGTTTTCAGAATAAACTCTGAACAAAGCAGAGTCCTGTCCTCTGCTGATTCATAAAGGCTCCTTCTCCAACCACAGCCAAAGAGCACTTGAAGGGACTGATGGTGTCTTCAAACCTGGATGTATTTACTCATGATCACCCAAAGCTAATTGCAATTTAGGACACTGATCCCAACCACCTGTAGCTCCCTGAGTGCTTGGAGGAAGGGATGGAGCAGCCTTGAGGAGGAACCTGAGTGTGGTCCTAATTATGGTGGAAAAAGTGAAAATCTGAATCTAGGCCAGGTGCTTGAATGAACTCAAACCAAAATCCTGCTGCCTGCCCCCAAAGAGCTGTCTGCACTGCTCCTCCCCTTTGGGGTAGAAGGTTCCTCACGGCACTGGGGCACTGGAAGGGTACTGGGGATGCCCCTGGAGCTGGCACATCCCACCAGACACCCCAAGCAGGGTTGTGGAGCTGCTCGGACAGTCCTGGAGCAGCATCTTCATGCTTTGCCAGAGCTGCTGTTTGTGAACCACAGTCACTGCCATGGCCAGAGTAACCCAGGGCAGCAGTTGAGTAGGGCTGACATCACCCTTGGCTTTGTGGAGGTTTACCACCACTGTCCCAGCAGAGTCTTCCCACCCTTGTTGTGGGAAAGGACTGGTTTATATTCCATTTTTAGTGAGAAAGGAAAACATGTTCTAAATGAAGAAATAACACAGTCCAGCTATAGCAGTGCCACAGAGCAGGGCAAGTTGATGTCAGAGGTGCCTGCTCAACTAACAGGGCTTCAGAAACTCAGTGCTGGGGTATTGGTACCATGATAACAGCCCAGGCTGAGCTTTCCTGGTCCTTCACTTCTAAGCCAGGATCACACTTGTCACCATCTCACCTGCTGTCTCTTGGCCATGCTGCTCTCCAGGTGCCCATCCCAGCACCCTCAGTGGGAGCAGCAACCACCAGCTTTGCTTGTTTTCTCTTCCCAGTGGGTGAAAATATCCCCCATTCCCTTTGGGCAGGAACACAGGCAAGGGAAAGGGAGGAAAGGCAAAGTTGAGGTGTGCACCAGGCCAGCCTGCCATGGATAGGATGGATTGCTCATCCTCGGGGCAGCCCCAGCACTCAGAGGCAGGTGGGTGTTGGGCAGACTCGTGGTACCACCAACACAGGCTGAGGACATCACCCAGCACAGAAACTGGAGCCATGCTCTTGCTTTGGCTCCTTCTCCCAGGGGAGAGTGCAAGGGTGGCTCTGATGGAGAATTCACACCAGCAGCAGCCATGTGGCTCACCAGCCTCTCCCCACAGGCTGGCAGGGCTGTCTGTGCTCAGGGGTGGAGGTATCATGTGAGCAATACCTGCTCCAGTCCCTCTCCCCTCCACAGGTCACCTCACAACGAGGATCATCAGCAAGCTGAGAATTGAGTTCATTTAAAAGGAGACTGAGAGGAGACCCCATTGCCTAAAAGGAGGTTGTAGTGAGGGTGGTGTTGGTCTCTTCTCCCTATGAACTAATGAGAGGACAAGAGGAAATGGCCTCAAGTTGCACCAGGGGAGGTTTAGATTGGATATTAGGAATAAATTCTTTACTGAAAGAGTGGTCAGGCACTGGAACAGGCTGCCCAGGGAGTGGGGGAGTCACCAGCCCTGGAGATGTTCAAAAAACAAGTGGCTGTAGCACTTCAGGACATGGTGTCAGGGAGATGTTGGGAGGAAGGTTGGACTTGATGATCCTAGAGGTCTTTTCCAACTGTAATGATTCTATGAATTCCCAAAGAGCAGGCTCTGCAGATGGTCTTTGCAAAGCAGTTTGGAGGTGGCCATATTCTGGCCCTGCACTGCTCCTTCCCACCCCAGCTGGGGATGCTCTCTCCCCCAGTGCCCCTCAGCAGCCCCCCCACCAGCCCTCCTTTACCCCAGCCTGCTTCACTTCAGCTGTTAAACTCCTTGCCTGGTGGATTACCTTTAATTTATGTCTCCAGTGCCCTTTCATGGATTATAATTCTGTATGAGATGTTTGTGCTGTATCCTCCCCCCGTATTAAAGTGTCAGGAGTACATCCCCAGGTCATCCATCTTCAACGCTTCCGCATGGGCTTGGCAATTCTCTGACATGAATATTATGGCTCTCAAAGCAGAGTCTCCATCACTCAAGCTGACAAGTGTTAGAATCTCCTCTCTTGAACAGGGTAAGTGACCTTTTCATATGCAGCGTAGATTCCCGGTCACACTGCATCTGGTGCAGGGAAACCAGAGAGTTCCAGCAATTCCCTAAAGTCTTAGAAAACAAGTCACGGGTCCTTTTCGACTTGCAAAACCCAACCCTTAGCATGACAAAGTTAAAGGGCCTTAATCAGCCCCTGGTTAGCCCCTGCCAGTGCCAGGCCCATAGAGGAGGATGAAAAAGCATCTGGGCGATGCCTTCTGTGGGATTTCTTGACAGGGGTTTCCAGGGAAAGATGGGGGATTGGGGTTGCTGGAGTGTATAGGAAAGATTTTTGTGACTGGTTAGTGAGTTTTGTGGCTTTTAAACCCCAACTCTAACGTTAAGTGACATTTTTTTTCGGTGAGGTGCTTAAAGTTAGACCCCTAAACCCCAGCAGCCTGGCTTTCAAAGCTGCCGACACCTGGGCTTCCCACAGTGCGTGCAGGAGCTCCCCTTTACCTGAGCCTTGAGTGAAGCAGGGGGAGAAGACAACCCCAAAAAGCCCTTCCAGCTCAGACCCTCACAGCTGTGCTGCTGTAGGGACACTCCAGCCCACGTTGCTTGATGGAAAGTGAATCCCCTGGAACTGAACTGTGCTGCAATTCCAGTCAAATCCTTCCTACAAAACTCACACGTTACCCCAAGTCTTTGGCTGAACTGGTGACTAATTTTCTTTTCTTCTCCACAAAGCAGAGGTACCTTCATAACAACTCTGCTGCCTTCCCCCTGTGAAGCTCCCGTGGTGGCTCCTCGCCAGCACAGAGCAACAGAAACTTGTTAACACCTTTTCAGCTCCCTCTTAATAAGTCAAGGCAATTAACAGCTTCACTATTTACAAAACAAATCCTCTTTGCAACACCTGAGAAAAAGAGTTACAAGTGTTTCCCAAACATTTCTCAGCTGGGGAGAACACCTACAATAACTGTCTCCTGGGACGTGCTGCAGCTGCTCTCCCTGGCTGGAGAGGACAAGTCCATGTTCTCCATGAGTTCCTACTGTGCTCCCATCCAGGAGGCCTGATCACCATGTACAGCTCTGCTGGGAATGTTCCTTATCCAAGGGCTACTCCAAGGAGGAAGAGGTGTACAGGGAGCCAGGGTGTGAATTTATTGCCAACCCCCTGGTCCTTACTCATTTCTGGTGTGGCCACAGGGATGGTGAACAAGAGGTGTGGGTGAGGTGGGTTGTTCTCCATAGACATCCCTGCAGGTGGCTGGGGGGAGTGGGTAACGTACAGCAGATTTACACCTCTGCAGAGGGACTCACAAGCTCCCCCACCTCTTTTTCTGGCTCCCTGCTCTCTCCTAGGATACATCACATGCCCCCCACTTTGCAAATCACTGGCTTACAGTGCAGTAAATTCCCCCTTTTCAAACAAGCCCCAAGGAGATGAGCAATATAACAGAAGATTGATGGATTAGAGAAAATCAAATAAACCTAACTTGCAAAGTACTTTCAAAATTCATTCCTTCCTCCTCTTCTCTCCCATCCCACTCTTCCTTCCTCCAAACACACACAGTGGCCCAAAATTTATGAACAAGAAAGATGATGTGTCCCCTGACTAGGCTGTTAGTTAGGCATAGAGGTGACTGCTGGGACAACTTCACAGGAGAGCACCCCCAGCCAAAGTGGACTTGGTCCAAACACTTCCAGAATTTAGCAAAGACCCTCTTTAAAGGGTCTTGAGCCCAAACTCATCCCTTCCAGAGGATCTGAAATGCAGAGAGGGAAGAAGAGGGAGTTGGTGGTAACTCCAGGTGCAGCAAGGAGCAGAGAGTGATGACCACAGCTGGGAAATGTTCACCAAATGCAGCTAGGATGCAAGGAAGAGTAGAAACTCACTCAGGTGAGGTAGGGCCAGAAAATGAAAGAGAAAAGTCTAAATCTGTTGTAGAAAGGAACCATAGAGGTTTACAAGGAGAAGGACACGATGGGAAACAGCAAGGGTGTATTTTAGCTTTTCTTTTCTTTCTCTCTGGTCTTTCTTCAGTGTCCCATGCAACATTAATCGAAGCCACTTGCAGGCACATCCAGGAGAGAATAGCTCGTCAGGGGACATAGGACCACAGAGCCTGGACAGTAAACGGCCCTTAATTTCCTCCTCTGATGCTTTCACTAGCTCATGGGATGCCATAAAAGATGATAATGACGAGGTCAGTAGAAAGCCTGTAAAACAGTGGGGAGAGGCACAAGTGTTACCTCACTTGGGCTCAACCTCGGGCCATGCATGGAGCGAGTTTGCTGGTTGCAAGCTCCTCTGCTTGGGACAGCAGCCGTGTGCCACATCCCACCACAGTGCTCAGAACTGCTCTGTGACAGGTTACGTGGCCTGAAATGTTGAGGGGTGAAGTCAGTAGGACTCTTGTCATTGATTTAGGTCAAGCCTGACAGTTCAGCTGCATACAGGCAATGGTGAGGACAATGGTTCTCAGGGGTCTTCCCCATTCCACAGACTTTTCTAACTGACACCACTCAAATTCTGGCCTGAGACTTCTGGAGGAAGACTACAGCTGGCAGCTTTAAACACAGTAATGCCTATTTCTCTCCCTTTTTTGCCCAGTGCCTTGAAGCTAAATCTCCTCTGACCCAGATCTCCATCCCCACTCCTGCCAGGCAGAGAGTTCAGCTGGCCAGCTGCCATCGACTGTGATAGGGACAAGGCACCTCCTCCCTATCACTAAGTGGATTTCAAAGGCAATAAGCAAGAGAATAATTAAATTAACTCAGTCTCGAATACCTCCCGAGGTGCCAAGCATTCCCAGCATTGCAGCAGCACCACAGGTGTCTGGAGAGCAGGTAATTCCAGTCCATGGCAGGCTGCAAACGTGGCTCCAGGGGACATCTCTGCTGGCGTGGGAGCACCGGTGGCAGCTGAGCCTGGACAGGAGCTCTGGGAAGACACTCTCAGGATGGCTTTGCTGGAGCCAGCCCAGGTCCAGAATATAACAGCTACACTTACACTTTGATGTGCTTAAGTTAATAAGACTTAACCCAGGGCAAACACAGTTGTCCTTCCCAGCCTGGACTGCCCCATCCTCCTGGTTCATCCTTGTCCCGTGAGCTTTCCTCCTGCAGGGTGCCACGGCTGTCATCCCAGGTACCAGTCTCAGCCTCTGTTTTCCCCAACAGCTCACTATTTACATTCCCTGTGAAACATCTAAATACTTCTAACAGCAGCCCATTCATTCTTCCCCCCCCCCCCAGTCTACTAAAGGCAGCGAGACTTGAATCTGGATTTGAGACAGCCACGATTTGGGAGTGCTCAGGTCACAGCCCTCAATCAGCTCCAGCTCCAAGGTGTGCATGGGGAGCCTGGGCTGGCTCTGGCCAGGATTAGTGGCAGGGCAGAAGACATCCCCACTGCAGAGCTTTATCTCACCGATCACCAGAGAGGTCACAAATCACCATCAAGCAGTTGGGAGCACTAAATTGTACCTCCAGACACCATCCAAGCTCCCAGGGCCAGGCCAGGTACAGTGATAAGGAGATAGTGTAAATGGTCAAACAGGATGGAGCCCAAAGTTCACCATTTCCTGGGCTTTAACCTAGGGCCGTATCTGTGGGGGAGTCTCATTTAGGTCATTTTAGATTATCTTACTTTCCAAAGGGGGCTGCTCCAGCCAAGGACTTGCCACCATCCTGCTTCAGTGAAGAGCATCTCAGATTTCACATGAAACCAAGCAGGGGTGCTTCGTATGTTTTCAGCACAGAGTTAATTACAGCTATGATCAAATCAATGTTTGGGAAGAGTAACAAGCAGTGCTATGAAGAACTGAGTGACAATCAGCTCCTTCCAGCAGGAAGCCAAGAGGGGTTTTAAACCCTCTTTCACTTTCTCAGTTCTGATGAGATGTCACTGATCCCCACATCACCATGATTGGTTCAGTATCATATTAACCACCCTGCCTCATAACCAAGCTAACCACTGACAGCTCTTCATCTCATTCCCTTGAAATCTGACTGTAGGAGGACACTGACCTCACCCCACCAAACTATTTTCCTGGAGACTTTTTCTAGCACTAAAAACATGGCTACATCTTGGTAGGCTCTTAAATCCACATGTGAAAATAAATTTGTCTATCATCTTGTGCATACAGTTTAGCCTCTTTTTAAGGAGATACAAATACTTTAGAGTATCCCTCAAAGCAATTTACATGCCTTGCCTTATTTTCCCTGATAGACCATTTGTTCCTTGGAGATTACTGGCTTTTGGGAAAATGTATCAGCTAAGGAGTCATGGAATAACACATGTTATTGTCCTTCAGATGCTACTCCCTGGAACAAATGCTGCCCTGGTCTGGGTTTTGTAGGATGGGCAGCTTTTCACACAGACCTCTTCACCCTCAAGATAATTTTTTTACAGGCATATGGTGATGAGGAAAAAAATATAAGGCCCAAAGGCTGGAAAAATGAAATCAGAAGTGGAGCACCACAGAGAGGTGCTTACGGGGCACCAGGAGACTTGCTGGAGAGATGTGCCCCACAGGAGCTATGTTCAGGAGCAGTTTGTCACCAGGGCCACAGATGTCTGGGAAGTGAAGGGGGAAGAGCCACAGTGGCAGGTCTTCTCCTCGGGTTTAGCCCAGCATTGTCCTCTGCTCTGCTGAGTGAAGGTCCATCAGTCATAGTTTGGCAGCTATCTATTGACTGAGGGACTTCTCCACAAGTACTTGCCTGCTAGGGACAGTGGAAATCTCCAACTTGCCCATCTCACCAGTGTGTAGCTCTTTCTGTGATGGGCCAGAGACACAACCTTATTTTCTGAGATCCCAGAAGACACACCCACTTCTCTGCTTGCTGAGAGACAGGGATTCTCAAGACAGCTAAATAAATGAAACCAGAAAAGGTCTAATGGTAAAAACCAACAAAAATCTATAAAAAAAGTTTTGGACATGCTAGTCTTCCTTCTTAATTCCAACCATGTCCCTGCCACCATGGACACATTGGCTTTCAGCCTGTTCCTCAGAGGTTTGATTGCTAATCCACCCACACTCTGGAGATTTCATCCTGGTTAGAAATAGTCCTCACTGCTTCCTGACAGCCCAGCCAAGAGAGCACTTCATAGTCCCTGCAAGTCACACTGTGACAAATTACAAAGTGTCCTTTCCCCAAGATGCCTCCAGTGGTGTTTTCATACTGAAAAACTCCAGGTTGCATAGATAAGGCAGCTGAGGATGTGCAGCTTTTACATTTCAAGTTTTTAAATGTAATTTTTTCCAGCACTTCTCAATATCCGTTAATATTTTTGCTGAACTTTCCAGAAGCAGTAGCTGTTGCCAGCAGAAAGCAATTTCCACCTAAGTGATTTAGGAAGTCCAGAAGTCATGAACAGACCTGTCACGGGCATGACTACAGAACAGCAGCTTTCTGCATTAAAACATCCTACCCCTCACAGAAACTCTCTGCACATGTTCAGGTGCAGTCCCTGCCCCCAAGGAAACCTTCCAAAACATGATATGCCAAACAACCCAAGCACCAAACAACTGGCAACCCTTGAGAACACAGGTGTTAAACTCCCCATTCCTATGTCCAAGTAGGTACTTAAACACCTGGGTCCCAGCAGTGCATATGCAGTAACCATCTGCTTGTGCCATTACCTCAATTTCCACTCCAAAGTCTAGAGCAGGTGGTAGGTGCAGGAGCATCAGTGCTCCAAGAAATGGACTGTTCAGCCTCTCAGCCCATGAGGGATTGGATGATCATGTATTTGCTCATATTCAGGGGGGAAGCCTGGGGTGTTAGGACCACAGCAGACTGGTGGACATGCCCGAATTAAGAGTCCAGGAGCCTTGATTTGTGTTCTGTTCCCAAAATGACAGGAAAGAGACTTCCTCCACATTACTCCAGAGGACATTAGGTTGGGCTACAGATCCAGTACATGGTGCCAAATCAACTTAACTACCAGTTGACTTTGTTTTGAAGGGATATACTGATACACTGCTCAGCTGATAGAACACAAAGCTGGAACTAAAGAGAGATGGGTTTTATTCTTGATCCTGCTGCAGCTCCAAAGGATGACCCGAGGAGACCAATTTCATCTCACTGTCCCTGACCTTCACACTTGCACATTGGTGTGCTGCTGGTTCCTTTGTTACAGCATTGCCACCTCTACTGAGGAGAGATGTTATAGAAAAACTAGTTATCATTATTAAAACTATGCTTATGGATATCTTAAAATTGCTCATTCCAGGATTCCCATCTAGTCTTAAACATTTTGCAGAGAGAATGAGCAGCTGGTAAAGACACATCATAGCTGCTCTGTAGGGTGGGGACATTCTTGGCCATAGGTAAGGATGAATTAATAGCAATTATAACTAACTTTGGAGAATGCCTCAACACCAAGTCAGTGCTCAGGTGAGGCAACGTTTTATTGCAGCTCATTAAAAAGAGCAAGCAATAAAAGGCTTAAGAACCATCCCAGAGCCTAACTCCACGAAGCTAATAATCAGTATGATAAAGTATCACTTACATGAATAGGAAATTGAATAGACATTTCATTTCCTAGGCCTTTGTTGCTGCCATTCAGTTGCAGAGATGGTGCTATTCAGGGGAGCCAGCGTGGTGCCTGTTTACAAGAGAACTTTGCAAAACAAAGACAGTCACGGTCAAAACTTTGCTGGTCAATTCAGTATATTGACATGGAAGACCCCTGAAGAAAAAAAAAAAGTCTTCTGTAATAGCCTCATGGGATAGTTGGGAGTGGTAAGATCTCAGGGCTACCTAGATGTGTGGTGGCCACAGAAAAAAGCATCTGGATTTCAAACAGAGGTTTGATCAAAGTGTCCTTGTCCAGGCAGAAAAACCATTGCAGGGCTCCCTTAACACAAGGGCAAATGACCAAGTGTTCTGCATGCAGAAAACAGCACTGTCCAAGTCTGGCTCCAGAGAAATCTGCCACAAACTCTGCTTTCAAGTGGAGAAAGTGCCATGCTAACCCCTGACACCACTTCCCAGATGTATGTATAACATACCATGAGAAACGATCCCATTTCCCTTCTTTCTTTTACCTAAGAGAATGGAATCCCTCTGGATTTACAACGAAGCAAACTGGAAGCACAGTTGGAACCCCTGGTTTTAAGGAGACCTCGCTATGCCATAACTTTTCACAGTCCAGTTGCTAAATCACACATTATAAAAAAAAAGTCAGTGCAATTGAGAGACCGTGTTAATCCTGGAAGTTTAAACATTGCCCTGGAACAACCACTTTATATTGGCCCACAGTAAAGTGCTTTATGGGGCACGCAGGAGATTTATCCACACACATATGTTAAATACTCCTGGGAATTTTCTCACATAGAGAGACAAGGCTTGACACAGAACTAAATGTGTACAGAACATTGCCATCATTCACACTGCAGCAGGAATGCCACCCAGCCAGAGGAAACTTTACAGCACCTGACAGAGATAAGAACCCAGAGCCAGCACAGCAATAAGATGTTTCTTTTGGAAGTGCAGAATTTCCTAACCTGACAATCACTGCAGATCCTGGAAACATAACAAAAAAACAACTGTCTCCTCACAAGGAAATGAGAGCTTAAGTGTTGACTATAAATAGATTATAAAGAAGCATGGGTGGTTTGCAGAGTGGTTTGCTAAAGCCAAGAGTATTTAGAGCCAAATTAGGGTTTCTGCACATAAAGTTTCCCTGGAATTTAGGATGAGTTCACATGTGATTGCTTGCCCAGGCAGTCTGGGGCTGACTTGCTGTGGAGCTGCCTTTCACAGCTCTCTCTAGCAACACAGAAGATCCATCCAGGCTGACCAAGAGATCCCAGCTGAGAAGACTTTTAAATAAAGTAAATATGATGGTAAAGAAGTTGCAGATATGACACCAGTGGCATCTTTTTTTAAGTCATGCTTCAGAATAGTACCACAGCTAAGCAAGAATGAGTCAGGCAGGTGTTCTCAGGGGACAAAATATGATGCCAAGCAAGACAAAGGTAAGCACACCCAGCAAGGCACTACACAAAGTACTCTGTATGAAAGCACCACCTCCCTCGGCTGTAAAACACTCACAAGCAGTAACCAAAAAGAATTCTTAATCCTTCAGTCTTATCATTATTAGAGTATCATTCAGCCACTTGTCCACAAGCTGCCTCCTTCTCCCACCAACTGCTTCGTCTCACAACAATGCCTCCTTGCTGGCTCAGAAGACCAACAATGGGCTCTCCCCTGAGCTTGTGGCAGCATCTCCACCACCACTTGGCAGGAGGCAGCATAAGAATAATTTGACAGACATCCTCCCGAGGAGGCTCCACACATCAGTCACTCTGCTGACACACTCCACACCCAGAGGAGCTCAGCCAGGGCACAGAAGATTTCTAGGCAGAGGCAGCTGCTCCTCATTGACCAGCCCAAAGAGCAGGTTTTGCTGTTCCATCACCAGCAGAGTAAGAACATTCCTATTCCCCATGATGGTCCTTGTGACATGGCCACACTGGTTGGAGCAAAGTCTGTGTGAGTAAAGCAAAGCAGCAGGGAAGCAGTAGAGAGGACCAAAATCCTATTTCTAGTCCAAGAACAAATCTACTGTCCACCATCTAAAAGGAAATGGTGCTGCAAAAACAATTTTAAGTTAGCTTTTTATGAAGTGCAGAATCTCTCTTTCCAACAAAATACAAATAATTACTCTTCAGATTGCTTTAGAAATTGAAAGCCCACAGTATTTCCAGAGGATGTGCTGTTGTTGGGTAGTGCCAAGAACAACCAACATCTGCTGTCCAGAATAACACAAATTATCTTGTTCTGACTGCTTCAACTTAAATTAACTTAGACCATTCTAATAACTAAGTCATTCTAATATGGCACTGAGAGTTTGAGCCACCTCTTCCCTTCATATAGTGCCATGAGACAAACATCCATCACCAAGGACAGTCAAGATTAAGAACTTAAATGAAGACAGACAAATCCTTGCTTCTTTTCCTATGTGAGAAAGACAAAGGTTTGCAAATCTCTCTGCAACACTTTTTTTTTTTTTGCTTAAAATTCCTGAATCCAAGTCCTAAGCTCTGAACAGCAACTCATTTCTGAAGCTGGGAATGCTGGAATGCTCTGACTTATGTAGGCAATGGGGAACTGGCTTTGATTGAGGTTTCTGCCATCTTTAAAAATATATTCAAGGTTCCTGGCAGTTTAACTGCTCTTAAAGATAATAAATCCCTTATGGGACAGGAAGGCTGAACAATCATATGCTTCAGACTGGTGTGATCTGTATAGCTCCAAGAATAACTTTCAGAGCAGGTGATAGTAAGCATGTGATAAGCAAAGTTCCAGGAGAAAGTCTGTTAAAAAAAAAAAAAAAAAGAAAGGCAGAATTATGGGAAACAGACTGAGCTGCTGGTTTTATGGACATCGCTCTATTCCAGCACTCGGGCAGTAAAACTAAAATGAACTCACTCAAAGTTAAAAATACCCAATAAAACTCAACAGGCAAAGTAATTCTTTGGACCTGACAGAGGGAGAAGACAGGTCACTTGTCCCCACAGAGAGTAGCTTACCTTGCTGACACCAAATAGCACAACATGGGTTTTCTCCCAAAGCTACATGTTCTGTGACATGGATTTATACCACTGGCCAAGCTTATACTGCCCTGGGCCAAATAAAAACCTAAAGATCAAAAGAAACATAAGCAGCAGGTCCTCTAACAGCCTCTCCTGTGGTGTCACAGCTCCCCCAGGGGACCAGGCTGGTTGCCCATTTGACATTCCCAGGACTGACCTGCCCACATCCTATTTAATGCAGGTTCCTCAGCTGTGGGAGCTGCTGGATCAATCCCTGTCCTAGGTGGACAGATAAGTGAGTGAGGATGGCACCCAAAGGGTGAAGGGATCTTCTCTCTTTTTACCTTTTCTTGGAAAAGTGGGAGTGAACACCAGTCAGCAATTAAAGGTGTTAGCTCTAATATTAGTGATTAAATCCAGAACAGACATACACCTGAATGACTGAAACTTCATATTGCATGGGTTATAAAGGTAACATTTAAAACATCAGCTGCTTTTGCCCTTTCTCCTGGCAAGGACCCACATCTGGAAGTTCTGATCTTCTATAGGTACAATTAACACAGGTCTGTCACAAAAGCAAAACTAAAAACTCCAGTAGTAACAAAAAGGAGATTTTTATTGTCAAGAAGCATCACACCAAAATAAGTAAGCAAATGCCATAGTGACTAACAAAATACAGGAGAACATCTGGTGAATTCACTGGATTTTAGTTTCTGGCATCTTCCAAAAAGACCTTTTTTTGTTTGGCTGTCAGGAAACCACAAAGCACAACTGTTCTGTAATTGGAGCAATCAGACACATATGGGGACAATAATTATAGGCAAAATAAATTAGTTGTAAACAGATCTGTTTACCGTATTTCTAACCACCTTCAACTTTTTTCTTCATATTTGTGGGTTTGGCCTTGCTTTTTTTATTTCTTCTCCTAAAAGTCCCAAGATTTTTAGGCCTTGGTACTGTAGAGACCTGCTTTCTAACTGTCTACTCTCTGGGCTGGCAATAATGGTTTAATTCCACTGAGAATATAAACAATTAGCTTAAAGTTTGATGTTACAGCCAAATGACTTATGTTTCTGGTAATTACTCAAGTTGGAGGAGCAATTGTTTTTATGAAACAAATTATGAAATCACTTGTTTGTTTAGTATTAGCCAAGCATACTAATATTTCCAAGTTGTGAAGATGACATTGTTTTCTCCAGCCTAGCCACTCAAACCATAAGATACAAACCTTGAAGTTAACAGTGTAATAGTTAAAAAACCCAGTCCAGTTACTTTAGAAAAGCAGTAGTGTGGAATGAACTCATTGCCTGTTGACCCGCATGGCCCCTAACCCATTCTCTTTAAATTCTCCAATAGAACACATTAAAGTTCAAGGGTAAACAACAATACAAGGAAAACAAGAGAAATCAGCATACCAATGAAAAGCAGAACACAGCAAACACCCTTAAGAGGAGCTGTTCTAAATAAGCACCTTTCTTTCAAGCAGCTCTTGGAAGACAACATGAGTCCTTGATCAACACACATCTTCTTGTGACTTCTAATGGAAACTGAAGGCTGGTTGGTAATCACTGTGCCTTTCACCACCAATGTACTTTCAAATAACTCCTTCAAATTACATTCTGACAAGTGCTCAAGTGAATCAGCTTCAAGAGTGACCTTAGCTCCATGATGTAATCGGCAATTAAAATTCTAAAGCTGCTAATATGCCTCCAGTAACTGTTTCCTAAGTGAACATCCAAGTACCAAACTTGATAATGGAATTTATGCTTGCTAAAAAAATGCTGAAACACAACCCTCAGTTTCACAAAGCACAGGCCAGCTTTGGAATTTGGGGATCTGGTGTCAATCATTTGGTTCTCCCCAGACAGCAAATGGGGAAAACAGCAGTTACATCACACCTGATGGAATTTTGTCTTTTTCTCATCACCTGACACCAAAAATGTATCATGTAATTCCACATGCACTTTGTCAATAGAAAAGCTAATAGAACTATTACATGCTGGCTAAGTGCAAGTTTATTTATCCCATGAAGACACAGGCACTTCAGACAGTAACAATTTCTTCAGATAACATCTATTTACACAGCCAAGGGACACACTGAAAATAACAATATATGTCTAGAACTTGGAGTGGTTTCCAAGCTGAAGATGGAAACGAGATGGTTTGAGATGGTTTCCACTGAGCTCTCACCATTGATGCTCTTCTTCAGTGTTCTAATGTTGTAGCCTGGGTTTATTAGGATTGTGTTCAATCAACCAGTCAGCAAGCCAGGTCTGTGGAACAAAAGACCCAAACATGTTCAGTTCTCTGTTGTTTTCGATTAAATGTACAGGAGAATATTAAAAGCAAGATTTGAAACCTCTGATATGGACACTCTCCTACTGTGCTGCAAAATGAAGACCTTTCAGAAAAGATGGACATACAAACAACCTGCTTTTTTTCAAAATGTTCCCAGCTCATATTGCTTTTGAACAATTCACACTGACCTTTAGAAGACAACCTTTCCTGGCAATGGCTTTGTGCCTGTATAAAAACATTTGAACCATACTTCAAATAATCTGATCAACTTTGTTTTGAAATGAGGCTGCATAACGTGCACAAAACTGAAATATTACTCCTGACAACACTTAGGGATACTTTAGTAATCATCCATTACAAGCACCAGTCTTCTGCACTGCAATCACCTTATAGCACCAAAAACTTCCAACCAAAACATGGTTACTTTTTGAAATTAATCTTGTCAGTTTTCCAGCACTTTGTACTTAAAAAGAACATGGGAGGCAGGAATGTCAGGAGTCCTGACTTCATCTGCCAAGGTCTTGGCCTGGCCTTAGGCAAATGAACCCTTTACCTCGATTTCTCCTCCTGTGAGGAGTTTTTAACAGATCTTTATTTACTTCACAAGGCTGGGGACATAAGTTTCTGGAATGCTAAATACAACAAACTTGGTACCATCCTGTGAAGTGAAAGAATTGATAGAATAGCAGAGCAATAAGGTAAGAAACACTCCTTTTATTACCAGGCACAAAAAGATTGGTTTGCAAAACAAGAAACAACATGCAGAGCAGCACTCTGACAAACCTCACAGGCTACTCAGGAGTAGCAGAAGAACAGCAAGAACTTGAAACAGAAATGGAAAGCAAGCAAACAAAAACAAATCCCAAAACACAAAAGCCCTTAGAAAGACTGCTTAGGAAAAATAAATTTTTAAATCATTCAAGGCTGACTAAATGTATCCTGTGTTACTTGGGCAACTGGCTGAGACAACCTCTGTGCTGCTAGCAAGGATTTCTGAGTGGACAGACAGCTGCTGATGCCACCTTCAAAAGAAAGAAGGGAAAAAAATAGAAAATGGAAGAGCCAAATCAACCCAACTTCAGTTTTTCAGTTCCTGGAAGGATGTTAGAAAAAACCAACATTGCATCCATCTCTCTGCAAGTCACCTAGCAGATAAACTGAAAAGCCACAGCCAACATGTACTTCTGGAAAACAAACAAACAAAAAGTTGTATCAAATCAACATTTTCCTCCTGCTACAAGGTCACAGACATTAAGGACAGGGAAAAAGGAGCAAATATGATGTTTTAATTTTAGTAAAACTATTGACACTGCTTCATATAGCTTGATAGCTTTCTTACAAGCAAGAAAGGAAGGAACAGTCTCAATGAAGTTACTACTAGTTAACACATAACTGATGCTCAAAGCACAGAGCTTAATTAGAAGCAAAACCAAACAATGAGTTAGAGAAATATGATTTATAAAGTAAGAGGAAAAAAATCAGGTTTTAATATAGCAAAGAGAAAACTGAAGGGAAAAAAGATAGTAAAGCTCTTCAAACCTGCAATAGTTTGCTAAAGACAAAAAAATTAACAGGAGATATTGCCTTGTCTCTGGGGATAGGAAAAGGGGAAAAACCTCCAAACAACTAGTGGGCTAAAAAGTGGAGAACAGGAAATCCAGGCTAACTTTTAGTGCAAGCTAAACTAAGTATAATTAAGCACTGGAACAGATTGCCCAGGGAGACTGGACATTCTCCATCATCTGCAGTGCTGAAGAACAGGCCAGACAAACATTCATTAGGAATGGCTGGATACAACTGGTCTGGCCTTAGGGCAAAGGGATGGATGAAAAGACTTCATCCCTGTTTTCTAAATTTCTATGGTAACAGTGCCAGAGATACAGATAAAATGAACAGGTTATAAAGCTGGAACAATCACAGTACATTTAATCTGATGCCATGTATACCACAGCGTTCACAGAAACACACCTGAATTATTTCTCAGGCTTTTTTTTTCTGAAATGTATCTTTCAGAACAATGCAATGTTGATTAAAAACCTGATAATGATATAGAATCCACCACAACTGCCAGTAAGTTGTCACGCTGATTAATTATCTGCATTCTTAAAGATGTACTAATGTGAATAACTTGAACTTTAAGAATGCAAGAAATATTTACTTTATTTTTCCAGATGAAAGAAAGCTCATTTTGTTCAGACTGAAAAAAGACAAACACCACCATGAACAACAACAAAAGATCAACAGGAAATTAACTCTAGTATTTCCACAAAGAACTATGATTTGAAATACATTCATGGATAAAAGAATAATAAGTGAGAGGAGGGCAAGATGCATCAGCTTGATAACTAGAAAGGGGTCACAAGAAGACAAGGATTTTCTGTAGGTCACTTTAGAGTGAAACCTGTCTTGAATAGTTGAAGAATCAATTAATTTTCCTGGTGAACTGTGGAGCAACCCAAGTAAATGTTAATCAATGTTGTATGGTCAAAATAATAGCTTATTCTAAAGAAGGATTGATAATATTAATTTAAATAAACATAACATGACAAAATATAGACAGCTTTGCTAAGAACTTTACAGCACTTTACTCAACTGTGTAAGTACTACCAGTGTGATTAGCACCTAATCTCACTTGTTATCTGTTGTATGAGAGCTCCTCCATCTCAAACTCACCTCAGAAACAGTAAATGCAGTACAAACTTAGATTTGCCACCAGATGACAGCACCCATTTACCTTCCCAGCCATCTGTAACAACTATGTGTTAGAAGCTTTATAGAAGTCACCCTGTCAATTCATCAAGGCTGATTTCTTTCCATCTGGGCCCTCATTTCATCTCTTAAACCAATCAGCTTCTTGAAAGGCAAATGCTCTTTGATTAGCTCATTAGCAGGTAGCTGGAACAAGCCCAGCTCTTTAACAAAGGAGTAGGTGTGGTAGTAAAGTCCCCTTAAAGTGGACAATGATGCTGGTGGACTGTACCTACCATGGGATCTGCTGGCTTCTCTTTACACAGTGCTGTGAGCCCTGCCAGCAACGTGGGCTTCACATAAAGGTTCAAGTAGTCCCTGGCTCTTTGTCCAGCAGGAATTGGCTCCAAGATGGCTGTAAAGAGTAACCACAGGTGTTGGGAAGCAGCTTGCAGAGTGATTAAAAAAGGTGTTCTCTCCAAGGTTGTTTATATATGAGCTGCTCTTTTCCTTAATAAGTTAATAATACATAATGGTTTTTATAGCTTCTCCCACAACAAACTGCACAGAAACTACCTAAACCCCATTACAACGTCCCAGAGGTAACCTTACTAATTATAGACAATTAGGAAGGGGAGGAATAGCAGGTCATCTGGGGAAACCTTTATCCTTGAAGATGCACTGAGGGTAGGAGAGAAACAATACATCCCATGCTTAGTCCTTCCTTCCTGCAGTGTGAAGGTGCTTTGTGAAGACCCTCAAAACCTCACCTTAAGGCCTGCTTTGTCATTAGGGTGGGGAGAAGAGACAAGGTTTACAGTGGCTATGGTCTGAGGGAAGCACAACATCTTCTATTCAACTGAAACAGTTGACAGACAAGGTTTTTTTCTAGCAGTTTCCCTTGCATCTTTCTAAGAGCAAACCCATCTTTCAACTGTTACATTACAAACAGGATCTGGTACTTAACTTTGGAATTGCACTGTCATGGGAGCATCCAGCTGCTGCTGGACAGGAATTAGCCTCAGCCCAAGAAGAGAGTGTCAGTCTTCTCAAGCCAACAGGAGTCCCTGGCACTGACAGTGCCAGAAAGACATGCTGGGGTGTAACAGTTTCCCATTTCCTCTCATTTACCAGCTTTGTCTGCTCCAATTCCCAGCCCACAGAGTTTGGAAAGTAGAAGCAATCCCTGTAACTATAATGTCTCTTCAGCTACTTTATGGTATGTCTTCCATAGCACAAAACATCAGCTTATATATAAAGAGACTCAAATTCTCATAAAGCAAACAAGCCCAACCTCTTCTAAATCCCATTGTATCCAGAGTCTGCACAGAGTCAGGGGATAACAGGGAATTAGCAATGTATTATTTGCACCATTTTACCTTCTGGAAACATGAATCGAATTTCTCTTTCTGCTGAGGAAATGCTGAGACTGCCATGAAGTGCATTCCTCAGATCATCAGTCCCATAGATTGCTCTTAAGCTAAAAACAAGAGAAAAACCAGCTTGGTAGGTAACTGCAATCCCTCCTAAGTCTCTACAGTCTGAGAGCATATAGAAGCAATATATATGAACTAATTAACAAGGCATTAGCTTTTGTTCTTAGAAAAAAATATGTAGCCACCTAAAATTTATGTTTAAATTTTAGAACTCAGCATTCTCCATAAAATGGGTGAACTTTACATATTAAAAAAAAAGGTAAAAAGCTGTTACACAAAATTGAAGAGCTAACAGGCCACTACATTGTATCTTTATTGTAAAAGAAAAAAGGTAAGAATTCTGGTCTCAATTAAGAGAAAGACAAAATCCTACTGAGTTCCTAAGGCCAGTCACTGATTTACCTGTGAGGGTGAGTTCTCTTAGCTTTTAAGCTGTCTGATGGTCCAAGCAATTCCTTCCAGTATGAGACTGCATCATGTCTGGCAAGATCCATAGCAACTAAAGGGCCAGAACTCATATAGGCTGTTAAATTAGGGAAAAACATTTTTCCATACTGGTCTGCATAAAAGTTGCTACATTGCTCTGGGCTTAACTGGAGCTTCCGTTTCTATAAAGTGTGAAAGAAAAACAAAAATTTAGAAAAGCTTGTCAAATCAAGATAGCTTGTTACCTCAGGTAGGATACAGTCCTCTTATCTTGGAGTGCAGAACACACAGTAACATCCCAGCCTAATCTGATTCTCCCAGATCTGATCCTCTTTGAGATAGAGTAACAAAGAGCAAGAGTTTTCCAAGTTAATTAAACAAACAAACCATTTGAGTGAGATGTGATTCTAACCTACACAAACTACAGCATTTTATAACTGCTGGATGGCTCAAACTATAGTCAGGGCACAGCACAGAAAAAAGTGAAGAGGATTACCAGGGCAGAATTTAATTATTCAGCCACTCCAGCATGATGCTCTACTTTTAAACAATTTTCTCTTCAGCCCACACCGTTAATTATGCAATTGTTCTATTCTTCATTCAGCACTCAATGCTTTATGATTCTCACAAGAGCTGCCTAGCCTGCAGGCAGCCAGGGTTAGGACGAGCCTGGGAGGTTATCAGAAGGCAAAGAAAAAAGGAAAAAATGTTTTGAAGTGCATTATTTGAGCCCCAACTTTTGCAACACGAGTATTTCAAGGGAAGTTTAGATTGGATATTAGGAAGAATTTCTTTACTGAAAGGGTTATCAGGCATTGGAACGGGCTTGCCCAGGGCAGTGGTGGAGTCCCCATCCCTGGGGGTATTTAAAAGACGTACAGACACAGGGAGATGGTTTAGTCAAGACTTGTCAGTGTTTGATTGATTGTACTCAATGATCTTAAAGGTCTTTTCCAATCCAGGCAATTCTGTGATACGACAAGTTCAAATTCCTGATGCCAGAAGTCACTGGAGACAGCAGAAGGCGCCTTGTCATTAGAAAAAAAAAGCGAATAAATAAGATCTAATTTCTCTAGTCTTCTATTTATTAAAAACAAGACAGCCAGCAAGGTGAGAGGGGGAAATTAGAGGAGGAAGGAGGGGGAGGAGGTGCCGCAGGAGTGAGGGCACAGCGGCCCCCAGCGGCCGTCCCTTCCCACCGCCGGGGAACCGGGAGAGAGGGGAGGGAGAGCGTTTATTGTGATATTTTTATTTTTCAAATGCTCTTATAGAGGGAGTATCTAGAGCCCTATAAATATATTCTCTCACTCCTCATCAGCAACCAGCAATTCTTCTCTTAACGTGATCTCTGCTGAAAATGATGCTCTGGGGCCTTTCCCGGCCGACCCTGGTGCTCAAGACAATGCTCCTGATGTAAAAGGACAAGCTCAGCAAGGCCTGTTTAAAAACAGCATCTGTAATACATTTAAACTCCCATAAAGTCCATTTACGTTAAAACCAGTGGAAACAATAAAATACGTCAGACAGCAACTGGCCAGCTGGCTAATTAAATTAATTCTCTAAGCACCCACTTGGCAGATGCACGCTGCATGAAAGGCTGGGATATCAGAATGACACGTATTCTACAGAGATATTGTGGAGAATCCGTGGATCTGCTGCATATATCTGCTAAATCTGAGTTTATTAACAAAGTCTGTGTTTTCCTGTGGTCAGCAAAACAGTCTGACTGTTCTGTTCCATCCCGTGCACCAATAAAACAGATCCTTACAGAAGCTGGCAGTGCTGGTTGATGGCATATAAAAAATATAAACTGATTTTTGGACACAGTAGCTTTTAGCTACTGGCTTGGCTGCTGAAAGTTGAGATAAGCATTGTTCTGACGTACAAAGTGCAGTTATTTTCTCCAGAGCACAGCCTGTTACCTGAACAATCAGGAATCCTGAGCGGAGAATGAGATCCTCTATTTCCTCTTCTTTATCAACAGCATCTGGTTTGATGAGGGCCAGAGTTCTTTCCACAAAAATCTGAGGTTCAGGCACCTGCATCTTGGCTTCCAAATCAGGAATTCACGTGCCCCTTTCGCACTGCAATGACACCAGGTCAGGATATCTGGAGTGACATTTACCATGTGCTCTGGGAATGGAGAGGGTCACCCTCATTTCACTAAATTCAGGTGGGCTTTTCTCTGGACTAGTTAACACCCTGTAGGTCACACTCCCATTTTCAGTGCAGTAGCACTGGAAAATAAGCCCAAAATTAAATATTGTTGGCCAATTGTAACATGTAAACTCTTCTATTTCTAATATTTCTCTAATTAACTTAATGTATGACAGAAAGAGAAGCATTATCATACACTTTGCTATATGCAAGAGTGACCCAGGCTTGCTGTGCTCCCACAGCCTCCACCCACCAAAGCCCAAACCTGTATTCTCAGGCATGAAGATTGTGGTGTGGGACAATTACTTGGATCTTTTACACCTGTAAGCCCCAGGGTATTTCTCAATTGGTACTTAATTCTTATCTTTATGGACTCAAGTGCCAGTTTTCTGAGTGGATCAGGCCGTTAGGATACAAAATTGTCCTGTGAGCAGAGGAACCAGGGCAGCCGGGTTTCCTAGGGATTTGTGACCTGCTTTTTTTCCTTCTTCCCTCAGCTCCACACTCCCAGCCCCACTTCTCTCTGCATCTGCACCGGACCAGACCCAGGTACACAACCGGCCAGCTCACTGCTGCCAAAGCCAGCTCAGTTACACCTGCTTCTCGCCTGGGATCAGCTTTTCTGCGTCTGTGCCTTTGAGCCTCTTCTTTAACTTTCAAACTTGACCAGGCTGCGGCCTCCCTCGGGGAGGGAGAGCCGAGCCCAGAACGGCCGGGGTTGCCTTTGCCCGGGAGCCAGGCTGAAGGTACCCACACCCCACAGCGCTTGGAGCAGCCGGACCGGAGCTGGAACACCCCATCACCGACACCGGCGGCCCGAGAAAACCCGAAGAACCGTTTCCCTCCCCTCACAACCCCCGACCCGGAGATGGACTCAGCCCCGCCGACCCTGAGGGACCCGCCGCCACACCACCAGCCCCGCCTGCCCAGCCCAGGCCCGTTCCGGTGCCGCTGGGCCTCTCCCGCCGGCAGCGCCATGCCACGCACCTTCCCGCTCCGCCGCCGTTACTAGGCGACGGCGGGGCCGGCTTCCCGGGCGCAGCGGCCACAAGATGGCCTCGGCGGGCCTCGGCTGTGCGCCGAGCGGGGCGGGGCCGGGCCAAAGATGGCTGCCGGGGAAGCGGTGGTTTGTGGCAGCGACAGGCCTCAGCCCTCAGAACGATCCTCTCAGCCTGGGGCAGCCGCGGCCTCCGGGCAAACAACCGAGGCCGCATCTCCTTGTTTATGGACATCTCGTCTGAAATGAGAACATGGAGGGGAGCAGTGTGATCTGGAGGGGGGAGCGATCAAAAATCCCATTTCTCCGTGACAATAAAAGCTTTATGGCGGTTTTACCTCACACTCAGGACTGCTGAGGGAGGCGTGAGCTCGCAGCAGATGTTCATGAGCTGAGGTAACTGGAAGAAAAGAACAAGCACACGAACCCTTCTTCGGGTTTCTGAAATACCTATTTGTTGTGGGAGCACCCACGAGGTTTCCTGTTTACACATCCGACCAGCACTGGCAGGATCAGGAGCTCACAGTGCACGCACAGACGTGCGACCTCAATCTACAGCTCTCTAATACTCTCAGCATTTTTACTGAATTACAGCGTCTATCCAGCACTACTTCACTTTTATCACAGAAACAAACAGAGTAAGAAACAGTTTCTGAGTTAAACCATAAGCAGTACTGGGGAAGCCACCTCCCCTGGGGGTTTCACCCAGTTTTACCACCATGGTGACAACATGTTTGCTCCCTGCACAGTCCCTATTTCCCCGTCTCTCCATGGCCACTGCTGCTCAGAGCAATTACAGTACAGCCATTGCCCACCCGATGTGATCTCCCACACCATAGCTGGAAGCTGAAGTGTTGGGTGCTTGGGTGCTGCCTCTCCACCCTGTTTGCCATGTCCGGCTCTGGGGCTGAATGCCTGCCAGCTGGCCTGCTCCTATCGGGGTGTGGACCGGCCACTGCTGCTGATAAATACTGAGCTCCTCTCCTTTGGGCCTCACCCCCTCTTATTACCAATTTCTCAAGAATTGTGGGGTTCAAGGCACTGTTAAAGCCTGCTGGTGAATTCAGCTGAAACAGGCTGTTGCATTTGAGTCCTTGAGGTGGCACAAAGACAGAGAAAACACAGGTATACAGGCTTCAATTCTTAAATGAAATCAGAGGCAAAAGAGAAAAGACAAAACCAAAACACTTCAAGAGCCATAGATGCTGGCGCTGTGTACCCTGGTTAGCAGAGAAAATAGCACATTTACTGCAAAAGCTGGTTTTAGGGTAAGAAAAATCTACTTTCCCTTGATCTTTTTCATGAGTAATGTAAAAAAAGAATCAAGAAACAAAACTATAATTGCAGCCAGTTTGAAATATATTTACAAAGAAAAGACTGAAGTTTTTATTCATATATCTTAAAAAATACAAACTCCAAGTGCACAAGATTTAATCATTTAGTTATAGACTTTCCTTCACTGATACAGGCACGTGGTATTTGTTTTTTTAACAGTGATACCTTGTCCAATATGTAATTTGAAGACCTTGTAAACACTGCAACTACACAAAGATAATGGGTAAACACGTTTTATCTAAAACAAAAAAAAAGCTGATAAAAAGAGTTCAGCAGCTTTTTCGTTAATTTGGGAATAGTAATTTCTTTTTAAAGTCAATGAGCACAAGTCTGGCAGCTCTAGCAGTTCAAAGGCTTCCTCAGCCTGGATGAATACTCCAGAATTATTATTACGCAAGAAATGTGGAATTTAATATCTGTGTAAAACACTAACATTAATCTCTTGCAATTCTTTACGGTGTGCATTTTTGTTTTCAGCTAACCAAGTTAAAAAAAATAAATTATGTTTCAGTGCACCCTTATACGCTGCAGTTTCACTGGGAGGAGGGTCCTGTGCTTCCCTCCCCACCACAGGCCCTCGGCCTGTGTCAGAATTTCTCCTCCTCACTGTTTCCAGAAGCATTTCTGGAGGGTGGAGATTGTCTAATTTTAGTAGCTCAGAGAATCCGCCGCTCTCCAATGAGCGGGCGGCTGCATCTGGAGCTGCAGCCAATTACTCTGGGTTTCCTCCTGCTACACTTCCCACCACGGTTTAATAATGCAGAGTTACGAATTTAAAGTGGCCCCGCATGTTAAGAGAAAATAATATTGTGTGTTCCCTAAGACATTTTTCACAGTAGTAGAATCCCAAAGGTTTCTTCTAAAGCCTTGGATTCCATAAACCTGACCTTACAATTCGGTGTTAATATCATTGTCATATGTATATTATGTTTATAGTGTTTGAAAAGAGATTTTTGATAACTAAAAGGCTGCTCTGAAGCATCTTCCCTAGCCTCTGTAGGCCAGGGAGGTGGTTTTAAGAAAATAAACAGAAAACAGTAAAAGTAAAATGATAATTACAATGCAGTGAACCTTTACAGCTCTGAATACTTCTCTGGCCACAGCTTGGCTGCTGTATCTTATCTGTTAAGCAGTTTAACAAGCCTTACTTGTCTCACTTATTTTTAGCTGGCATGGAATATAACAACACTGGAAGATTGTGGCTGCAGGTACATTTGCATTCTAGTAACAACAGATAAGTGACTCTTTAAGGGAAAAAATTATTTCAGAGCTTTGTTCTCTAATACTGCAAGCAGGTGGAGAAACTAATGTCTTGTAGGCTGTTAAAAAAAGAAGGAAATAAAATACAGAATGATGAAAATAACAAGGTGAAGAAAATCTAAAGAAATAATACTGAGTAGTTGCATTGATTAAAAAGGAAGCTTGCATGTGTTTTATTTGCACTTTGACGTCACACACAGAAAAATGTATTTGCTTTAGCAGTAATTTACTAGCTATACTTTTACCACACATACAACTTTCATCCACCATGGACTTTTTTCTTGCTTCTGTCTCTCATAAGCTGTCATACCTACCCACAAGGCCACCTTACCTCCAGCACTTGCTTCATCCATGCTTGCTCTTGCAGTGTCTCTGACGGAAATCCTGTGATCAAGCTGACTTCCTCTCCTGCCAGCCTGCTCCCTCCTCCATTTCTGCCTTCTTACAGCTAAACAATTCTACTTCTGCAGCTTATCTGCACGCCTCTAATCCTAGCTAGCTTTTCATTGCTGCTGACTAACCCTTGTTAAGCCTTCCCTTCTGTTTTCCTTCTGCTATCTCATCATTTTATTTAAAGATAAAACTAACAAAATAGTCTCTTGATGCTGCCCCTTCCTACAAGTCTCTGAGTGGCAATAACAACGTGACACGTTTTCTGTAACTCCATCGTTTGCCCTATTAACCTCACCTTATTTCATTTCCTGGTCTTCCTTGCACCTACTCCTTCATTTGTTCAGAGCTTTAGTCATCCAGCCTGCTCTGACCTCCCAGTGCCCACACAAATACACTTGTCTCTTTTACATTAGAAAAAAGCACCTTCGGTAGAAGTGCCTCTCTGAGTGTCATCTCACGTTGCCAAGTCTTCCAATGACATCTCTTGTCTGGTTCTACTCTCAATCCCCTTCAAACTTGGTTTTGCTTCCTCTTGTCATCTGAAAGCTTCTGAATCTATCTCAACCCATCTCTTCTTTGGTCTTCAGTCACATTTGACATCATTCACTAGTGTCCTGTCTTAGCTTTTGCAGTTATTGTCATCTACTGCTTCTTCTCCAGTCGCTCTTTCAGCTCGGCAGCACCACACCTTGCATCTCTTTCCCTTTTCTGCAATAGCAGTGCAGTGCTGAGCACTGTTCTTTCCTCTCCTCCCTTCCCTTCTAGCTCTTAGCTCAGCATCCTGATGGGCAAGTATAGATGTGATTGCCTCTTGTTCCTGTCCCCTGTCAAACTTCGGGTGTCTCCACTGCAATTTAAAGCCTTGGTAACGAGCTTGTGTTAGACAAACCATCTGCCTGAACATCAACCGCTTCTCTGCTGAGTTATTTTAAGAGACAACTGTGCAAAGGAGTGGGTGGAACCCTACAGCCAGGAACGTGGGCTTTGGGCTCAGATTGGACTAAACTGCTGTGGAGATGGCAGCCAAGACACGACCTTTGTTATCTGTTGACATGGCTGGGAGTCTTGCTCCAGCTCTCCTCATCTCAGTTATTGTTGATGTGCTTTTCTCCGGCCTCAACAAAGAAAGCATTTGCTTCCATTCAGAAAACTCTGCAAAACCATTTTCTTAGTTCTTCAGTTTAACTATGTTCATTTTCCTCCTCTTTCCAAAGAGAGTTTTCTCTAGCACACACAGACCAGTTACTTTTCAGCTGCAAGCCCATTCACATACTGGTCTGGTCTCCCACATACCTTTTGTCTCGCTCAGAGGATATTTCCTGTTCCCTGACAGCTGGTGCAGCTGAATTCCTCTAGTTCCAAATCAACATCTTCCTGCTCTGTCCTGTGATGAGCTCCTCTTGAACACCTGTAGAGGTTGGTATTGACAACTTATTTTCTAAAAGCTCTTCCCCACATAGAGTATGTATAGAGTTATATAGAGTTGTGTAGAGATGCTGCAGATAAATACTGGGCTTTTACTTAACCTTTTGGAGCAGAAACACTTGCATGTGTTCGCTCTTTCATTGTTCTACACAATGTTTAACATAATGCTGGCTTGGATTATCCCTGAGGCCACTAAGCTCAGAGATAAGTATTCAGTGTGATACTATCCACAGGGAATAAATGAATGTATGAATAAACCAATAAAAATCTTTTATTTGGCAAATTACAAAAGACAATCAGTTAAATAAGGCTTTTTTTTTTAAGCTATATTGTCAATGGTTTCTTAAATGCATCTTCTCTTCATTTTAATTCCATGTAGTATAAGGCATCCTTTTTGCCATTTTTATTTTGAGCATTTACTTTCAGCAGTACCATTCAAATCAATGAGATTATTTGCATAAGAGTTATTTTAATTAAATTTATTTAAACTATGCATAAAGACCAACTTGGAGAGAAGCTTCCTATATAGCATGGTATTTTGTACATAGGAGGCAGTCTGTGACCTGAGATAATCACAATTAATTTAGACAAGACAGACGTAGGGTGTGGGAAAGGGCTAAATTAAATCAAGTTTCAAGGCTGTGAATGATATGTTGCTTCTCTTCTTTTTTTAGTGGAAGGAAACTAGAAAAATCAACACAATGGAACTAACGAGGAAATGAAGGAACTAAGAGTGGATGAAGAAGAAAGGGAAGGAGGCAGTGAGGACAGGTATGGCACAAAACTGGTGTGAACAGACAGCAAGTTTGACAGAACAGTGAAATTAGGCTCGAGATCAGAAAGTCTACACACAAGTAAAATTCAATTAAATTTCTGTCAACAGCACAAATAGTTGCAGTAATTACAGGATTGAAAAAATGGCAAACAGAAGGATAGGGTTTTTTCTCAGCAGTAAACGTGTCAGGTAAGGGGAGTTACCACCCAAGAAGGTATGTGTGCAGTTTTCTTTGATTAACCACAGACTTTGAGTGGGGAGTGAAATGCAAGACCAAAACCCAAGTCACAACCCAGAGGAATTCTTTAAAATTACTTGTAGCATGATAGGGCCTGGCGAGACAAATAATAATAACAACAACAACCCATATGCTCAAGTTTCTCTGTCTTTGATATCTAGATCTGTAAAGAGTGACTTTGTTAGCCATGGCAGTCACAGTTTTCAAACCAGGCTGCTTAGCTAGTCTACAACCACATCGTTATCCTGCTGTTGGAGATGGGCCCTACAAGGCATCAAACAGCTATTAAAATGGGACAACTGGGAATCACAGAGACTTGGGAACTGCTGTTTGGAATTGACAAGATGAGAGATTGAGTTGGACCAGGGCAGCTGGAAGAGTACAGCTTTAAAGGAAGCACTGTAAGCAGGAAAAGGATGACACATGCCAAAGTACTCGTGTAAGGGCTAAGAAACATGAAACAGGTTCAGCAAAGCAAGAAAGAGAACAGTGAAGGAAGAAAATAAAAAAAAGAAAGCAAAAGGAAATGTATGGAGAAGTCCAAATGAAATGACAATCACTCAAGTCCTTAGCAAGGTTTGATGAAATACAAGGAAGCTGTTTGGGGCAGTGAATCTTGCAAGGAAATTAGATCATCAAAAGCACTCAGGTTATATCTGTCAGCTAAGCCTGAACTTACCTGACAAGACCCTCATAAACTCCTGCCAAGTTCAGCTTGCTCTCAGGTGCTGGTCTATAAACTTGTATCTCCAGTGCAGACGTGTTTCTTCAGTTATCAGCTGTGGCAGTGTACATAAAAATCTGCAAAAAGAAGGTGGACAGTGCATGAGGAGGCAGCACTCACCATCCCAGTTAGATCAACCCACACCTGTGTGCTATTTTCCAGTTGAAGCAGGCAAACAGCACTGTATAAATGAATGCAGTCAGCTGATAGTGGCCTAATTTGGTTTTAATCACAAACAATCCCTTTTTTGTACAGAACTAACAGGTTTACAACCTAAGCCAAAGCTGCCTACAAAGTCAGAAGTTCTCTTGCTGCATGTGGGGTAAGTTCCTCTGAGATGGTCTAAATTATGATAAAGAATATCTCACAAAAATTTTCCTTGCTTCTAACATTTTATTTAAAATTCAATAGAGGAAAAACAATTAAAAATTATATCCTCATAGAGATGAGTCTCTGTATCAGGATATGTACAACCTGTTGTGTAGACATAGTATTCTCTGTGTATTTGTCAGCTACTCTTTGTACTGTCTTTACTAGACCTGACCTCCTAGAATGTGGTTTCACAAACTTTAGCCTGAAGAGCTGGTGTAGAACATGTCCACAGAGAACACTGCACCCTGTCAGACTAGGGTGAGAGAAGTAGTGCTGAAGTTCTGAGCTACTGTAGCCTGGGCTGAAAGTGTGGCAGAATACTTACAAATTAACATCCTTCACAGTTGCAGCACCTGCCTGACAAATAACACGTATTACACTATGCTTGTGTATGCTCAAAATTACCCACGTTGGGTGCTTATTTTTTGGTTGCTTTCAATGCAGAAGGCTCAGCTTGGATCAGTTAAATTGGTGCTCGTGGCAAGTACCACAAGCACCAAAGCAAAAGACTTGCTTGAAATTCTTGGCTGTAGTGAGGGGCTAGTTTTCATACAATCTCCCAATACCAAGCACAATTTCCTTTCTTTCCCTCTTCCCCTTAAGAGGTCTGGCTTTATGGCTTGAAGCAATGGAATGTTTTTATTTAAAAAAAACAACAAAAAAGGCAAATTGGGCCCTTACCACGAACGTACCATGTTGATTTTGTGTTCATCTTTAACAATCTGCTTGTTGTACAAAGCTTACAAGACAAACCTAAGGTCTTCTCCTGAACCAAATTCCTTCTTCATAAAATGAATCCTGTAGATGATAAAAAGTGTTTTAAAAGCAGTTCACTGAAGGACAGCCTGGATTCTAGACCAGATTACTGAACAACAAAATGTATCATCACTATTTTTATTCACAAGCAGCTATGTGAAGCCTTTCTGAATTGTAATAGCAGATGAAAATATGCGAGTTGAGCCAGAGGAGATATTTGCTAGAGGGTGGAGCAAGCAAGTAATAACGTATGCATTTATTACTACAGAAAGTTAGGTAAGAATTGTTAATTTTTGCCCGCAAGCAAAGGGCTTAACTTTTTTTTTTTTTTTTTGATGTGGCAGTAAGCTTGGGCTGTCTATCCAAAGGCCAGACTCTGTCTCTTTGGCATGGACAACTGGGATACTGGGAATGGTGTGCTGCACAAGAATGTGAAGTGTGTATACAAGGAGCTGTTGTCTCCTGCGTTTTTCACACACAACTTTGTCAACAAGGTTGATATATCCTCAGGCAAGAGGAATTAAGGCCTAGGCACATGCTCTAGGCTCCAGCTCCCAGAGTTATGTAATATCCAAATCTAAGTTTCCATTAAAAACAACAATTCTGGCCCTCTCAGTTGCAAAACCAGCAGAGCTGGAAACATTAAGTAAACCTCTCGCACTGGAGTAACCGAGGCAGTGCACACACCACACCTTCGGTTAAAACAGTGCAAGGCTCTAAGCAAATACTGCGCTTAAGCCACGGGCTCGTTTCCACAGCTTCACGATGCGGGACCCGAGGGCCTGGGCTACCTCAGCGCGGCTCCAGTGCGTCGGGAAGGGTTCTGCTCGGTGCCGCGACTGAACGAGGGAAAAGCGTGAGGGAAGCGCCGATTTCACCACCCTCAGGGGCTGGGTTCCCTTCCTCGCACGCTTTCTGTGAGGGGCCTGCCGAGGAGAGAGCGATGGGGCAGTCACGGGAGCGGGCGTTCCCCGCCCGCCACACGGGAATAGCGCTCTGGACGCGCGGGCCCCGAGGGAGGGCGGTGTTTCCCGGGCGCCCCGCGCCTCCCAGGCGATAACGGCACGACGCCCGCCCTCCTCCTCCTCTTCCTCCTCGTCCTCATCCTCTTCCTTCTCCTCCTCCTCGCAGGCGGGGAGAGCCGCCCTCAGGGCGAGAGGCCTCCGTGCTCAACCGCTTCCCCTCCCAGCCCAGTCCCGCGGGCCGCCATTCGCCTTACCCCGCCCGCCCCCCGCGGCACAGCCAACCGGAACGCTGAGCGGCGTGAGTGACAGACGGCGGCGGCCAATGAGGAAGCGCCTTATTGCTGTGTGGCTGAGGCTTCGGCGCTATAAAAGCGGCCACGCGTTAAGGCTCCGGGCCGCACAGTACGTGTCTCAGGGGGTGGAGAAGGTGGCGGCGGGGCCGGTGCGGAGCAGCCGAGCGCCGCGGGGAGGGGTGTCAGCTACAGCGCCTGGGGGATTTTAATCCGATTCCGGCCGGCCCGGATTTTATTGGGAGCGGGTTTTAAAGTGAGTACGAGCGGGATGGCGACGGCGGAAAAGGGGGGGAGGGGCGGGAGCGGACCGGATCAGACCGGCCCGGCCCAGCGGGAGGAACCGCCTCCTGACCCGCCGGCCTCGGTCTTCTCTTGTAGGCGCCTGTCGTCCCTCTCGGCTCTGCGGACGGGGCAAGCATGTCCGAAGCGGAGCAGCAGTTGGCGGCCGCCACCGGCGCCACCCAGAACGGGCACGAAGCGGCCGAGAGCGCCGGAGAACAGCAGGCCGAGACCGGCGGGGCTCCGNGGCTGGCGCGCTTCGCCGCCCCGGGCTCCGCTCCGCCCGGCGGGGGAGGGCGGCGGGCGGCCCCGCTGCGGAGGGATCGGGCGGGCGGTGAGCCGGCGGCCCTGCAGCACCAGCGCTTCCTTTGTTCTGGAGCTGCCTTTTGTT
This sequence comes from Brachypteracias leptosomus, assembly GCA_013401335.1. Taxonomy (NCBI): domain Eukaryota; kingdom Metazoa; phylum Chordata; class Aves; order Coraciiformes; family Brachypteraciidae; genus Brachypteracias; species Brachypteracias leptosomus. Next base: position 438,953 of record VYZX01028871.1, on the reverse strand, counting down.
GGCGCCATGTGGTGGCGGGGGGAGGGGCGGGGAGCGGGTTTGTTGCCGTCTCACACTGGAAAATGGAAGGGGATTTACCTCGCCTGGCTTCGCATCCCGCCGTTTTCCTCATCCTTTTACTTTTTAACGAAGGGAGCGGGTGGCGGGAGTTGCTTTCTGTCGGGGGGCTGGGCTAGTTCAAACTTTGTGGGGATTGCACGACGATCGCCAGCGGCGTCGGTGTGAAAAAGAAAGTATTTTGTGTAACGCATATTAAAAAAAAATAAAAATCATGGCTTTGAAGGCTAGTCGGGGTTATTAAGTATTTTGGGAGGGAGTAAAGTAAGAACAACATGAATGATTTGATGTATGGTGTGTTTAAACCAGTGAGAGCCATTCTGGGGCACTACTTTGCAGCATTGTCAGAAAACAGCTTATCTTGGCGAGTGATTGCTGGAGGAGCGAGTGTAGCTGTGCTGTGCTAGTGGCATCCTTGTGTACAAAGGAGTCGTTTCTTTCCTATCGTGGTTGGTCTGTTTATAAATATACACGCTTGACTTGAACCTGCATGTTTCTCAAGTGGGGCTTTGTAATTCAAGCTACCCTGTTTATTTAACTGGAACTCCCTTTGTTTTCCCTGGGCCCTGAACCAGACAGTCGGTTCTCTCAGGTCAAACAGAACTGAAGCCACAGTAGAGTAGAAGATTGTGGCTATAAGGGAAGGAGTAAGACTTGCACAAGTTTCTATAAGCTAAGGCCGGATGTATCTTTGGCAGACATCAGAAGGATTGAGAACCAGGCCTTTTGGACCTGTGTGAATTTTCTTCTTACTTTTTTTAGTATTCTACCCTGGAAAGCAGGTGATATTCTTTCCCTTCTTGCATAGGAGTTGACAGGTTTCAACCCCAGATCCATGAGATGAAACTTCTAAGAAAAGCAGTTATTTAGAGGGAATGACTTATGTGGAAAACTTAGCACTGTGCTAAAACAAGAGCTGTCCAAGGCAGAGTTCAGGGTGCTGATATTATTTTGTTAAGAGCTGAAACATGCTTTGATTTAGCTGCACTAACACACCTAGAAAGGAAAAAATAAACTAGATGTTAAGAGTGTGGTTTTCCAGTTTGTGTGGCCTCTGAAGGTAAAGCCAGGTATTAGTTTGGTCTTAATTTCAAAGGTTCTATATGGTGTAATTCACATATATCTAGGTATCAGTCATTCAAATTACAAAACAAAGGCCTGTAAATGACAGTGTAATATCTATTGCTGTGGTAAGAGGTGAATTTAGCATGTGGCAGCATCTACATGTGTACCACAGCCCCATCCCGATGGCATAAAACAGCTAAAGCTGCCTCCAGACAAATTCCTGTCATCCCCCAGCCACTGATTTTCTCTGGATTATTCTGCAAGTGTAGCCAATGACGACAGAGTATGGGATGGAAAACCACTGTCAGTCTGTACAGATTACAGCAGCCATGCTTGGTCAGTAAGCTGTTGTGGGGAGAGTGAATCCATCCAGTTACCTTTCTTTTATGTGTTATTGAAAGGCTTAGTAAACTTTGTAAGGCCTTTTCTGTAGGGTTCTACTGTAATGGCAAGAAGCACACAGACATTTAGTTGGAGCCAAATGTATCATGCTGCACTTGTCAGTTAAGAGTGCATGGCTTGATCTTCTGAAAAAGTGAGGGTTTAGCCTAGAGGATATGGTTTCACCACATTTAAGGGAAAAACACAAAAAAACCCCCATAGCACTTAGAGTTTTTTCCTCGTATTGCCTTTTAAACATAAATGGATGGTACATCTAGCAAATCCAAGTTACCCATAAACACCAAAAGCCAATTGTATTTAAACACAGTCTAGTTTCTGAAGTGCTGCTGGCTTCTAGTGTCAAATCTAGGTTGCCTCTAAACAGACCAATGACAACTTAAAACTGCTTTAGTCTATAGTTAGATAAAAAGACTCGAATGCTTTTAAAAGCTTAGTTTGTTACCTTGGAAACTCTGAAAATAGAAAATAGAGCCATGTTATTAATGTTTTCATTGGAAGTGAGGCAGTTGAGAAGTGCCTTATTGGCTGGTCTAAGTTTTGTTAGCTTTGCTAGTACTTAGTTCTTTGAGGTGCTTCAGAGGATATTTTATGTGGGAAAGGAGGCAGAGAAGCACTGCATTGACCTTTATGAAAGTAAAGGCCAATAATGGAGATACTCCTGTAGTACCACTGAAGATAGAACTAGATGCAGTAACTAAGCAGGAAGAAGCGCGCAACGTAGTAGTTAAGACAGGTCCAAAGTCCCATCTGTTTATGTGCCTGTTCTTGGAGGTCATAGATACCTGGTTCAAATTTTGCAGATCATTCTTGGAACTAAAATTTTTGCAGTCATTTGTCCGAATCACAAAAGAGCTCAAGTATTTTGGGTTTTGATCCCTTATACTATCCTGAATGCTTTCAAAGCAGTAGGGAAGATCCTCAGTTCTTTCAATAAAAGTGAGTTGGCAGTACTCAAAACAGCAGTACTGCTTTGTTGCACATAACAGAATACTGTTGAGATAATGTAAGCTACTGGCAAGGAATATTTTAGGCAAGTTTAACTATTTCTAATAGCCTATAATAAACTTCAGGGTGCATTGTGTTATTCCCTCAGAAAAGTTGAGGAAGCCCACTTTGTGCACTCCTACAGTATCACAAGCTCTTGACAAGATGCAGAAGTGTTTAACTTCCAACAGTAGGTCCTTTTTCTGACAATGCTGCTGAGATGTGTATTCTGTGAGCATCTGTGTGTGCTTTTCTGAACTACTTCCTGAATCTAACCAGCTCTTATCTCTTGGAAATTTCAGGAAGATGTTTGTTGGCGGCCTCAGTTGGGATACAAGCAAAAAAGACTTGAAAGATTACTTCACCAAATTTGGTGAGGTAACCGACTGTACGATAAAGATGGACCCTAACACAGGAAGATCCAGAGGCTTTGGATTTATTCTCTTCAAAGAGCCTGGGAGTGTTGAAAAGGTGAATTTAAGCTTCATATTTTAGATTCTTAACTTCTAAGGGAAACTTTTCAGCTTGAATTAATCATATCAAACTATCTTTCAGGTTCTGGAACAGAAAGAACACAGGCTAGATGGGCGACTAATTGACCCCAAGAAGGCCATGGCAATGAAAAAGGATCCAGTGAAGAAAATATTTGTTGGTGGACTTAACCCAGAAGCCACAGAAGAGAAAATCAGGGAATACTTTGGAGAGTTTGGAGAGGTGTGTAATGTTATCTTAGTACACTACAAAACATACAGACTTTAGCTGCTGTTTAGTTGACTAATAATTAGCAAGTTACAAAGTAAATGAACTTTAGATGTATCAAGCCTTCTGTAACTGATCCAGAGGTTTTCCATCTTGAGAGCAAGGAAGGCACATACTGCACTAGCTGCTTCTGTTGCTAGTTAGATACCCTTGTCTCTAACTTAAACCATTTTGTCTGATGGTAAAATTGTTTTTAAGAGTAATTAAATGGAAGCCTTTGGTCTGAAAGCCAATGTTAGTATAGAAAGAATACTGCAACTATGCATAGATGGGAGATGTGGGAGTTGTACTGTCCCAAATGCCATGCATTTAACTATTCTGCCAAAATACAAGTCTGAAAATAGTTATTTCTTGTTTTCAGATTGAAGCAATTGAACTTCCAATGGATCCAAAGACCAACAAAAGGAGGGGGTTTGTGTTCATCACTTTCAAGGAAGAGGATCCAGTGAAGAAGGTTTTGGAGAAGAAATTCCATAACGTCCGTGGAAGCAAGGTAGAAACTTTTTTTACTTTTAGTAAATTTTGCCTAAGTTATTAAGCATAACACAACTGCTTCCTTATTTGAAAAGGATTTTGTGGATCTCTAATCTCAAGGTACCAAAATTACAGTAAGGACAGCCTGTGGTTTGTCACAGGGGTGTTTTGCCATGAGTTCAGTCACAGGAGGCTACTGAGGTCCTTTGCCAATACTTCTGGCTTTAATACTTGCTGTGTTCTAGGGGCTAGATCTGGGTTCTAGTATCTAAGAGTATTCATTAAATACATGTGGAAAATCTGGCTTATTTATGTATCACTTTAGTAATGCAAGCTATTTCAACAGATAACTATTTTCAGCACAGCACTATTTCAATTTTCAGCATTAATTCAAGGCTTGCAGACACTTAACTTTGTAAGCAGCTGAAACTCTGTCTGACATGGGGGCAGCTTCTGGTGTCTTCTCTCAGAAGCTCCCCCTGCACCCCCTGCCTGTTACCAAAACTTTGTCAACCCAGTACAAGGATCCAGAGAGTAAACATATGCTTATGGCAATTTGTACCTGATCAGCTGGTTGTGTGATCTACTGTACAAGTGGTGTGAGATGCTCTCAACAGCTGATGGCTCGTCTGGGGGAATGGCTCAGAGAGGATCATGTGTCATGCTAACAAGAAGAGGGCTGGAGGCAAATGATGTGTGCTGGCTGGAGGTGTCCCTCTCCCCTTGCTCCATGGCCAGTGCTGACCATGCACTGACTTCAAAACACAGTGACTTAAGATTGATTACACTTAGTTTAAGACTGGTCTTGACATAGCACAGAATAAGCTTTGCCAAATGTAGTACGCTGGTAGTTGTCAAGACACCATATTTAGCAATAAAGCTGCTCAGGAGAGATGAATGCTTACATGTCAAGAGAGCTGAGAAATTGTATCTGTACCTCGTAACTATGGCTTTTGTGTCATAGTAATAATAAAAAGAGCAGGTTACCTGAAAGCTGGGGTGAAGAATCCTCTGGCAGGCTTGTTCAGGTGCTGTCACTGGGAGCTGTTCCTTTCACAGCAGCAGTAGCTTTCATCTCAGACTGCAGATTCAGGAACTAGGAGGCTGGCTGACAGCTTGAACTGCAGCTTGGGAACCTGTTTTGGAAATGTCAATTCTGGCAGGTTTTAGCCGTTTAGTATTTAACAAGAATGATTGGAAGTTTTGGTTGGTGTGCTGCACAGTCCAGCACATGCTCAGTGTGTAGGCTGTTCGAAGGCTGTCAGGAAAACTTGTTCTGGTGCATTTCTCAGAGCCTTGCTCATCCAGTGCAGCTCGGGTGAAGTGGGCCAATAGTGACAGCCTCATCTTGGAGGTTGTGTCAGGACAGAGCAGCCTCGAGCCTCCTCGTGGCTGTGCTTGAGGCAGCCTCAGCACCTCTTCCACGGGGGAGTTGATGGTAGAGAACAGGCAGTATAAAAATACTACGAAAGTAGTGGCCTGCTTTGACTGGCTGACAGTGACTTACCTTTGCCCAGGTGGCACAATAAATCAGATACTTCTGGATGTGCATTAGTCCTGCTCACATGATGGGGAGCACAGCGTGAGCACCTCCTTTGCCTCCAGAGTAACCTCTGGCTTTCCTAGGTGGTTATGGGTGCTGCTGCTAGAACACAGTTACAGACACTCTTCCTTTTTCTTTTATTTTCAGTGCGAGATTAAGGTAGCACAGCCAAAAGAAGTATACCAGCAGCAACAGTTCAGTAGTGGAGGAGGAAGAGGTAGCTATGGAGGAAGAGGCAGAGGTGGAAGAGGCGGTGGTAAGTACTACACACACTACTTTAGTATGGACACATTCTAAATAAGTTGTGTGTACTAAAATGGGATTTTGTGGATGGTTTTCCCTTCTATAGCTCAAAGTCAAAATTGGAATCAAGGTTATGGCAATTACTGGAACCAGGGTTATGGGAATCAAGGATACGGCTATCAGCAAGGTTATGGTGGCTATGGAGGCTATGATTATTCAGGATATGGGTATTATGGATATGGACCAGGCTATGATTACAGTAAGTAAAGAGAACTGTATTGGGTATAAGCAAACGTAACTAATTAGCAGTTTAATGCATTTGTTCTCTTGTTCATAGGTCAAGGCAGTGCAAATTATGGGAAGACACCAAGACGTGGTGGTCATCAGAATAACTACAAGCCATATTGATCAAACTTATTCAGGTATGCAGTGGCATGGTCTCTTTTGGAAAATGACTGCATAGGTTTTGTATACAATGCTGTAGATGGATATTTCAGTTCTGTACCAAATTTAACTTTACAATAAATTTCTATGGCCTGTTAAATGTGCATCTTACTTGGAAGAGCTCCCTGGAAATGTTTTACATGTTTAATACTTAACAGATAACTAGTTGTCTAGACAGTGTGGTGTGTAAATTTCAGCATTGCTGAAGATATTAATTAATGATTTTATTAATAGGTTAAACTGAAACTGATTTTGAGGGTCTGCTTAAAGCTGCAGCTCTGCATCTAGGGACTGCCTCTTGGAGTTAACTATGGACTCTGCATTACTCCAGTTGTACAGAATGAGATGCATCTTAGGGAACCAGTGTCACTTTCCACCTTTTTATTTTGTATTGTTTTTGTGTCATACATTTCCTGTAATGGAAGTGTTAATTTTACTGTACTTTTTGGTACCTTTTTGGAATCTAATGTATTGTAAGGTATTTTACATGTGTTCTGATTCACCATGACATGGATATTGAAGCTATCCTAGCTTTTGAAATAAAAAAGGCGTAATCTAGTGTCTCGTGCCATTCTTGAGCTGATGTGTTAGTCAAACGCCAGTGTTCTGTTCCCAGACCTTAGTTCATGGCAGTCCCCTGCTAGATGAAGAGTTGCACTTCAGTGGTTTTGATCTGAAAACTGGAAGGCTGTGGTGGTAGTTGTGCTCCCTTCTGCAGTTCAGTGACAGCTGGAAACTGCAGTCACTTCTGCCTGGAGGCAGAAAGCCCCAGCTGTTTTTGGAGGCAGTGCTGGTGGCTGATGTTCTAGAGAAGCACAGAGGCTCAGCAGAACTGTGTTAGTGTCTGTTGTAGGGCTCTGCTAGGAGGAGCCAGAGGCACAGGTTTCAGGGAGGGCTTGGAACCCAGACAGCTTGGCAGGAGGAAGCTGAGAGGTGTGCAAGCAGCCAGCTGCACTTCCTCCATATCTCACTGTCTTGCGGCTGAGACGTTTTTTACAAGTTAATAGTACCTATATACCTGTCTTACAAGACAGGTTAGACATTGCATTGGTAATTTAAAGTCTGAATCTTTGCAGCCTTTTTTTTGTATCAAAAGAGGCTAAAAACTTCCACTGAAGTTGTGGCTGGAAAAACAACAAGCCAGCATCTCTTCTAGAGATGAGCAGCCAGCTAGAAATCCACTCTCCTTTTTTGACTAGTTTACCACTATTTTAAGGCAATCGCTATTATGTGATTTGCCTGTCTTGCTGCAGAATAGTCACAATCTCAGATTTCAAAGTAGCAAGAGCTGCTGCACGAAGTAAACTTTCTTTGTTGCAGTAATCAATATGATTTTTACTTTTCTTTTAAAGCTAAAACATGACCTTTTTTTTTCTTGTAATAAATTCTTCCTATCTGAATGAATAGGAACCAGAAATTGAATCAAACTAAATAACTAAGACTAGACATAAACAAGTTACTAGTGACCTTTTCAGGTTTTTAGGAAGGGATGCAGTTATTCCTGCATGGACTATAACATGCTGCTCCCTGCTGGCTGTCCTTGAAAAGAAACTTGCTGTAAAGTTGGAAGTCTAAGACTTTCCTGGGGTTAAGTGAAAATCTTGAGTATAAAAAAGATGAATTGGAATTTAAATCTGATAGTTGACAGCTTTACAGCTGGAGTATGTAACCTAATGCCCAACTTACTTGCAAATAAAACTGCAGACCATTGAAAGAAATGAGTACAGTATTTAAAAGTACAACTGTCTCAAGGTTTAAAATGGAACTGCTTTATTCTACTTTTCTTACAAAATAAGGGGTAGTATTTTTCTAGTGAAGTCTGCCTTCTAGCAGGGAGTTTGTAGGTTATCAGGACTATACTTCTGCAGTACTTCTGGCTCCTGTGTTAGCAAGAGTTTGTCAGCTGGCTGTTCTATGGTGGTTTTTGGAAGTAGGTTCTCAGGTAATGCTTCCTTGACAGGTGATGTGGCCTTCAGCAGAAATTAAGGACACTGGTACTTAAATGCAGAGCTGGCTTTCCTTTTCTTTGCATGAAAAGTTGTGATTTAGAGAACATGTAATTAGCTGGTGAAAGCAAGGGCTTGTACACAAGGTTGTTGATTATGACTGTAATGTACTCTTTAAAGTACTAGTCCTACGTGGGTACTTCTTGAGGACAGAATATTCTGTAAGAACTGGTTTGGGAGCCATGGCCCTCAGCTGTCTGTTCCTCAGGGATTTGATGTTACAAATTTGGGACTGAAGTTTTTGACTTATTCTGGTCAATGAGACCATTTGTTGAATCTAGTGCTACTAGGGACCTTGTTAAGGAACTGGTGAGAGGAGCCTGGGAAGGACTGGGTGTACTGGTGGCTAGAATGGTGTTTATATCAGTAGCAGCAGGTTTAAAAAAATAAGAGAACCCACTGGTTCATCTTGAAGTCATAACCTGAAATAGCATAAATTTAGAAAATGTAGTTTATAGTAGCCATTAGAAATACATTCCTTTATAATCAGTTTTAGTTATGTTGTTTTAAATAAAAGCCAATTCCACACTTCCACCAGAGTTGAAAACAATCTCTTGTAAAATTTATTTCTCCTAAAGCTTTTACTAATAACAAGATAACTGATAATAACAAAATCAAAGGTAACTTATCTGGTTTAGGACATGCTAGGATGAAGATTAAATGTGCATTACTATAGTAGAATAATGTTTCTTGGTAGTAGATCTTGAACACTGTTTGAAACCTATGGAAAGAAAATAATGTTATGGTTTTTTATGTAAAGGCATTAAAATCAACTTCATTGCCTCAGTTTCGCTTACATTATATGTAAGTGTCATACTAGTACTGTACTTAGTAAGAGGCTTTTTGCATTCTTTTCCTGTAGAAAATAAAGGCATTTTTCTTGCTTAGTTTAGATTGTAGACAAGCACATTGAGTCATTAGGCCTCTAAGTTACACTGGCACTGTTGAGTAATCTTTCTGTTCTCAAGAATAAGTAGTCCAAACAGCTGTATGTCTTTCCATTAACTTGCTAAATAAAATATTAACACATTTTTCTTGTGCCTGCTATACTAATATTACACTGAACTAAAACACATTTGTCCTTAGCTCAGGGCTGGATTTGCTGTGAATCTGGTGTGGTGGTGGAGGCCACCAGTGATGACACTGATTACAATGATCACATGAGGTGCATTCCTGTCCAGGGACCTAGAGTTTTACTGGGGACTTGGTTAAAAAACACTTAGTTGTCCTTAGTCAGAGTAGGTTGAAGAAGTACTAAAAGTGTACTAGAGGGTGGTGTTAATTGAGGTGTCGGCTCTAAGTGTACACTACTCATGAGTGTGTGGAAAAATGAATTGCAGCTAGATGTTCCCTGTAAGCAAGCTAGAGAGGGACCCCAACAGATACTAAGATTTGCAAGGCTTGGAAAACTTAACAGGACTCAGTCTTACTGTGATACCCACAAACTTCTGCCAAAAGTGGTAACGATGTTTAAGCATGAGGTAACAGCCATGAACCTGAACTGATTCTACAAAGTAGTCAAAAATACTCTTAAAAGAACAGAATGAAATACTGCTTCAAAGTCAGATGTTAAGTAAACAGGAGCTGTAGTAATAAAAGTAATCCTTATAAAGCTTAGCATAAATTAAGCTCTTAGCATAAATAACAGCTCTTCATAAAGCTGTTTGTTAGCCTAAGTGGAGCTTCCCAAATTGTGGCAAGCAGAAAGTGCTCCTGCCCTTAAGGGCAGATAAGGGGAGACATGGTGAGTAGTAGTTATGCAGCTGAAACAGCTTCTGTCTAGAGCCTGAAGGGACTGAGCTGGCAAAGCTATGGTTTTGTCCTCATGAGCAAGTCATTTGCATGCCAAGGGGGTTAAACCCAGTCACTAAAGCTCCCAGACAGGCACAGCATGCTCTGGTGGCAGGCATTTCTGGGACACAGTGGAGCTAGCTTGCAAACAACTGAATATATAATAGTGTTACTACAAGTGTCAGGTTGGGATACAAGGTAGCTGTGAATGCCAGATGTAAACAAGTCTGGTCCCTGCTTCTAGATTGCCAGAAATTCCTGCAAACTACAAGTAAAAGCATCTCTGATGAAGGTTGGTCCTGCTCTACTGCCAGTGACAATGCTTGTGAAGTTATTGTTAGGACCCTTGGCTTTCAAAGAGTAAAGGGTGAATATAAATACCTGCTCAGGTAGACCAAGTGGATCATTTCTGTTGTTTCAGGTGTTCTTTTTCCATATCTGGAGAGAGAATAAGCAACAATTTAGCAAGCTCATGATTTTCAGACAAGTTTTTGCACTAACTTTGTTAATACTGAGCGTGCAGAAGTTGTGTAAAAAGCTAAGTGGCAAATGCACACTAGTTAGGGCTTTCAAGAATTACATCTGGACAGCTTTTAGCAGTTTAGATAAGTAAACACTTCAACCTCTGCCAGAGCAAAGCTATTTTAAAGGCATATGCATCTGTGAAATTGTTTTGTTAGAGGACTTAAAACCAGAATAATTTAGAAGTGAAGGCTAAACTTGCATCAACTAATTTTCCTATGTGCTCAGCATCTATGACCTCAGTTCTATTTTAGCACTTCTGAAAAGCAGGCTCAGCATTGACTTTAAGGCAGTTTTGATCTGTATTACCTGTTAGGAGCTTGTCGATTGTGTCCACAACAAATTTTGCATCCTCCATACTGAAGCACATTGGGGGCTTGAATTTAAGCACATTTCTTCCTGGCCCATCTGTACTCAGTAGAATAAATTCTTCCTTAAGTCTGGAAAGAGCAATGACAAAGAATTGTTTACCTTTGCATCTAGTTCAGAAAAAAAAACTTAAAAGCATCAGCACACAGGCTGTCCAGACAATGCCCTTCTGCACTGCCTGGTTTCTTTTTCTGCCAGTTGGCTATATTTTAACAACTGTTGAGTGGCAAGGTTAGTTAGTAATTGTGTGCTTGCCTCACACATTGAGGAATTACATGATTGGCCTCTGTACCTCCTTATTAGGTACTCTGCTTCTGCTGTGGCTGGGGTCCTTTCTGCTTGATCCTTGATTAAGTCCACTCCAATGAATAAGCCAGAACCCCTTAAAAAGAAATAAAAATAGTCAACATGTGTCAGAGGAAGGAACTGCAAGTGAACTAAAAAATTGAGAAGGGCTTTTGTGAGACTAAACCTTGACTGCATGAGAAGTATCTGATGTTTGGCTAGTGGTAGAAAAGGTATTGCTGTTCTGAAGCAATTGGAGTAATACGGTAGTATAGACTTTTATCTGCTCAGAATGGCAGTGCAGAACATGATGTTAATCATATTTTCCATCCAGCTCATGAATTCTGTTCTTTGTGCACTTGAAGTAAGAGTTCAAACAGGAAAGTGAATTCCTTTAGCAACTAATAAATCAATAAAGCAGCACTGGCCTAAAGTGGCAAAGTGTATCAGACTTTCGATAAGCTTAAAGTTGTTTTGATCTCATGTACAGCAGGCTGGTGACTTTTGCTGAAAACACAGATCTAATGAATTTTGTAAACCACATCAATTGGATTGAATTACTTGACTGAACCAAACAAAATGCAGCTAAAAATGTAAATAAGGCACTGATACCTGACATCACCAATGATGGGATGTTTCATTTTCTGCTCCTTGAGTAGCTTCATCAAGAAGTTGCCTACTTCTGTGGCATGAGCCTGAAGGTTTTCCTTCTCAATCACATCTAACACAGCTAATCCAATTGCACATGAAACAGGGTTTCCTCCAAACTGAGCTCAGGAAAGGAACATGCAGAGCCATGGGAAGGGAAGAAAGATACAATCAATCAGGTCACTGAAAGTGTAGCCTCATATAATGAGTATCCTGCCCTTTTTAGCAGATGGAGCCAGTAAATAGGAAGTTACATACTAGAAAAAGATACAAGTAAAACAAACAGTAACTGTGACTGATAAACATTAATAAACACTGATTATCTGATTTTAATCCTTACAGACTCCTGTAGAGAAGGCAAGTTTAAGTGACTTTTTACTTACTGTGTTAAAATACTCTACTCCTGTGGCTGCAAACGCCTCTGCAATTTCGTTTGTTGTTGCTACGCAGGCAATAGGGTGCCCATTTCCTATTGGCTTCCCCATAGTGACAATATCTGGTATAAAATCTTCTCCCTGAAGCTGGAATGCCCAGAAGTGCTTCCCAACCCTGCCAAAGCCAACTTGAATTTCGTCAGCAATAAACACACCTCCTGCCTTGTGCACGTGCCTGTAACAGAACAGATTTTGTCTCTTAAGAGGAAACAGAACATGAAATATTACACAAAGTAAAATACTGTTTAAGAACATGCAGAAAGCATTACTTTGGAATCTTCCAGGAAACAAATTTGTACTTGGCCTATATTCTTCTATAGAGTGTGTTTAAAAGCAGGCTCTGGCCATGCAAAGTTGACGTTCTACCATGGAGGCACAGGGCCTTTTCTGCCTATCAGGCTATATGTTAATAGCAGGCAGAGAAATTACTACCTATATTTACCAAGTATATTAATTTTTAAAAGTTAGGATAGTGAATGTCCACTTACTCTGCAACCTTCTGAAAATAGCCTGCTGGGGGAATGATCTGACCACCCACGCTTGGCAGAGATTCAGCAAAAAATGCAGCAATCTGAAACAAACGTAGCATGTAATGTTTGAATACCATACAGAAGAGTTGTGGAAATTCCATTAACAGTTGGCAAGCTCTTTGCCATAGATTGTTCTGGTGTTATTATGTGATTTTTAAAATTTATTTTTATTTTTGACAAATGCATACCACTTAGCTCAGTAACCTGGAATGGCACTGACAGCCATGCTTATTTCTAAGGCAAGATAAATGATTAAGGAAATCACTTCTTACCTTTCTGCCTCTCTTATGTGCTTGCTCAATGATGTTTTTGACTTCATCAGCATAGGCTGTTACTGAATCTTCATGATCTTCTCTATAAAGTCCTCTGTATGTGTCTGGCACAGGAGCCTATGCAAAGGAACAGTATCCTATATTCAGTACATCATAAATAAGACTTAATTAAATTGATAAGTAGCTGATAGTTATAGGCTGAATTACATACCACGTGGACCCATTCCTTTTGTCCTTCTAGATTTCTGAATTTATATGGGCTTATGTCAATCAAGGATGTCAGATGTCCATGGTAAGCACTTAAAAAACAATTAGCAGAACTAAACAGTAATTTCCTCATTATCAAGAGTTCTTTAGGATTAGCATTAGTAGCTACTGAAGAGTAGTGAGGCTCTGGCATCTGGTGGGAATACAGTCACTGAAGCTGGAAGCAGCTCTGCAATTTCTAACAATAAGCTTAGTACTTTTTGGATTTTTTTGCATATCTGAATATCAGAGGGACAGTCCCCTTGTCACTGTTTGCCTGGGCCAGTGACTGCAACCACAGCAGTGTAACTCAGCAGCAGTATTACAAGACTGCAGAACAACTGGAAGGGACCTGTCTGGCCTATTTCTGACTATCCTCCCATGATGGAGTTTCCAGTCTATCTGGGCATCCTGGTCTAATATTTGACCACCTTCTTAGTAAAAGAGTTGTTCCCTACATCTCATCAGAATTCCTCATGTTTTAATTACATCTGTTGGCTTCTTTCCCGTCACCATACATCTTCAGGCCTGGCTCTATCTTTCCTGTTCTTCCCATTAGACAGTTGTAGTTGCAGTAAGATCTCCCTCTAGATGTCTCTGAGAGCTCAGCAAATCCAATTTTCTTAACTTCTCAAACCTGTGGCTCCCTACCCACCATGGCAGGTCACTGCTGGCTTCCTTCCAGTACATCAGTGTCTGTCATGTACTGGAGAGCCCAATCTGGACAGTTTTCTGTGCTAGTGTCACAAATGACTAAACAGAGGGAAAAAATACTTCCAGTTACAGTCTTTCTACTACTACAGGTTTTCAGAAATGCTCTGACTACAGACTAAAACTGAGCCTTGTAGCCCATAACAGATAAAATTGCCAGTATACTTACTGGTCTAAAACGATAACATCCTTGTGTTGCGTATACTGGCGAGCCAGCCGTAGGGCAAGATCATTTGCTTCAGATCTACAATTGAAAAATGTGATGTATTACATTGCAGACGTCAGAGTTTTGAACTTCTGGCCTCCCTTGTAATGCTGTTTGTGTCAGCAAAGAACAGACAGAACTCGATGCAGGTTACTCACTGATCCCTTAGTAACCAGCACTCGTTAGGTAGGACTCTTCACCAGAACAGAATCCATCTTAAAAAGCTGGAGTACAGAAAACTACTTTGGAAATGGTTCTTTTTCTTATTTGTTTGGGTATTTTTTAGCTGTAGTTTGCTTGGAAATATGCCCTCCTTCAGCAGAAATAAAATTCAATGTAACAATGCACATCAATAGAAGTAATTCCTAAACAAGTCAGACCAGTAACTAATACAGTAAATACAGTTAATGCTTTGCAGTTAAAGGCCTACAGATACAATAGAATATAAATAGAATAAAACCCTTCTTAAATAAAGCACTAGATGTGTTTCCTGATAGAGAGCTTGCTATAGGTGAACTTCAGAGTCACTGAAGTTCTAAAAAGGACCACGGTTCCTTTAAAAACACCCCCCCCGCCCCCGACGCCAATTTTGTGTCTGTTATTAATCATCCACAAAC
>VYZX01028871.1:365725-424333 GCA_013401335.1 Brachypteracias leptosomus | reverse complement strand
ATCTTTTGTCAATATTTAGTCATCCACACCAGTTGGCTGTTGATAAATATCCATTCTAATGTACCCGACTTACCCAGAATTCAAAAAATAAAAGCTGGATAACCTCTCAGGTAGTGTTTTTGAAAGTCTCTCTGCATAATCAACCAGGTTGTCGTGAAGATAACGAGAATTTGTATTTAACAATTGATTCTGCTGATGTGCTGCTTTTACTATATCAGGGTGACAATGTCCCACTGCAAGAGAGTGTGGAGAGTGGTTTGAGCGTTATTCCCTATTACCCAAGGTGCTCATTCACATACCAACATAACACTTTATTTCTCTAATGTACACAATATTATCACTGATGATCATATTTCATCGGTGGGGCATTACTGACACTGTCAGCAGGTCATGTCAATAGACCTCATAAGCTTTCTCTAAATACCTTTTTCCCCTCTCAAAAAATTTGGAGTTGCCTGCTGCTGTACTTTAAGGTTTGTAGTTGATACTGGAAATTGATAGGCTAAAATAAACAGTGTCTGATGTGATAGCTGGATGTAGACATTTACATAATTTAGGGATTTTGGAATGTGCAGGTGAGCTTTAGAATCAAAAAATGACTGGCTCTGCTAGAGTGTTAGTGACAGCACTGAACAGTTAGATTTCAGATACTCTTAAGAAGGCAGCAGGTACTTCATAATACACAGCTAAGGCACCACACTGAGCACCAGTCCTTTGGTTGTAGCTCAGCAGTAACTTTTACAAACACAAAAGAACGCCAGGCTGTTTGTTAATTTTAGTTAGGCACTTGAGCTTTCACAGAAGAACCCCCATAAATTTTAGACAAGTATGTTTCTAGGGAGACAGCAGGAAGCAAGTCTGGAGAGCACATTAACACTCAGAGAAAGCTGAATGTGAACTGTAATTATCCAAACTATAAGCTCAAGAAAGGTTTCTTCCACTTCTCCAATTGAGCAACCCCCTCCCTCAAGACAATGCAACAGTGGCAAAATGTACTGATTGTTCTTGTTCTGCTTAGAAAAACTTGGTGTCAAACAACAGGACTTTTAACTCACCATGAGCAACGTTGTTTATGCAGTCGAGGTATTGTCTTCCATTCTCATCATACATGTACTGGCCTCTCGCCTGCACGATCTTCACCGGGTCATTGGAGAAAAAAAGCTTGCAGGAAGAGCTGTGGCAAGCATCAGAAAACAAATCTTAGTGAATTCAAAAGTGGCTGGTAATATTTTCAGTTCAGGCAGTTAAGTGAGAGAAAGACATTTCCCCAGTTTGCTGGGTCATGCTGTCATCCTGCTTCTGGCCCCTAAAGCAAAGCTGGGGATGGGAAAGAGAACAGGCCTTGTGCCTGCAGGGGAAAAAACACTCCAGAACTGAAAATCCTTCAGTAGGAATCTGGCCACAGCAGACTGTAGCCTTCTTACCTCTGCAGTTTCATCCACTGAAACTCTTGAAACCCTCTTTGGTGCCTCTTACCTTGTGATCATTTTTATTATGTTCTTGCTATTCTGGATAGTGTGTTGCAGGTGGTTCTAGAGCTGTCTAAAGTTTTGCCAGCCCTAGCTGAAACATTTTATAGTGCTGGGTCTACTTCAGTGACTTTGTTTTGTTTCTTTTTGTAAGGAAATTACCACCAAATGGGTAAAATTGAAACACATGTCTGCCTAAGTGGGAGCTGCAGAGAGTTGACTCTGAAGGGCAATGCCAAACTTTAATGCTTCATTTAGTAAAAGATTGCTTATATAGAAATAAACTAATTGGACCATAAATAGAAAGTAATTGCCAAACAAACTACTAAAGACAATGATAAAATGAGAAACTGTTTTGCTGTGTATCCCCTACACTTTCTGTGTAAGCTGGCAGTAGAACAGTAAATCAGGTTTTTCTAAGCTTACCCTGGTTGTTCAAACAGAGGCTAAGACACCACTTGGGCTGGGTCTGTGTTCCCTGTGGCAAATGAATTACAAAAAGATGAAATACAGAGTAGTAATCTTCAGATTTGTGCAACTGGCACAATTCTAAGCACAGCATTTACTTTTCAGCCCAACTTCTGGATTCATAAAACATATAACGATGAAATTAGCCTTATTTTAAAATATATATTCAAATATCTATTCAAATACAATACAAAAGCAAGCCCACAGTTAAATACAACTACCTGCAGCAGTTCCACTGCCGTTCTCAGCAGAGCTAGGAATTATTTAGTAGGTCAGTCAAGGCAACACAAGCAATTGAGAGTTTAACTGAGTTTTGTACTTAATTCTAACAAGCTGGGCAGACATATGTTGATTCTATCACGGTTTTGGTGCAATATAAAGTTGTTATAGTAGGTGAGGGGACCCAGCCCGGCCCCGGCCCGGCAGTGCCGTGCTCCAGGGAAGCCCCTTCTGAGCAGCTTAAACTTTAAACGGGCGCGGTAGGGATCAGACGGGTTTTATAGCTACGTTTCATAACCTCCCTCCATAAGAAATGCTAATTGTTGTTAATTGCACCAGTAAAATCGAGCTTTGCACGACAGCAGCACCAACTTCCCCCTCGATGTCGCTGGTTTAACCACCAAATTCCCGAGGCAGCTTTAGCCCCGGAGACACTCGCGGTCTCCGCGGTCCGGGCTCGGAGCAGCCGGCACTGGCCGCTGCCGACGTGCAGGGGAACTCGTGTGCCCGCAGAGAGCGGCCGGCGAGCAGGGCCTCTGTCCGGGGCACCGGAGCCCCGCCGCCGCTCGCAGCCCGGGGGCCGAGGCCGCCACCGGGCCGCGGCCCTGCAGCCACGTCAAGCGGCGCGGCGGGCGGCCCGAGGGTAGCGCTCTCCCTGCCCCGGGAGCGGTGGCAGCTCCCCGGCCATAGCACTTACCCGATGAGCTTCCGCCGCAGGGCCAGGGTCTCTTCCCGGGAGCGCGGCGCCGGCCTCATGGCTGCTCTCGCCGCCTTGGAGGGACCGCGGCTCTGGGCGGGCGGCCCGAGCCAAGGCGGGGAGGGAAGGAGGGAAGGGCGGGGCCCGCCCCGCTGTTACGGCGCCCCCTGCAGGCCGCGCCGCTGAGCAGCGCTGCCCGCGGGCCCCGGTGCTGGGCGGGTGTCCCCGCGGTACCCGTTACCGGGGGGTACAGAAGAGGTGTACGAGGGCACTGCGGTGTCTGCTCCGGCAGCGCTGCAACCCTGAACCTCCCTTAGCACAGAGCAGCCAAAACACGGCTTTGGGCAAGCTGATTGCACAAGGAGAACAGGAACTCACCAGTGCTGTCAGGGCTGCGGGGATGGGCTCTTCGCTGGCAGCATCAGGAGGGGTGACTCCATCTCCGAGGTCCCGTAGCACAAAGGGAGGAGAGGCTGCATCCACTGGGGTCCTGCAGGGCTGTGGGAACTGCACCTCGTGGTGTTACACCACTGGTGGTACTCAGTTGCGAGGCACCTCAGAGGAAATAACAGGGGTTTGAGGGCTCTTCATTATTACAACTATGTCATAACATTCTCTCTTTTGAAATACTTACCCATCGAGGAAGTGTCTTTTACAGCTGAAAATAACTGGAGGTGGTAGCCTAGGTGTTGCAGTTGTATTAATTGTTCAGCACATTTCACTATTTAAGCAAAAGTGAAAACAAACCATGTATGTTGTTGTACTCTATCTGTTTGGTGACAGGTAGATAGCTGTGACTACTTAAAAGCCAGTCCTAGGATAGGCAGTAGTTAAGATTAGAGAAGAAAGTGCTATCATCAGATTAGATTGGTCATTCCTACATTCCTGTTTGGTTAGAATTACTTAGTAATAGGAAGATAAAGAACAAGAAAAGCTGTTCTGTGATGGGTTAAATCCACCACCACCGCAGGTGTTGTATCCCGTAACTGAGTTCATAAACTTACTTACCAAGCTTCATTCTAAAAGATGCCAGATATTTTTTTTTCCTTAAAAGTACACGTTGAAATTCTTTTGCTTTAAACTGACAATATCTGTAAGAACTCTAGAAAATGGAGCAGACCCTTTTAAAACTGCAGACTTTGTTGCTGACTACATACAGACACCAATAATTATCTCGTTTCAGTTGATAAACAATTTAAACAACTTAAATTCTGTAATACAGAGAATCCAAAACCAAATTGCTATGCATTTAAAGCTACATTGAATTTACGAAGTCAAACTCAGATGTTGCATAAAAGTCAGATTTTAAGTAACAAAAGACAGTGGAAGAAAAGTTAATAATGGCTGTGAATCTTTATTTGAACTCTTGTCTGGTTAAGATATTTAGTAGCTATTTATAATAACGTCCTGAACATTTACAATTTGGAAAGTTTATTCTTGGTTACAAATGCAGAGTTCATTATACATATTCACACAGTTGTAAAAGCAATCTGTACAGAGAGACCATTTTTAAAATCTACTCTTTGCTTTTATTACAGAAAGCACAAGAAAATATATTTTTGGAGGTCTCAAGCTAATGTACTGTCCGTTACAGCTTTAAACTAGAAATACATGATGCAGTACTAATTAATACCATTTTAACATGTTAAAACAATGGATAAGAAATACTGTTGTTAATGCCTTCATTTTAAAAGTAGTTGTTCCCCAAAGAAATGAGTAAATAGAATACTTTTCATGGCACATACATGATTAAAAAAATCACAAAGAGTTTGCAAATAGAGATGTTAAGTACATTTTCTGTATTTTTAATATCTCTATATATATTTCTTTTTAAAGGCGATACATTTTACAGAGGTCTAGTCAGCTTTGTATAAAATACCATGTAAATACATTCAAACCAAAACTAATTTTTGCAAGCTTTCCAAACTGCACACACACAGGAATAGCCCTTTCTCCCCTGAACAGCCTCGCTGGAGTGATGCAACCACTCACATACATAAGGGACACTTGCATAACACGGGAGAGGATTAAGCCCTATCAGCATAATTTCAAAACAAATACAGACAGATAAAGCACACATGTATTTTTCTAAACTGTATACATATAAGTGAGATTTCCATTTAGATGTTAAATGCCAGCAGGTATAGTTTCTCTAATTCTGTTGCTTGAGAACTGCTGGTGTACTTGCCAGTTATAAAATATTTCAATATCCAAATTGTTGTAATACAACAGAGCAGGTGGCTTTCAGTTTTGACTGGGTTATTTTTTCCTGAACATTCATCATATTGAGTATTTTTGATTGCTTTGTTAAGATACCAGAAAAAAGAACCTCAAATAATAGCACAGAAGGTTGCTGTGTTATGAAATAGTCTATAAATGACACTCTCTGAAACCCACCAGCAACCACAACAGGACTGCAACTTTCATCTAGCTGTTGATGATTTACTACCTTTCTTACGCTTCATTTGGAAATTCAGTAGGGAACGTGGGTGCTTTTGCTTTGCATAACCAAGTCCTGATTTTTTAATTGCAGAAAGGCACATTTGATAGGCACCCACCTATGGTAGCATCATGCAAAATGCACTTTTTAAAGTGAAGTGTACAACGCAGTGTTTAACAGCACATAAAAAAGCAGCAAGTGGTATTAGTGTCATTTACAGACACTTGGGCCATCTCCATTTTCAGTTTCTGTTTGTTGCTATCTACATTATATAAGAAACCACACACAGACACAAGTGAGCCAACAGCTCCATGAAATTACACAACTACGAGGCAACTTCTACCAGAATTTAGCAAACAGGGATTGATTGTTGTCCTAAGAACATAGGAAACCCACAAATGTTAATAATCTATTTCTTATTCTGCTCTGTTGTCAATAATGCCATTTTTTATATATTGAAAACTCATGTTTCCCAGCTTTACTGTGGTTCCCCCCCCAGGCTCTCTACAGTAGTACAGAGCCATACAATCTAAGTCCCTCTTCCATTAATTTCCAATTAATTTCAGCACTTACTTTAGCTGTGGATTACACACTAGTCAGACATCCCTTTTGTGGTGCCTTCTAACACGAGCATATGGAAAAGCTGCAGTAGTTCACCTGGGGAAGTCAAAGCACTAGAAGTAATTGTTTAGCTTACAAATGTAAATGAGAATGAAGGAAATTGATATTTACTCACTGCTTTGCTTCAGTCTGCAATAGATTCCCCAAAGTGGAGCTGTGAAGTATTTATGGTCAGGTTCACTGCAGTGCCAGGGACACAATTAAAAGGCAGGTGACTCCAGTAAATGACAGACTGGACTAACAAGAGTGACCAGATCTTTTCTCCCCCCATCTCCTTTCTTTTTTGAATACCACTATTGCAAAAGGGTCCAAGAAATATTCCTGTGTAAATAAGAAATATTCCTGTGTAAATGCTGCCCTGTCAGGTTGCCATGGTCAGTATATGCCCCAGGCTGAAGTGTCTTAGGCCTCTTGAAATCTATCCAGATACTTCATCTCTCCCTTGAAAGTCTTCCTGGTTAAACAGCTGGAAGGCTGCTTGTGCTGCTGAGCACGTCAGCAGATACTTGGCAGGTACAACTTGGGAGCTTCAGATAAAATAAAGTGGTACCAAGGTTTTACTCCACCCTTGGACACCTATAAGGACACTTGCTAGTGCAAGGTGGAACCAAACTCACTGATCCGAATCAGCCAGATACCAACAGTATTTGTCTGGGATAAGTGGTTTGGGGACATTTGTACCTTCAATACAAATATTCTGTCTGTAAAGAAAATGATTCAAAGCTTCTGTGCTCTAAAACTTAAAAATGGAAACTTGACAGGCCTACTACAGACAGATGTTACTTGTACAATGCATTCAATTGTCTGGGCAACAATGGGACAAAAAATATAATCCTAAAATAAGAAAGAATATGATGGTATTTCCCAAGAAAGAAATACCAGATTTAGAAAAAAGATTAACATTTCTACCTACGTGCTCCTGTTTTACAAATATCTATTGAAACCATGTAATTATACAAAAGTACACATGTAGTTCTATACTACTACTTGTAGTGTACATGTAAAGTAGTTACACATGTACACTGTCAATCAAGAGATGGCATCATGGCATAAAATTGGCACAAAATTTGTCCTAGCATAAAATTTGTTTCTATTAAAAAATAGCTCCTCTAGAGGGCAGCAGTAAATCAGTGTTCAGTGACCAGGAAACTGAAGCTCTAATAGTCTAATATTAAATTTACAGACTAGTAAGGCACAGTTCTATTGACCAAGGATAGTTATTTACCATTTTACTATAAAGCTGGAAAATTCTGGCACTTAGTATTTTAATTAAGCTATGCATTAAGATGGGTGAGTTCTTTCCTCCTGGCCCAAGACTGCTGTATTTGGTCAATTGCAAAACCATGAAAGCCTTGCTCATCACAAACATGCTCCCTGCAGAAGGCGTTACTATAACAACTTAAAACCTGTGTCATTCTCTGGGGATTACTTTTCATCACTGCCTAGGAAGTCTTGAACTGCTGAAACCTCACAATGTATTTTGCTGGTTTGCTTAAGGATTTCAAATGAGGAATTGATGAAATGGCAGGAGGCAAAAGCTCACCTTAAATACTTCATCTATTGGTTTTCTACAAAGAAAACACATCAGAAAGTCTCTTGTCATTAGAAGAAACATTCTTATTTTTAAACACATAGGAGAAAAATGCATATGGAAATAAATTCATCACCATTATATACAACAGCAAGTGCTAGAAGCAGTGAACACAGGAAAGGCAACTCTCTCCCCATGAGAGTAAAACAAAGCATGTGGCAATAGCATGACTTAAAAAAAACCAAACCAAAACCAAACCCAGCTAAAATCCCAGTGCATTAAGGCTTGGAAACAGTTACAGTTTGGAGTCAGACTGGGTTTTCTCTGCCACCTGTTTCATAATGCAGAGAAATATTCCTGAACTCACTGTCCAAGCCCATGATTCAGCTGCAAAACTCTAATTAATCTCACTTGCCCCCATCAGCACAGGCCAAGTCATCAGGTTCACGCTCTGGCAAGGGGCCTCTGGAGCTTTCAGCACTGGAGTTACAGACATGGGGGTTATTTAGCCATGTTCCCTTTCCCCCCCAGAAGCTTTAGGGAGCACTCCCCATGCTCACACTTTCCTGGAGCAGCAGGGGCCAGGGTGAACCACCACAACTGCAGCAAGCAGCATCTCCAACGTTCATCACATACCTCATTGCCATGTCCTGGGGCAGGGCAGCACTGCCTGCAGAGCTTCATGGCTGAAAAAGTTTTTAAGGGCTTCAAGTGTGCCCTTAGGACTCAGTTTGGGAACTTTGCTTCCAAAACTGATTTGGCTAGAGTACAATAGTTCACTACAATTTAAAATAGAACAAGCCTTAAAGAAGCTGCTTGTCCTCTGCTCCTGGGCAGAGGCAGATATGGTTATCAGGACATAATGGCCATTACCACCATGTTTTCATGGCTAGTTAAAAGAGTTTTGGTTGGTAAACAAGAAAACAAAGATAAAACATAAAATTAACAGGGCTTCAGGTTCCCCCAAGATCAGTAACTTAAGTGTGTTACTCAAAATGCCTATTGATGAATCCCTGAAGCTAATGTAGTAAGTATTTTAGTGATGAAGATAAATCACTTGCCCAGTCTCAGACTGACCTACATTTCAGAAGCATCAGCAGCCTCCCTGTCAATGATCTTTATTGCTACTGACATCTAGTGGTAACATTTCACTGCATTGCTGAATTCCTGTGAAACAATCTTAACATTCACTCAAACCAGGGAGGGGAAAAATAAAAAGAGAGAGGTTTCCTGGGGAAAAAAAAAGCACTAGGCTTTGTGAGAGGCTGAGATAGTTTTGAGTGAGACTGCCAGGACTACCTAAAAGTAAAATCTATCTTTGTGAGCTATTTGCAAACTCAAAGTATTCAAAAAGACCCACATAAACATTTTCATATGGATGGAGAAAATAGTCAACTGATCTGGCATGAATTTGCTGAGCAAAGCACATCTTTTTTTAACTCTTCCCAGTAAGATCATGGCTGTTCTGAAACAATTTATCATTTAACAACCTGCTCTTCTACTACGTGCTTGTAGAAAGCCCATAGAAGTCTAAACAGATGTTCTCTTAGACCCTGTGCAATCAATACAGAAATCAACAGTTCTCTAATATGGGTCTACATGATGGGATTGATAAGGAGCAGCGAGTGGAGAATATAAAGGCCAAACACCAGTCCCAGCTGAGGGCTGGGAAGGATTTCAAGTGCAGGTCACAACTGCAGCAGCCTTGCCCAGGGATCAATGTGTTCCAGGAGCTCTGCTCTCCACAGGTCTCAGCTGCTTTGGTGACGGAAGGGGTTGGTAGAGCAGACCTACCACCAGCAGATCTTCAGAGGTCTACTGGTCAGTTCCTCATAGCTGAGGTGGCAATAGGTGCCAGATACAGCAGGATCTGTTCCCAAAGGGAATGATAGTGGCAGGAGTCCAGAGAAGCTGCCAATCTGTATGTGTGTGGTAAGTCAGATGTCCTGAACAGCCCAGGCTTGCTGGAGGTGTGTAGCTGGATCTCCTGTGTACGTGCTGGACACACCACATTTGGGATGCTGGATAAACCAATGGAGAGAGGGAGTTTGCCTGGGAATTTTCAAAGATGGTCACCAACAGGTTTGGCAGCTGAGGTGGTAGCACTGATGGATACACCAGCTGACGTCCTGTGCTAGGAAGATAATTCTAAGCCTTCCTCCTTGCCTGGCATGGAAACACCATGAGTGGTCAGGCTGTGCCTCAGGGGACGGGGAAGAACAACCCCTGTTAAGAGGTTTAGTCGATTCAAAATGAGTTAAACACAAATGTCTTGGGTTCTGTGGCAGCAGAGGCTCTGTGTTGGGAGGGGGACAGCTGCTGTGCAGAGCCCTCAGAGCAATAGGTAAAGCACTCTTCTGGTATTCTGTATCAATGTTTTGCAGGCCTGGCAGTGGTCACAGTTGATGCCTACAAGCACTGGATATTCCACAAGTTGAAGACGGAATACTGACTTGTTTACCTGAAGATAATAGGACTTCGGGGTATTTCCTCAGAGAAAATATAAATTTTAATATAATTTCATAAGCTTTGGAGGTTAGCTTGTCTTGTAGCTTCAGTGATATCAAACTTCTTCAAGTAGGAGCTAGATAGAAAGCTGTTTAGTTTTTGCCAGCGTATGTAAAACAAGACTTTTCTATCTGCATTGTAGATTGTTTGTGGACACTTCCAGATTCTTGTGCTTTCTGCAGTCATTCTGGGGACTGAACTCTCATTGATACTGATAGAGGTTCCATGAACAGGACACGTGCAGGAATTTGAGTGTAGAAGCCCACAGTGTGGTTTGGAGTAGTGAATTGCTTTTAGTTTGGAGATGACTGGGGGAGATGGGAAGAGTAACTGTACATTAAGGGAACAATTACAGATCTTCTTCCCGGTGACATCAATGAGAGACTTGCCTTCAACCTTCCACAGAAGAAGATTTTTAGCTTTAATTTGGGACAGTAAAGGGGTTTTTCAAAAGCACTAAAAGCCAGTGGGAGCTTCTTCAACTGCTCCTTATGCCTTTAAAAACCCCTACACCAAAAGTGATAGCTAACAACATGAAATGGAAGTAAATAAAATGCATTTTCATTGCTGTTTTGAGTTACACAATTCTTGTTTCTTATTTGTTATAGTTGATCTGAATTTACATGGATTTAATCTGTATGGTGACCAAGAAAATGGTCAGTAACTGGTCAAGATGCAAAGTATAGCCACAAAGCAAGCAATGGGTAGGTGTAGACCTAACAAAAACGGGTAACAAACGTTCACTGCCTACAGCCATAAGCCTTTTGTGTCCACATCTACCAGACTAGGTGGCCATTTCAGCATGTACCAGCAGGTAACAAATGTTCCCAGCTGACTGAAAGGATAAGCTCTAGGACCCAGTCACAGATAAGAACTCACAAGCACCAGTCAAACATCACCCTACCTGCACTGAGCACATTCCTGCTGTTCTTCAGAATACCAGAGCAAGAACTCCCTTAGGGCTAGGTCAGCTTCTACAGGGCACATTGCCCCTGGACAGTCACATCCCTCTCAGGTCCTCTCTGGCAGTAGCTGCTGTAAGAGATGCAGTAGAACAAGGATCTAACAGAGGGTTTGGATCTACTCAATGCACCAAAAATGTCTCTCATCTGTATTCTCCAAGATCAAGGCCACAAAGAGCCCTAACATGAACTGGTTTGATATCGTGGTCAGGCTCTTACTTTTACCTGGGACTCCTGTGCAGAGCCTGGCAACTCATATTGGGCTAAAGTATTTCCTCCTCAGAAATGATCTGTTAAATCAAAAAAGCATTGAAGTGATGGGGATTACATCACTGGTCTGGTTAGGATTAACCAGTCTCACCATTAGAAATCCATGACTTTGATTTTGTGTACCTTCTACCCATTGGATGGATATTTGTACATCTTTTTCTGTTCAGTTTAAGAACTTAATACAAAGTATCTCCTGTCTGTAAAGGAATCTGATTGCCTCTTGATCTTCATTGTAAGCTCAACACTCAGCTGTAAACCATTTTCTTCCTCCCTGAAATAATTTTCTATGGCTCTTCACTGCACAGTCTCTATTTTTGTCAACATCTTTAAAAAATGTGAACAGTGGAACAGTTTGCAAATTTTTAATTGATCTGACTTAATGCCATATGCGGATATCAAAATCATAATCCTCCTTTTGTTCATTACCCTGTTCTGCATGGGATGTGCCTGAGGTGAGATAACTGAAAGAGACCAAAAAAAGGGGAGAGAAGGAAGAGGACAAGAGGAGTGTGCAGAGCTAGAGAGTTTACAATTAAAACCGCATAAACCAAGACAAATCAAATGCAAATGAACCCTACAAACCAAGACAATTAAATACTCCAAATCCCAAGTTTTGGGAACTCCAACAGCAACATGATGTGCTCTGTTATTTAAGAAAAGACTTCAGCAGAGCCCTCCCTGTCCTGCAGCTCTCTACACTGAAATTATTCCTTTGCATTTCATGTTTCGAAATTCTGCGCTGGAGGTTTCTTGGGGAATTGGGGTTGCGCAGTAACAAAGCACTTGCACATCTTCAGCCACAGATCCCAGAACAGGACTCAGAGGGAAAAAAAAAAGCTTTTCTTGATAGTAGAAATAACCACAGGTAGTCAAGGTTGTTCTGTGTAGCCAAAGAATCTCAGCAGCAGGTAGCAATGAGTGGAGCTGGGCTTGGTTTCCTCTGCCAGTCGCAAGTCCTCTTGTTTGACTGATGATACACAGCAGCTTCTTTCATTTCTAGGGCTGCAGCCTTCTCCCCTTGGTTTTCAGCCTGGTTTTTTCAGCCTTTTAATGTGCAGGTGCAATGCAAATACAGAGTTGAGAGCCAGATTAGGAGAGGATTTCTCCCTCCTCCATGCGATAAGGCATGCCAGGCAATGCTCTCTCAGTACTGTTAGTTCACACAGCAGCAGCATTAGCAGTGAATACTGTTCATCCCCAGCTACTGTCACTGGTACCTTTATCAAATCCTGCTGTTATCATGTGTATCTTACAGGTTTGGGAGCTTTACAGTATTTTCAAAGTCCATAAACGACAGAATCCAGTATAAAAAAAGGTCAATATATTACTGTCGAAAGTCTTTTTTTTTTTTTCCTTTTTTTATACAAAAATTAAAAAGATCAAAATATATCACATTATTTACATATTGTGCTTCATGCTTAGGGATCACTGAAAAAGAACACACAGACAAACATTAATCAAAGAAGTGCTCCATTCATTACACTTACTAACCTTGTTAATATAACAAGGATTGGCCTCCAGATTTCATATTAACAGTAGAGCCAAATGTCTTACTCCAGAATTAAAAACTTTCCCATGCTAAGGGTGTGTTCACATTCTAACCGAAGGTTTGCAACCAGTTAGTAACATGCTTGTTATTAACTCAACTGTGTCCAGATACCACGTTTGAAACTGGGTTAGTAATTCCACTCAGCTTCAGTGTCAGCCCTTGCTGGAGAAGGAGGTCACAGCATCTCCCTACAAGTCTGGGTCAGATCCTCATCTTACGGAGGGGCCATCTCTCCTCACCCCCCTGGCTGTTGTGGGTGCAGGAGACAGGACAAATTAACTGCACCCAGATTTACTGAGTCGAGTAAGCAGTGTATTGTTGTGGATTAGTATAATTACAATGGCAGAAAAGTCTTTTGTTTGGAAATAAATGTTTTGTAACTCTGTGACAAAGAAGTAACCCCGCTGTAGAAGTCTCAGCTAGAGGGTATGGGCTGAGGAAGTCCCACAAGCACATTATGCAGAGTGGTGCAGTCTTTGCAGGTTCCTGCACTGCTTGGGCTTAGCCTGAGCAAGCCTGGAACAGTATTAACAAGAACAATTTTTATGCTTAGCCAGTTTTTGGAGCAGTGTTCCTAACACCAGTCCACAGCTGTGGGGAATGAGACATGAAGCTAGATGGAACCCTGCTCTCCCAAGGCAAGGACATTAGGTCTGCCAGGCACACAACCTGCTGCTTAAAGGACGTGCAGCAGTGCAAACAATCACCACACAGCAAACAAAATTACTGGGGACCCGCTGAGGCATGTACAATTATTAGTATTACTGTACCTTATGCCAACATCCTGCTACTGGCAGTCCATCTGGTCCCTGCAAAATTGAATTTACAGATTTAGTTCCTGTTGACAGACTCAAAAACCTGAAGCTCAAATCTCCACAATGATAAAAGGTTGAGCAGCACCAGTAATTGCCATGCAAAACCCACTTACTGTATATGCACAAAAACAAATATGCAGGCAATATAATCCACGTGTCACACACAACACTAAATACAATTCACCCCAGGACAAAAACCAAACAAATTAGAAAAAAAAATGCACACTTTTTCTATCAAACAAAAATGGGAACATATATAAAAATTAGGAACCATAGTTAATTAACTTAATAATCTGTTTTATAAGGTAGTTGTTTTTGCCATCAGACATATATGGAAAGCATGATGTGGAAATGTTTTTGGTACTTTTTTTTTGTTAATCCGTGCTTTTCAATTTGGGGGTGATGATGTAATTTTTTCTTCTGGGATGATATCCTAATTGTGTTAAATTCAATCCTGCAGTACTTAGTTTCTTTAGGACATCTTGAGTTTCTGAACTGATTGAAATAGGACAAGTTGTGGACTATGCAAAGGGAGTGAAAATATTTGTCTTTTTCTGATGGACATACAAGAACCCTACAGAAATCAGAAAGCCAGAAGAGCTTACTTACCAGGAGGAAAACACTGAGAAGGAAGGAGCCCCTTAGAAGAGGAACGGACTATGTATGACCAACTCTTGCAAGATTCTTTAGAAGAAATAGCTGACTTCAGCTGCCTTTTCTGATGCTGGATTTTTTTAAGGCTCTTGGATCTCTGATTGCATGAATTTCTGCATGTAGAGCTACAGAGAGCACACATGCACTGGCCCTTCCTCAGCCCCCCTCCAAATTAACCAGGGGTGGGAAGCCACGAGGATGTGTATGCAGTGGAGACAACTGCTAGTGCAAATACAGGTCAAAATGCATTTTTACATTTTTTACTGTAAATGTCAGTCATCACATTTTTTGTATTCTGTATTGATTTTATATGTAAAATAGCCTTTGCCCAATAAAACAGATGCAGTGAAGTAAGGTTACCCTCTCCAGCTACTCGTAGTGTAACAGGTCAAGTTATTTTCACATGCTTTCCTATAACACCAGTTAGAAAACACACATTTTTCTGCTGAAACCTGTTGGTATTTTGATCCAAAACAATTCATTGTACATTGTCTGGGGGTGAAGGGTAAAGGGACAAGGCGCAGAGCAGTTGTTTGACCTAGAAAGATCCTGACCTGCTGTTAAAGCACATCCCAACACTGGTGGTCATGAGGTTGATTTCTGCCCTGGGCTTTTTCTCCTTCCTGTGCACTCCAAATCCTTATTTTGGCCATCATAAAACTCCACACCTTTCTACTGTGTAGCACTCGAGTGATTAAAAAATGACTTTTCAACTTGAGAAGAGCTTTAAAACCCCTGTGTAAGGCTCATGCTCATGCTCCTGGACTGAAAGACATCGCCAAGAACCCAGCAAGCCTCCACTGCATGGTGGGGTGGAGGATGAAGACACCACTCCCAACCAACATGCAGCTCACCCTCATGTAGATAAGCAGGAAGATGTGCAAGTGCTTTACTAACTAGTAGTTACACGTTGGAGACATCACCTACTGCAGCTTGCAAGCCTCCAATACAGACAGGTCTTGTGCTCCCCATGTAGTTAAGCTGGGAGATCCCTGGTAACATCTCTGGGGAGTAAATACGAAGAGCTGAAGCAGGGCCTGCTGCTAGTAATTGGCTTCTTTGACACATATGAAAGTAATTTAACTTTTTGAAAGCACGACAGCTTACTGCCCTTTTGTTTCTCTGAAGACAACTGCAAATCATCCAATATGCAGCATTTTCTATGGTTCAAAAAATGAAAATCAAACAATGACCTCTTTTAGCTAGTCCTGCAGAGCCCTTTCAGGGAGCAGAGCATGAACCTTCCTGCATAACTGCTGGACTTCAACCTGAGCTCTGTGCAACTCACTCTTCATCTGGGGAAAGCTTTTCAAAACCCACCTGGGAACTGGACCCACAGGGCTGCAGCAGCACAGGCACAAGGGGAACCAAACTGGGCCAGAGGTGCTGAGAGGCACTAGAATGAATTTTTAGCATCTGTGATCATAAGGGGGCAAGTATCCCCTCCCTGTGTGCTCTCCCATTGCTCACACTCCTTATCCAAAGTCATTTGGGGAAGGCACAACCTCAAATCCTTCCCCAACTGCCAAAGTGGAACATCTTGTTCCAGCTCTGCTGCCTTGTGTCCTTCCCCTCCCTGGAGGGATTGGCTCCTCGGGACAGGGCTTGGCCACAGCAGGAACACACACAAGCCATGCAGGAAAGCAAGAGAGCAGATACTGTACCAAGGGGCAGGGCACGCTCACCCCGTCCAGGCCTGGTAAACCTGGCTCCCTTTTGCTGCCTGCAATGCTACCATCTCCCTGTTTGGAAAAATAACTGCTTGTTGAGAATGATAAAGGACATGGGAGTTACTGGAACAAGAGAGATGTGTTTCAGAGCAGGAGGAAGGGTCTAGAAGTTTACAGCTCTCCTTCTGATGACACAAAGTCTGCCGAGTGGTTTTATGGTAGGGAATTCACAGACACGTAGAGTCTGTCATCTGGGAAAGATCTTCTATACACAAACCAGAGACTCCCATTTGTAACAGCGCAGTGAAAAAGGTGAGGGTTAAATCATCCAACATGTTGAGGGAGGAAAGGTGATCCATGAGAAACGGAAAAATTAATTGCAGTTCACATTCAATCTCCAAGCAAAATAAAGCATATTGACTGAAGGAGCTTTTTGCTGGGCTAGTGGAGCTGTTCTAGAGCTTTGACTGCCATAGCTGTGCTGGTGGGGTGAGAGAAAGCCACGCATTTAGGAAAGAAATGGGTTTTTTGGAGCATGTTGGAGCAAGAACCTGGCTAGCCTACTAGTTGGGTGCAGCTGAACTAGGGGCTTAGCTGCTAAATTTAATTAATTTGAGTTCAGCAGTTGATAGGAATCTCTTCCATCCTGCAGCCTCAGAGCATTTTAGGGAAGGAATCTCTATGGTTTTAGTCTTCAGATAAAAAATAGTAATGAGATGGGACAGACCTGAGCCATGAGGTGTTATCTCAGGAGAAGAAACACGGGGAGGTCTCTTCTCCCAGAGGCACTTCTTGGCAGCCTGGGGAGCTCCAGCTCATTCATCACTTATCTTTAGCAATACTAAGATGCTATCAGCTCTGACCTGCCTCTCCAGCTGGGAGAGCCAGAGCTGGGCTCATCCCTGGCTCAGTTTGTGGAGATGAAGGAAGGGAGCTGACCTTGTTCTCAAATCACCTCCCATCCACTGCATTGAGTTACTCCCTGATTTCAGATGCACTGAGAGGCCAGGCCAGCAGCTTCACCAGGCCCCGCTATCTCCTGAAGAGTGTCACTGGAGCCCATTGTTCCCCACTACAATAAGAAGGTCTTTATACAAAGATTCTTATTTTTACTGCTGTGGCTCACTCCCATCTGGCCAGTGAGGAGCCCTTACAGCGAGCACTGAACTTCCAGCAGTGCAGATAAAACAAACCATTAAGAAAAGTGAGAAAACAATAACCATCTGCTCTGATTTACTGCAAAATAAAGAACTACCAAATCCTCCCTCCCTTTCCCTAGCTGCAAAGCTGTGTCTTCTCTTCAGCCCTGGCAACGTGTGCTTGGGATGAGCAAAATAAAAGCCATACCACGGGACAAGGCTGGTCCAGTCCGGGAGGGCCTGGTTCCCCTTTTTGCCCTTTGGCTCCTTTTCTCCCTGGTATTCCTCGCTCTCCCTGTTGGCACAAGAGGAAAAAAATCAGGATCAGGAGGGGAAACCCCTTGGCTTTAGGTCACACAGCACTTGCAGAGCCCCACGTCCCCCCCCCGGAGTCGGGATGTTTGCACTAGTGTAACCTCAGCTGGGTCATTAAATCACTGTGAGTATCTTCAGTTGAAGCTGGGTGGAGATCCTTTAATAGATAATTTTATAACAGAATGACTAAACGTCCGGTTCCTGCTAGAAACCAGATTGGTATCTGACAGTTAGTGGGAGCACCAGCTTCCAGCTGCTGCCCTGCACTCAGCAGGGCTCCTGCCTCCGGCTGGGCACCCCTTTAATCTAAGGAGCCCTCTAACAAAACCTTTTGACTTGGATCCATTTTCGAGGTCTATAAACCCAAAGTAACAATTCTTTGCAACCTGGAGCTGTCAGGCTGCTCCATTTCCCCACAATGGTTGTGCTGGGGGGTGGGACAGGCTTGCAGAAAGCACTTCCAAGTGGGCAGGGAAGAACTGTGTGTCCTGCCCTATGCTGGGACCACGGAAATATCTGTGCCAAAGAAAAGGCCTCAGCAGTGACAGGAGAAGCTCTGCCAGACTGGAGAGGGACCCAGCACCCAGGGCAAGCATCGCTGCCTGCTGAATGGAGTGGCCAGTGCTGCCCCCTGAGCATCTCCACAGCCATAACCCACTCACCTTCTCGCCTCTTTCACTCCTCTCTCCTTTCTCTCCTCTGAGACCTGGGAAACCCTATCATGACAATTTTTAGATGAGGGAAAAAAGAAAGAAAGAAAAAAGCATTTATAAGTTTAGTGTGTGAACATCCCAGCATCTCTGTTCAACATAAGCAATCTCCAGCTATCAACCTGTCCTCCCACGGTGAGGAAGATGACATTGTTTTCTTCTTTATGGTTGGACTTGATCTTAAAGGTCTTTTCCAACCTAAATGATTCCTATGTCAGCAATTTCTTGGGAAAACTAGTGCTTTACCATATCCCAGTAGCATTACACCTATTAGAGGCTTGTGTTTCACTGAATCCAACACAAACATTCTCAACTGGAAAGGGAAACCCACACAGCATCTTCTGCTGAGCAGTTACTGCTGTGCAGTGGAAGGAGTCTGGCAACTGGCCTGAATTAAGCCCTTTCCTACAGACATCGTTCCACGAACACAGTTTTTAGGGGAGAGTAATCTGTAGTGTTAGCTACATGTTTTTCCAACAACCTCAAGCAATTTGATGGCCTTTACATGCATGTTGTTCATGTTCCTACACATCACAATTAATGTTTTCCATACTCACATCCAGTCCTGGCTCCCCTGGCTTTCCCTGCAGTTGTAAAAACAAAAATTAAGCCATGTCATATTGAGTTTGGTGTTGCAGGCAAGGTTCTATCCCAGTGGTGAAATGGGGTAGTGACAGCAGGGGCTCACCCAGCAGAGCTGAGGGGAGCTCCTCACCATGCAGTGGGATAGTACCAGTAAGCCCAGCTCTGTGGCTCTGGTTGGACCCACCCTGGCAGGATTTGACCCTATTTTAGGATTACACCATAACATTACCACTCCTTTCCCACAAATTACCTTCTCTCCTTTGGTACCAGGTAAACCGATGAGCCCTGGAGCACCTGGGAGACCCTTAAAGTAAAAACAAACAAGTCATTGGGATAGTTGCTGTAAGGCAGGTTTCTGTCAATGGCCAGAAATGAGATATGGGGAAAAAAAACTCACAGCAGGTCCAGCATCGCCGTGGTCCCCCTTCTCACCACTGTCACCTTTTTCTCCCTTTGCACCATCCAAGCCCTGCATAAATGAAATGGCATCAACCAAGATGACCTGGCAGCTCTGCCCAGGACAGCCACCCAGCACAGCCACCACCACCTCCTACCACAGCTCTGGGATGCTTATGCCCACGCTGCCATTAGCATTTTCCTATGACCAGGTCATAAAAGAGAACATGGGTTTGGAAACCCTGACTTGTATGTGCCACCAGCTCTCAGGACTCCGTGCTGGAGGAGAATTTGAGATTGTAAATGTGTTTGGGAGGAGAAACATCTTGTTTTCCAAAACACCAACTGCTGAACAGCACAACTAAGGGATGTGTTGTCAAAAACAGTGACCAAAAAATCAGTCCCCAGAGCTGACAGGCCTTTGTGAGCCTGTAAATAATGCACTGGCAGCCTGTAAACAGTGGGTGACATTTAACTTATTGACTTACTTTAGGTCCCTGGATTCCTGGAGGACCCTGCGGGAAAGACAATGGTGCATTTGAAAACCAGAATTTAAAAAACAAACCCCAAAAGTTTGCTTCCCAAACCATTTCTTCCTCAAATTATGGGCCAAATATTTCTTCTCAAGACAGGTGGCAGTTTATTTGGTTCTCCAACATCAAGTCAGGGGGAAGAGGAACTCAGAAGGACCACTTTGCTTCATATGCAACAATAAAGCTCTACAACATGTAGGGGACACTGCCCAGGTTATAAACCCTGCCTGGAGAGCTGCCTGGTTTCAAAGCATGGTCTCACATCAGAGGCATCCTGACCTTCCTGATGCCCTCCTCAGCCTTTTAGAGTATTGTAGGTACCCAGCACCTTAGATACCTGCATCAGAAATTCTCCACATGTTCATCACCTGCATCCTCTCCTACTGTAGTTGATGGCAGAAACTCATCAACTCATCCAAATTTGTCCCCATCACAAGGGGAACAGATTTTCCCATCCCACAAGGTTTGATCTCTTTCCCATCCCAAGCAATAACTTGGGTTACTTTCAGAATATGCCCCAAACACTGATGTGCTCTCCTAAATAAGGTGCTTCCACCTCTCCAAAGGCAGCACCCAGTGCTGTAGCTCTTCCCTGATATTTTTTCCCCCATATTCACAGCAGCCCTACACAGAGCAAACCCCCCTTGTCCTTAATTAATCCCCTGCAATAACAAATCTGCAGTAATGCTCATTTGCATGAGCCTCTTTCCAGACTCCTACCATAGGGCCGGGTAATCCAGGGGGTCCAGGCTCAGGTATGATCTGCAGAAAGGAATTAAATGTCACATTAATGGGGCTGGGCACAGAGAGAAGAGAGTTTGGGAATGAAAACCTCACATGGCCCAGAATCACGATTTAATGCCCTCTAATTTAACAGCTTTAATCAAAACACCTGCTAATCTAAGAGTTGTGTGTATTATTTATAAATAAATGAATCTTAATAAGCACATGAATCAAGCTCACCTCTGAAATGAGAGGTGTGACCCACACTACTCAGTGTCTTTGCCAGCCACAAAATGAATATAATGGAAAAAGGTGCCATTTTCTGCATGGACTGGAGGAAAACAGCCTTTCTGACTAAAAACCCCACAACCAGAACAAAATTGGAGGTCTCATCATTAATAAAAGAAAACATCAGAAGGCGTGAATAAGGAAAATAAAATGCACAAATCCTATAAAACTGCCAGGAGCCCAATAAATTCTTAGAACAAAACGTCATTATAACAGCAGCATCCAATATGTCAACCATCAATACAAAATCTGAAGTAACTTCGTGTCCAAAGTGTTTCTTCCCTAATGAATAAACCCCATTTAGACATATCTGAAAGTTCTTTAGAAAATGGTTAAGTTTTGCTCCCCTCTGCTACAGTGATGGATACGGGACCAGTGGCTCCAGCCTGCACCCCTGGACTTCACCCGACCCCACATCATGGCATCCTGAGATAACATCATAACATAATAACATAAGAGACTTTATGTTGCAAAATCTTACATGATTATTCTGCAAACACGGTGACCCGGTGTCTCCTTTTTCTCCTTTGTCTCCTTTTGGCCCTTCTGCTCCCTAAAAGATAAAAATGTAATGGAGATGTGGGTACATCCAGGGTACATCTTCCAGCCTTGGCTCAAGCAAAGCTCATGTTCATCCCCAGGGGACTTGGAGAAAAGATTTTCTCCACTTTGCTTAGATCACCTTCTGAATAAGCCGTTATCATCATCAGCAGCAAAGAAAATTCAAAGCTCCCACACATCCTCCAGCTCCTCAGTGACAAACCTGGCCACGTTCTGAGCATCAGCAGAAATCAATACAGTAAAGAATCAATACATTGAAGAAGAGGGACAGACAGGGACGTACCGGTGGACCTGCTAAGCCCATTTCTCCTGTCTCTCCTTTCTGTCCTGTGATCCCCACGCTGCCCTGGTCACCCTTCGCTCCTTTGGGACCCTGGAATTTGGCAGAAAACAACTTGCTTAGGAGAAAACTCTTGAAGAAATTCCCCACAACAGCCATTTCTGCCTTTCTGTATCACAAAACCATGTTTTAACACTAAAATTTACATACACCAATTCTGCAGGCGCAGCAGAATTTGCCTGGGCTGTAACAGGGATTGAAGCCATTTAGGGTTGGGAAGATTTATGACAAAATTTGAGAAGTGTCTTGTAAAAGGAGCCCTGTTAGCTCAGCAGATGTGGCCATGAGCAGCAGCATCTGCACACTCAGTGCTGAGCACAGGGCCACAGGCAAAGGGTGATTAATTCAAGGAGATGTAGCTGAACATTATGGGGCAGAGCTTGCTGAGATTGGCTTTTCACAGTGACAGCTTTCACAGACACACAGAAAACTCCTTTTTAACTCAGCTCCTCAAGGTCTCACTCCATCCAGCCATGCCCCATGTACCTTTTCACCATCCAGTCCAGGTGGACCCGGCAAGCCCAGCTCTCCCTGGAGCAACACAAAGAAAGGGGAGCCCATGGTAAATTAAATCAGGAAATCACCTTGGGAAAGCATTTTGAAGAGAATTGAGTTATCTATATGTGTATCAACCATTGTTGTTAATGGGCTTGGCACTGCCAGGCTCAGGAAGGTCTCAGGGATGTGCCAGCACCACTGGCTCATCTGAATTTGGGCAGCATGGAGACCTCAAGAGGCACCAAAATCCTGCCCCATCCCATTCTTCCAAGAGACACTTTTCTAGAGGTTAAATTCTTCTTTTATAGAAACTACAGCTGACTAAGTTACTGGCTATTGGTTCATATGAAAACTTCCTTTTTCAGCCTGACGAAGTGTTAAATAGCATTTCCTTTAACAGTGTAGCCTCAAGCCCCAGAGCCAGCATCTCCTGCCATATTTTGGCTTGGGAGACACTTGCTACATGGAGAAGTGTTAACAACCACATCCTCTCTAGGAAACACCCTATGCGCAGCAGGGACTGGGCTCACCTTGGGACCTGGAACACCTTGGGGGCCCGGTGGCCCTGGGGGACCTGGTGAACCCTGAAACACAGCAAACAAACTGGGCATGAACATGACTGACAAGAATTATGGCACACTCCCCTCGTGCTGCTGGGGAGGAGCTGGGAGCAGCTCCCAACCATGACCTACAGCAGACACTTGGAAGACAAGGATTGCCCAAACACCACCAAGGGACCCAAGGGTTGCTCCAGCACAGAAGATGTTCACACAAAAGAAAACTGGTGCTAGCTGGGTGTAAAGGTGCAGCCATATCTGTGTTTAAGAGGCAAAAAGCCTTTAGCTGGAGGTGTGGCCCCAAACCTGATGGTCTCTTTTTGCATTCTCCCCCCTTTAGCCAGCCAGGCTGGGGAGATATGTCCTGCTGAAACCAGTAACAGGCAATTAAAGGGGGGAATGAAAAACTTTGTGAGCACTAAGAGCAGGAAAACCTTGCACACTTAAATAAGCTCTTTTGCCTGAGCGCTGCTGGGTCCTGAGGTCATGAACCACCTTGAGATGAAGCAAGTTGCAAATATACCTCAAACAGCAAAACTCATGGTCTCACCCAGCTGAAAAACAAACCACATCCTCAAGCACCTTTTCCATGACCACATTCTCAAACACTGTTAAAGTTAATCACACTGGAAGTTGTGTAAAGCCACCACTTTCCAAAGCTCTGCCCACGAGACAGAGCAGCAAACACTGAAAAGAGCTAATAAGCAAGAAAATGGCAAAGTTAGTGAGGTTCAACCATGTGCCCCTTGGCAATCTCCACATGCAGCACACAGGAGAGGGTCTGGGTCAGGCAGATGAAGTCTCCAGACACCTGATGGAGCCTCCCCAAGCACTGCACTCCACAACTCAGCTCACAGAGCCTCATGCCACACAGACATCTGGCAAAGGGTCATTACCATCACTTTGTGTATCCCTGCAGCCTGTTAGAAAACAGTTAGGATGGTTCACAAATACGTCTGCAATTAAGTATTTATTCTATTCAGCTTCTTTCATCTCAAGGAAGATGGCAGGATGCTGCTTGGTGGAGCAGGTGAGAGCTCGGGCACTATTTCCCTCCCTCCCTCATCCCGACTGCTGCTTGCAGAGAAAACCACTGCTGAGGATACCCAGTGAGAACTGCCATGGGACTCACACCCCACAGACAGCAGCCCTTAAACTGTAATTTGGCTGCTCACACTCGTCGTGCCAAGTATTTATAAGTCACGGGCTGTGTCGAGTTGCTTTTACCTGCAGAATCATAGAATCGTCAGGGTTGGAAGGGACCTAAAAGATCATCTAGTTCCAACCCCCCTGCCATGGGCAGGGACACCTCCCACCAGAGCAGGTTGCTCAGAGCCCCATCCAGCCTGCACTTCAAAATTTCCAGGGGCTTCCAGCACCTCTCTGGGCAACCTGTTCCAGTGCCTCACCCCATCATGGTGAAGAACTTCTTCCTAACATCTCATCTGAATCTCCCCACCTCTAGTTTTGAGCCATTCCCCCCAGTCCTACCACTACCTGACATCCTAAAAAGTCCCTCCCCAGCTTTCTTGTAGCTCCCTTAAGATCCTGGAAGGCCACAATAAGGTCCCTTCGGAGCCTTCTCTTCTCCAGACTGAACAACCTCAACTAATATTGACTCTCATCCCACAGCCAGACCCCACAATCCTGGCACCCAGCCCCAGTTCACAGCCCTGAGCTTTGCTGTGGTTCCTGCTGGTACATCCTCAATATCCTCAGCCCCCAGATGCAATAAAGTTCCATTAAACTGCAGGAATTGCCATGGCCTTGGTGCAGGGCTTACCTTGAGCGCATCCAGGATTCGGCCGTCGTAGTCAATCACCACAGTGTCACCCTGCTCCCCTTTCAGCCCGGGAGGACCCTGCAATGCAACCAGGGACAAATCCTATGCAGTTTTGATCCTGTTTAGTTTTTGCAGCATCTGAGAAGCAAGTGGTATGAAAGCAAAGCCCCGACACGCGGGTGTTTGGGGATTATCACCTTACAAGCACCATCAATGTAATCAATTCCTAGTCTGGCAGCTGTAGCTGTCACCCAGCCAGACCTCTAAAGGACACACATTTGTGTAATGGAGAAGTGCACAGAAATCCTCACTTGATGAGCCCTATTCACAGCTCCCCTCTTGCACGAAAAGGGCCACAGGATGGTGACGTTGATAAGAAAATGGGACCTGGCTGCCTTTCCCAGAGTTATCTCCCGTGGCAGTGTTCAATACCTAGGTAAAGGTTTGTTTAAATATGCACCATCTCTATTTTCTGGCACCAAACTGCTCCTGAAGTGATTCAACCACTTGCTAAGCAGGAGGAGGTGGTGGGAACAGCTCAGGTCGAGACAAATACAATAAAAAAGCAAAACCTTGAACATCCATACCCGGGGTCCAATGGAGCCAATTCCTCCCTTCTCACCAGGTTCACCCTGAAAATCAAAATCACATTTTTGGTTCAAAGAGACCAAGGAAAACACAGGCTATTTATCTTAAAAACCACTCGAGATGCCAAGATATGTTTTAGATTAAGAACAACTATGGCACCAACAACGAGCTGCTTCTCCCAGCAGAAATAGAGATTTGACTTCAGAGTAAATATATTTTGCAATTGGTGGGAGTGAGGTGACAGCAAAGGTCTCATTGCAGAGGGGACAGAGTGTCCCTCTTGGAGCTGAGCTGCTGGTAACGGGGATGTGCTGCTCCCCAGCCTGCCCTGAGCGTGCCAAGCTCTGGCTCTTTGTGCTGCAGCCTCACAGGGCTCTTCTCTCTTTGCTTTAGGCTGAATTTTGTGTGTGGAAAGTTTCAGCTGACACATTTAAACCATTTTTGAGGGTGAGTTTGAGGAAAAGGGCTGTGCCAAATTTTTCAGGGGGTTGGTTTTGGGGTTGGGTTTTTTTTTTTTTCCTCCTTTCCTTTTTTTTTTTCCCCCCTTCTTTTTTTTGTAAACTTGGGAAGTTTTGGAAAGCTGTAGCACTCACAGTAGTGACCTGAAATTCAATTCAGGATTCAAAAGAAAAGTACCTTTTGCCATACCCATGGAAATCCATTTGCTGGCCAAATGAAACACCTCCAAAAATGGTATAAATGCAAAGACTTTCCATAGGAAAACTCAAGTCAGCAGATCCCAGAGGAACAAAGCAGCACTATGATGGTTTTAGGAGAAAAATGGCTAAGGGTCACCTTCCTTCATCACATCCTACCCAACAAGGAGCCTTGGCTGTGTGATATAGAAAACACAACTGGATACAGATCCTAATAAATGTGAGGCAGCTGGGGGGGGGAATAACAGCTCATGACACTCATCATCACCCCTGAACGTGTCAAGACCACCTTACTGTGTGTCTTAGCACTTCTGGAGGTCAGTGGAACAGGACAGGGCTTTGAGGTGACAGCACAGCCATGGCTACATGGGATCAGAATGTGAGCAGAGGGTTGGCTCTCTTGGGGAAAAAAGAGGCAACTCAATGAAAAACACACAAGGGGACTATTTTAAGACCTCATCCTGATCTCTACTCGAGTCCAGTTTTCATCAAACCACCAGGAAAAGGTGAAATACTTCTTAACATCCCCGTTTTATTTCAGTTTGGGTGTTTTATGAGCCTTTCAGAAGGCAAAGGCCTGAAATATAGGTCCTGAGCTGAACCCCTCTGCCTCCCTCATGCTGATGGATTCTGATTTACCTTGGGTCCTGGCAAGCCATCTGTGCCGTTCTCTCCCCTGGGACCCACGCTTCCTTTTTCTCCCTGAAAACAAAACAACTCTGACAAATGCTATATGGCAGGATGGAGAACAGATTTCTCCAGGTTATAATTTTCTGGCTCTTTCTTTACTCTTACATATGTGAGCGAGCAAAGCTCTGCTCTGAGCCTGAAAGATGTCAGGTTGCCTAGGTGCAAGAGGGTAGTTTGGGGAGATAAAAATGAAGCTTTCAGGCTTAACAGTTTGGCTGAGGGTGGTGTGTTCAGCCATAAAGTTAGCCTCAAAACCACAGCTTCTGGAGAAGACCTGGGAACTGCAAACCCACAGTCTGAACCCCAGCTCTGGGCCACCCCCAGCAACACCCCCCAACTTATTTCTGCAAGAGGAGCCTCTAAATGACAGTTCTCTGCCATAGTCAGCAAGCTGCATCTGCAAACAACTTCTGGGCAGAGCTACCATGGCAGAGGGGTGGATTATACTCCTCTTTTTGTTGTTTTTTCCATGTCAGGGGAGAAATGCGCTTCTCAGTCTTCCCCAGCTGGGATGCTGTGCCAAGAATCCAGAGAGCAAAAGATGCTGCCAAGCACATACATTAGATGGATACAGAGCAGAACATACCTTAGGGCCCATCAGTCCTGGTTCCCCAGGGATCCCATCATCACCCTGATGAAATGAAATATAAAAAGGGTTTTTTTCTATATAAAAATATAAAAAGTGAAATGCAAA
This sequence comes from Brachypteracias leptosomus, assembly GCA_013401335.1. NCBI lineage: Eukaryota > Metazoa > Chordata > Aves > Coraciiformes > Brachypteraciidae > Brachypteracias > Brachypteracias leptosomus. The sequence continues at coordinate 397,404 of VYZX01028871.1, read as the reverse complement.
GAGCTTGTACACACTTGTCATTAGGATCCAACACATCATTTGACCCTGCTGAGTGTTGCACAGACCTGAGACCCACTCAGATTTGCAGGAGGCCAGGGGAAAGCTGCAGCAAGGAGCCCAAGAGGCTCCAGAGTGGTGCCCCATTCCCACCCAGCTCTGCCTCCCTGCTCCTGGAGAGGTGGATGGGCATCTTCCAGGAGTTGCTTATAGCAGGAACTGGAGAAGGTGCTCTCCCACCTTTAATAGAAATTTGATATTAAATAAATTTAGGCTTTTTGCGTCCCAAAGACCTCCTGCAAGCTGCCACCCACCCTCATGGACTTCATCACAAATGACCAGGATGCCCATCTGCCAGGAGGAGATTTTCTTGTTTCACTTGTCATGCAAGAACAAGAATGTTCTCCTGGAGTAAAACCACTTTGTGGGCGCTGAAGAGGTTAATTTTAACTGGCCAGCTCTGAATTCTCTTAAGCCAAATTCCGGCCTGAAAAACACCCATGGCCACATCTGTTTTGGGGCACAGCAGTGAGAGGGAAAGGCTGGGCCCTGTCAGCGCTCTGGCTCCAGTCAAAGGCAGTGATTTATCCACTGCTCGATGGCACCGCCAGAAGAAAACGTGGAGAGCTCAGACACATGAACCTCCTGCAGCCTTCAATGCTCAACCCAAGCAGCAGCCTGTCCTTAGGAGAGTGGGTGAACCCCACAAGACCGAGGTGCTGTGAGGTGCTGCCCATCCCAGGAACCCCAAACCCACCCCAGGGCCCCTGGGCAGATCACAGCCTCCAGGCACTGCCTGGTTCAGCTGGAATTATTGGAACAGAAGGGCTCAGGACCTACTGCTTTGTTTGGCAGTTGTGATTTTATTCTTTGTCTATTGGGCAGATGTGATGGCAGCTCCTGGCTTGCTCGTGGTAATGAAAACCAGGCTGCAGGCACAGCTCTGTCCATGCTCCAGGGCACACAAGGGCTGGGTATGGACAGCCATGGTCATGGCTTCCCCATCAGCCTCTGGCAATGGTTTCCCTAGAGGAGCACTGAGCAAAGCAAATTAAAAAAAATAATGTTTTACCTTCTTCCCTTGGATGCCAGGCTCACCCTTCAACAGCAGCAAACAGAGGAGGAAAGTTGAGGGACATAACAGAAAATAAGACCAATTGTATGGAGAGTCAAAATTAATTGTAAAGCTAAAATACTTGGCTTGTGTTGATTGTCTTTATCTGTCCCCAAATGCAAGAAAACACATTCCCACAGCACACCAGTAGCTCCCCTGTCTCCTTCCACCCCCATTTCAAGGTTTTAACACGGGCAGTGGTTGTGACACTGACTGACACATTCAGACACTTGCAGCTCCAAGTCAATGGCTAATGTGATACCTCAGAAATCTTGTATCTGGTATATACAGATGAGTGCAGGCCCAGTGCAAAATACTTCTATTCATCTCCACTCCCCTTACACAGCAACACTTCTAGAATTTGTGTTAAAATTAAACAGATAAGGAATTACTTATTACCCACCTTTGGTCCTGGAGGTCCCCTGGCACCCTGTGGAATATAAGAGTAGTTGATACTTGTTTGACAATAGAGTATAACAGGATAAAACAATTTCCAAGAGTATTCTAATTCCCATAAAAAAATATAACACAGATGCCAACTTATCATTTCCCCTTACAAATACAGCTGCAAGTTCTCTCTGCTCCCAGTAAATAATAAATTTTCTTTTACCACTTGTGTATTTTATGTATAGTAAGCACATTTTTATCCAACTTAGTCCTCAATGAATTGGAGTTACAATGCCAGGAGGCTTCAGAGGGGCAGAGGTGGGGATACAGGAGCAGCACATCCCTAAGGGGACAAACACTGGCTTCTTTTCTTTCCAGGGCACTGGTACCCCTGCACAAACATCCTTTTGGGGGGCATTGGACACGGATGCTTCTGGGCAATTTTGGATATTAGGAAGAAATTCTTTACTGAGAGAGTGGTCAGGCACTGGACCAGGCTGCCCAGGGAGGTGCTGGAGTCACCATCCCTGGAGGGGTTTATGAAATGAGTAGATGTAGCACTTGAGGCTATGGTCTAGTGGTCAGGGAGATGCTGGGATGAAGGTTGGACTTGATGACCCTGGAGATCCTTTCCAACCATAATGATTCTATGATTCTCATACTAACCACGGGTCCATCCTCTCCTGGCTCGCCTTTGAAACCCTGCAAGAATAAAAAGGCCAACAGTGAAACCCTTACCCCTCATTCTCCAGAACACTCAGCAATAATGAGAATGTCCAGCAGCATTATGTTCTAGTCTATTTTTTTTTTACTAAATAAATTGCCAGTGATCTGGAGATCTGCGAGAGGTCATCCAAAGGCTACAGATGAAGGAAGACATCTCCTCCAGGCTCTCCCAGTTAAACCCAGCACCTGCAAATACACGCTCCAGGTCCAGCTCTTTGCTCCAAAACTGAAGATGGAAGGTCCCCTCCTGCTCCCTTGGCCTCATGCCCCAAAGCTCTGCTGTATGAGCAGCCATCAGAGCCCAGCTGCTGGCTCAGGCTGGGGACCCTGGGCTGGGGTGGCAGCACTGGGGAAGGGGACACCCTTCACCCTCCTCTCCCTCACTGGGGTGGGATCTGCCTGGCACGTGCTCGCTGCGCATCTCCCGTCCTTACAGGGGGGCCTGAAGGTCCTCTTGGGCCATCTTTTCCCGTGTCACCAGGAGGCCCCCGGGCACCTGGGGGTCCTGGCGGACCAGGGGGGCCAGTGGCTCCATCTTGACCTTGATCACCCTAGAAGAAGTTCACACAGACATGGTGAAATGAAGCAGCAGCTGCAGGGTTCCCCAGAGACACATGCACTGCATCCTTGGGCCATCAGCACCCTGGTCCCTATTGTCCCAGAGGAATTTAATGACAGCTTGCAATGGGGAAGGCTGGAAGTGAGCTCATGGCCAATTCACACCCTCTGGGCCTGATTCCTTAATCAGGATTTTGCTCAATGCCTTCCAACGAGGTTTTACCTCATTAAAGCCCTTGCCCAGGGACTGTCTGCATGGAAACCACCACTTTGACAGCACCCAGAAATAACCCAGCCCCAACAACGTGCTGGCACAGAGCATGCACACGCCTCCACAGCTTAGTGCACCACACCAAAAAACCCACAAAGACAAAAAAAAAAAAAATAAAGTAACACTTAGTAGTATCCTTAAAACACAGCCAAGACCATATGTTAACATCCAGCACAGCTCACACCCAACATTGCTTGGATGCAAAGGGAAAGCAGCAGCTGTATCTCCATGGGGTTGTGAAGGTTTGGTAGGTGCCTGCTCTGGAGGGGAGCACCCCGTGGGGCTTCACCACCCAGATTTTGGCTCCTGACCCCCTGCCAGCCACTGCAGCCCAGCCCCAGGGCTGTGGCCAGGCACTTCCATGTGGCTGCACAATGGAAAGCCTGATGGAAAGGCCATCTCATAAATCTTTTAGCAACATCTGGAAGGGTTACCACCGAGGCAGTAGGAGGACTGTGTTTAATATGTGGTCCACCCTCAAATCAGGGACGAGTGTGGGATTTTCAGAAGTCCTTAAGTGACTTAGCAGCTCGAATCCCACGACCTTTCAACAAGCTCTGTGCTCCTGAATCACTTGCATGGTTGTCACAAGAACCCCATTGCAGATGCTGAACGCTGGGCCTAATTACGGCAAGAATCTCACACTGAATTTTCCCCAATTAAAACGTCACATTTGGAGTACGAGGGTTTAGACAAATCTAGTTTTAATGCACTTTGCTTTACAATCCCAGCACTGTTCATACGAACATTTATAAGGCTTTGCTGCTTGTTCCCCACTTCCCACAAGCGGCCAAATCCTAAAAATCATCACATTTATGCCTCCTTTGAAAAAATTCCCCCTAAATCCCAATGGGGCATCACTCAAGTGTGCTCCCAACACACACCTCAAAGTAACCACGGCAGTGACAATTTAAAACAGCAATAATGCACTCTCAGGCAGAAAGAAGAAACAAAAGCAACTCAAAGAACCACAGCAAAGCAGCAGCAGCTCTCATACATCTACCTTGAGCACTCGCCGGCTAAAGACAAGCTGATCATTAGCCAGAAATCCATGATTGAGCCGAGGAAAAACCATCTGGGCAGGTAGAGAGGGAGGCAGAGGAGGAAAGAGCAAGAATTTCAGGTGAAAGCACAGCAGAAGAATGAGTTTCAAAGGCTGTAATAATGCAAACGTTTTTCTTTGCTAATTAATTGAGGCACGAGGAGGAAATAATGTAGGTAGCCAGTGGTGGTGGTTTGAAAGTTCTGGATAAACTAGAGCTTGGTGAGCAGTAAACAGAGGGAAATAAGTATCTTCTCATTAGTTTACTGCACAATAGGACATTCAAAGCAGTGCAGCACTTTCTGCAGAATGAAGAGCATTATTCCAGTAAACCCCACAGGAGTTCTAAGCCCAGCATTTCTCCAGAGACCAAAGATTATATTTTTTCCAGAGGCTAAAATGAATACTGATGTATTCCCCAGGCTGCAAAACGCAGATAAATCTTTCAGATTTATATGATGCAAAAACAATGTATTCAGGCCGTGTCAGTAGTCATTGCTATTGTCTTTTAGTCTTTCCACTTATCTATCCAGGGAGAAGCAGTGAGACATTTCCTTTCTCAGGATGCTGCTGCATCTCCCTTTCCCCCATCCATCCCCACATGCACCCCTAGGAGGACCAAAGGGATGGAGCAAAGCCATGAGAAGCCCTGCAGGAGCACACAGCACACCCACCCTCCATCAGGATTTTGGAAATTGGGGATATTAATTGCCCAAGGAGCTTTTAAGCCTTTCACACAAATAAGAGATAACCCCAAACCTCTATTTTGGGGCAGATATTGGATAGACAAGCCCAGCTCCTGCCCAGCCTCCAGTTTAGGCTCAGCAACATACATGCAAAGATACATGGGTGTTTTAACACAGTTATCTCAGAAATAGAGGGGAAAAGCAAAGTCACACAGAATAAACAAATCAACCCTGGAAAATAAACTCAAGGATTTTTTTTTCAAGCTGTAGAGAGGCTTTTAGCTCAGCCCTCACTTCAATACAGCCACTCTGGGGAGGAACAATGCTGAAATCCTGAGATTTTAAAAACCCACATTGAAATTAATGAGGACACAGAACCCTTGTGCCTGGCCAGGCACTCCAGATATTATGGAAACCACCAAAAAAGGCTGTACCAAGAGAAAAGGGGTTTGTGGTAGACCCAAAGGACCTGGTTTTATGGCTTGCCATGTGCACGAAGATACACAAGAGCATTATGTGGGATTTTCAGGGAAGCCCAAAGAGCCAGAGAGGAACCGAAACATTTTCCTTATCCCTCAGGTTGCTGAGCACCATCCAAGTAAGCACCTTCCAAGCCCAGAACTCTCTGTTTTAATGTGAAATGACAATTTGTGTTTGCTCCAGGGCCAAGCACACCTTATCCCACCATATCCAACTATTGCATGTTTCATTTTAAGCAATCTATCATAGCTCATGGAAGGGGAGCAGCCCTGAGGACTATTAAATACAGCATCTCTGGGCCAAGAAACATCTGAGCCATGGACAACCAGGCTCCAGGAGAGCAGTTAAGTGATGGAGTCACATGTTCCTGATTCACATTTACACTCTCCCAATGCATTTGGTCTCGGGGCACTGGGTGTCAGGTCTCACCCTCTGTAGCAGTGGAGCCTTAGAGCTCGGAAACCTTGACCACTGGCAATTTCCAGCTTTAGAGTACTTGAATTTAGTCATTCCAAAATAATAAGTAACATAAAATATCCATACATCTCTTTGTTGACAGTGAGCTCTGCAGGACACTTTCCATGCTGGGCTTTTATCTGTAATGTGAGCTTGGCAAACAATTATCTTGCAAAAAGAAAGAGAAAAAAAAACTACTCTTCAATCTGCAGCCTAAACTCCAAACTGCTGCTATAGAGCCTGTTCATCCACACCAATGTCTAGACCTAGAGCAGCTCAGGATAGAGGTGTGGACATGATTGGTGTCATCTCCATTGGCATTGGCCATTGAGCAGGAGCACACTGTGTGGGCCCCTGGAGACAGGAGCACTTCCCTCATGTCCAAGCCCTTTTTCTCCCTCTCAAGAGCAAACCCAGCACTGCTGCCACACACACTGTACATCTGCTAAGCCCAGATGTGCAAAAATCCATCAATCCCATCGTTTGTGTAAACATCTGAATTGCCAGTAAGAACAAAATCACCCGAGCTCTGGTAATACACCCAGAGTGGTCACCCCAGTGCCAGCTCAGGGAGTGAGTCTGGCTTATAAAAACTGCTTTTCAAGGGGGTAACAATAGATTTGATTTTAAGAGAGAAGTACAAGTGCAAATATCAGGGCATAGCAGTTCCAGTCTTGGCAGCATCCTGCTTTGACTCTCTCTTTCCTCCCCAGAGCAGAGGGAATCTGTTCTCAGTTCCTCCCTGTAAATACTCTTAGGTGCATTTTAAGGATGTTTAAGGATGTAAATACCCTTAGGTGCATTTTCTCAGTCTATTTGAGGATATTTACTCCCCATCCTGGTTTGGTGACACTGCACAACAGCCTCCCTGGTGCCATCTGCAAGAACCAGCACTCAGTGCCTAAGACAACCCAACGTGAGCTCCTTCCTCAGCTCTCCAAAATCACCCCCAACACCTGCACTGGGCACCCTCACATGGGCAATAATCTCTTTTTTCTCCAGCTGGCAGCAGGTGAGACAGAAAGAGAAGCAGCACAGACACAACATACCCAGTAGCTAATCCCAACTCCCTCATCTTGCTGCAGAAAGCCACCCCAAGCATTATTCTCTTCTATCTCTCATTCCTAATGAATTTTTGCATTCCCTGACACACGCCAGCCCCATTTACAAGGGAGGCAGCACTGGATATATCACCAGTTATTTATCCCCCCGTTGATGCGATGACTTGCTGCGACTCATCTTTCAAAATCAGCCAAAAAAAGCCACCACTGAAACTTGGGGAAGAAGATAGATTAAATTAAGAAATAAAAAAATAATAATCTGGGCCAGCTGGTATTAAGAAGTTTCATATTCAATCCACAACCCTGAGTGTCTGGAGACATAAAGAAAAGCTCTTTTCAAAGCCAGGCACCAGTCGTTAGACCTCCTTGTGCATGGCTCTGCCAGGCTTGTTTCTCTCACTTGCCTCCCAAATTGTTTCTTGTGCAAAAAAGATATAAATAAATCTAAAAGCAAAGTGAAATCTGGACAAATGCAGATCGGGAGAAAGAAGAACACTTATTCTTATCAGTAGATTAGGACATAAGACAAACACTACCTTGGGAGCTTGCACCCACCCCTGTGAGTCCAGAGGGAGCCTGGCCCCAGAGCATCTCCTGCAGCACAAAGAGGAGCTGTGGCAGGAGGTGGGTTCCTGCATCATCCAGCAGCACAGACCACAGCAGCTTTGGAGCCTGAGCAGCATCTCCTCCAGCATCACCCATGTCTCCAGCCCTGGAGTCTTCCACAGCCCCAGCCAAGGAGTGAAAACTCACGCCCATGTGCTGCTGGATCACCTCTTAAAGCCTTTTTTGAGTATGTGGGTGGGCACTTAGGCAAGGTGGAGATCTTATACCCAGCTCCTCCTTAGCCACGCAGGGCATAAATCTACTGGAGAAGTTTTAGGGGCTCTCAGAGCCTGAGGGTGACATTTCCAAAGGCACCCAAGGCAGTTGGGAGCTGCTGCAGAAAATTACACCAACTTCAAAGAGAGGCTTACCAGTCCCTAGGGATAAGAGGAAAAATGACTCTGAGGCATCACTGCCCAGTGTTAACCACTGAGGTCCTGGCTACATTTCCAGCAACTGCACCTAAACCTCCCAACTGACTCTTGGGTGCCAGCTCTGAGTCCAGCCCCACACACCAACATGCCAGCACACCCCCACAGTGGGGTTTCCAGCAAGCACCCATAACCTGTGGCCAACAGCACCTCCATAACTGTGATGGAGCCCACCTTGGAAATACTACAGACCTCATGGTGAGCCCTCCTGTCTCATCCTCAACACAGGAGATTTGGAGCTGCTGCTGTCATTGCCAGCAGTGCTGCAGGGACCATGGGACAGCTGTGTCCTCCTTGCATTCTGCAGGGACCCATCCTGATGCACTGCAATAAATCTCACCTTCATGTAGCCCCACAAGAGCCTTTTCCACAAAACCCCATTAATTTCTGTATGTTATAGCCAACAGTTTTCCCTCCTCACACAGTTACTTAAAACCCTTTATTTTCAAAGGCAGCCTAGATATTGCCTGTGTGCCACCACACCCCCAGGGGGTAGCTCAGCAAGAGAGGAGGAACTTTCCATCCTGCACAACACCATCCTTGGGACACCAGGTCTTACCACCATCTACTGGTGCTCTAATGCCAACAAACAAGGAGCACAGCTTCAAGAGAAATGTGGAGTCTGGAAGAGGGAACCAGGGATAGGAAAGTCCAGTAAAAGTGAAACCATTCATGGGGTAACTGAAGGTCTTCAGCTCTTGTTTCCCCACGGTCAAAGTCAGGAAAACCACCACCACAAAGAGCTCCAATGGCAAAATTAAATGTTTCCAGAAGTGTTACCACACCTCAGTTTGCAGTGACAAAGCTGTACAACGTCTTGCTCTGGATGGTGACCAAACCAACTGTGTGCTGACCAAACCCAACCATCTTTTAGAATCAATGTGCTGTCACTACTTACCCTCGGGCCGATGTCCCCAGCTTCACCCTGCACACCAGGCAAAACAGCAAGGGGCAGCTGTTAGAGTTCAGAATTTAACCACAAAGCACCAAGTGCAGGGTCAGCTGGACATGGGAGCAGCACACAAGGGAAGGGGCAAGAGTCCTGTTGCTTAACATATTCCAAACCAGGGTGGAGAAGGGCTTGAGACAACACAATAGGGAGTGATTCTGCCCTGGCAGGCGATGAAACAGATAATAAATCAGGAATAGCGGATTGCTTCCAACTCTAAGGCTCCCCCAGCAACCGCTTATATCCTACACATGTGAAGATTAACATCACTTTCAGTACAGTAATGGCCTTCTTTGCCTGCTCTAATTTCATGGGAGGATGTCATGCAGACACAGAGTGATGGAGCCCACAGCCCTGCTCTGGGAGGAAAGCAAGAAGAGGGTTGTATGACACTCTCCTAATCCCTAAGGAGTTACCAGGAGCCCTCCAGCATGGATGAGCTTCACAGCCATACTTGTTCCTCCTACATTTTTGTGAATTCTTTCTGTCCTCTCCCCTTCTCAGGGCTTTTCTAAGAGCAACCTGAGAACCACTGTCACCAACAGCTCCACATCCCAACAAAACCCAGTGGTAATGTCATGCTGGCATACTGGGCTGACCTGAACTGAGAGAATTACAGCAGAAATAGGATATACAGCTGGTTCCCCAAAAGCCAGGTGCTAATGTAGTCTTTACCTTTTCCCCTTTTGGTCCTGGAGGTCCCTGGAAATACATAAGAAGGATCTGAGTTAAGGAAGAGCAGAATCATCAATGCACACAACATCAAAACCAAGGAGGTTGAGTTCAGCGGTTCACAAACCTGAGCCATGTTCACTATTAAGTTATCACTATTATTTTAAGTTATACGTGAGACTATTTTAAGTTATATGCTCTATTATTTTAAGCACCATGCTACCAAAAAGCACCACCAAGGTCCTGCCTGGTCTTGCCAGGACAGGACTGGTGAAGGACCAGGGCAGGGCAGGCAGCGTGACAGCCGCTCGGGGACACGTGATGCTAAATAGATGCAAGAGATTTCTTGAAGTATTAAATCACTTTTAGAAAAACACATGCTCAGCATATCATTACAACAATTATACATCTGTTTGAAATAAACAAGGAGGATGGGCTGCTTTCTTTGGCCTACTTGCCAAAGCCATAAGTCATCTTCCCTCTAAGGAGCTCTTGGTAAGACAGGCAGAGCCACGCTGCAGCCCCAAAGAGATGCTGCAGAGCTACACTTTGATGTGCCTGCTCTGCATCCTCCTTCCAACACAGAAAAATACCAAGCCCTGGGGTCCAGCCCAGTTCACAGTGTTTGCCAGAGTGGTACCCAGTGGGATGCAGTGGGGGAAGGTCAGCAGAGAAGCCGACAGCAGCAGCATCTGCATCCCCGCACAGCATCCCTCCCGCTGTTCATTTGGCTCTAAGCAAGGCTGCTGGCCCCTTACTCTCATGGAAGAGATCATGAACGGTCTGGTTTGAGTTTGGCCATTTGGTAAGTTTGCTTTTTTGTTCAGGTTTTCCCTGCCTTGCACTCAGAGGTCTCACTCCTGCCCCGTGCACACACACAACCCGCAGCCATTCGCATTCAGGGGCAGCAGGTGCAGGAATGTGCTGCTGGAGCTTGTGCTGCTCTTCCATCATGGGGCTTTGCTAATCCAAAGCCAAGCCCTGAGCACAGCAGCCTTTCTTTTTTCTTCTCCAAATGCCTTATTTCAAGATTTCTTTTCATTCACATTTGTCATCTTCAGAGGTAGGACACAAACCAACCGCAGCCAAGTGCAGCTCTAGCTAAACATTCCCTGGCTGGCTAGAAATAAGCATCTGGAGTAACTTTGATTGTAAAGACTGAATTACTTCTGCCCACTTTGAAAATCACAGCTGGTTTAGGACCAGAGCTTGAAAAGATTTCAGACGGTGCCCTCTAGTGAATGTGGTGGAATGAAGTGGGATTTGGACAGAGAGCTGTGACCTCACACAGCATCCATCTAGCCGAAGCAATCAGAGCTGGCTGGTGTTCAGCAAGCATAAAAATACTAAAGTCTGTGTTTCTGTAAAATAAGTCAGGAGTGGAGCATCTGAGCACCCAAAGAGTTTTCAAACAAACATGAAGTCAAGGCAACAGCTCATAAAACAAAGTCCAGGATGTTCCCCAAAGTCACTGGGCACTCAAGCGCTTCCCACCTGGGCTCCTCCAGAAGCAAATGAACCCAGTTTGGGAACAATTATTTTTATAATATTGCTTTGTAGTGCCAGGAGCACGTAACCTTGCTTCTTCCAAGGTGCTACTGGAGTTTATTTCCCAAATTTGGCCCATCTGCAAAGTGTCTGCTAGCAGAGTTGGCACAGGAGGGGGAGAAGCAGCCGAGATGAGCTGAGAGGCAAGAAAATCTCACCTCTAGCTATGCTGGCCAGCCCTGGCTCTGAATTTAAATCTGCATGTGTTACAGATCACAGAATAATTTTTCCTAAATTGAATTTTGTCTCCTGAACAGTTATATATGTAGTAATAAATGAGTAATAGCTGAGATTTTGCCTATCTATCCAGAGCAGCGTGAATGAAGACATGCTACGTTTGGCACCCGGTGCTACTTACTGGTTTGCCATCCAAACCAAGAGGCCCCTGAAAAGGGAAGGGAAAAGCAGTATTATTAAACAAGAAATAATAATAATAATAAAAAAAATCAATTTATAAACATAGCAATAGCACTCATGCTCTGAAAGAGGCTCTACTTACGTACAGCACAATCTTTGGCTGTGTTACTTATATACCTAATCCTTCATCCATGCAATCCAGCAGGAAGGTTTCACAGAAGTACAGTAAAGAGGCAGCAAAATTGGCAGAGTATGAAGGAGTGTGAAAGGAAGGGACAGGACTAGTGACAGGGATAAGGTGACACTGCTCTGGCACAGCGCTCGGGACTCCCTCAGGTTTTTTAAAGACTAAAAGAGCAGCAGTAAAAAAATTGCCTGATTTGGTTAAACTGAGCAGATCCCAGGAGTGATTCTTATCAACCTCAGATCTGAACCACTTGTTTTTGCAAAAGGACTTGCTGAAACTCTACCATTTTCCCCAAGAAGTGGGGATCAGCCATCACCCTCAGCCCATAGTGGTAAATCTCATTGATGGGAAGGGCTGTCTTGCTGTGGAGGATGGAAGGGTACAGCTGCCCTGCAGGCTGATACCCACGTGCTTTGCTCACGTGTAGTGCTACAACGCTGGGAACCTGCTTGTATTTGCAGGATCAAGCACTTGGCCACCCCAGCTCTTCCCCAGGTCTCCCCTTTCTAGGATTCCCACAGAAGTACATGGTAAATCAACACGGTAAATGGTTATTTCCCCATTGTTTCTGGCATGCAGCCCTTCACATGAAGCTCCTGAATGTATTGGGCCATAGGAAACCCTGCTCTTGATTCAGGATGCATGTGGGGAGAAGCAGCACAGATGCTCTACAGCCCATGGAAAAAGCCAAAGCTGCCCTTGCTGTCAGCTGGAGCTGGCACACAGACACCGGGGGGTGAAGAGAAGCAGTTCAGAACCTGACAGCTTCAGTAAAACCCAGAATGTCTTTCCACAAAAAACCTCTCCTCATTTATCTCCTCAGTGATAGATCAGTGGAATGGGCTGCCCAGAGAGGGGGTGGAGGCCCCATCCCTGGAGTCCTTCAAGGTCAGGCTTGATGGGGCTCTGAGCAGCCTGACCCAGGTAGAGATGTCCCTGCTGGTGTAGGGAGGTTGGACAAGATGACCTCTAGAGGTCCCTTCCAGCCTAACACATGCTATGATTCTATGGTTCTGTGATTTAAACCCAAGGAGGGCTCGGCCCTGCAAATCACTCCTGAAGAGACACAGCACGATGCTTGAGTCAAAGCCCTCAGACACCTGATTCATTCCCAGATTCCCAACACACACTCACTTGCTTCTCTGGGCAAGGATCAGCTCTGGAGGGAGCCTCGGGTCATACCAAATGGTGATCACCATAGCTGACTGCTCCTGTGATCTCAAACCCAACCCAGCCTTGCTCTTGTCACTGCCTACTGCAAATTCAAGGGCCACACTTGCAAAATGGTACCTTGGGATCAGCACCTGCTCCCTCCTACATCTGCCCAGCAGAGTCACACGTGTGTATGGCACACACTCATCCTCCTGGCTCCTTCTGCAGCCATGCTGGGTTGAAACATCTCACATTGCAGCCCTCTAAACTGGGGGGATCTACCAGAGCAAACGGAGTTTGTACTATGGTATAATGCAACGATAAAGCATCGAAGTATTCTGTATTTCTTAGGGAACTGATTAAGGTGAACCTTTCTTAGTTCAGCTTAAATCTGGGATGGTGAAACTGAGCAAAGAGTTGACCTGGTGTGTACTGTTTCTCCTAAGCAACTACCAGTACATGACTTCTATGTAGCAGCAATGAAAAGTGTAAATTAATTCAGTCATGTCTGCAATGGAAAGGCTTGGAGGTCACAACCAAAACACTCCCGCTTCTCCTGACCAACACTTTATCTCACCTCAGTTCCTTACATTATAACACCAGGTATGGGATCCATGAAGTTTGTTTCCTGAAACTATGATTGTTCAAGGCAATTCACCTGAAGCTCCTGATGCAACTCTCCGACCTCCAAAGGACACAATGTGGGACCTGAGCAGAGAACTCGCAGCATATTGAAGTTCTCAAAGGAGTAAAAATCCCAGAAAATATTATTTTTTAAATTTACAATACCAATTCATCAGCTTTTAGCTATTCTTGTATCAGTCCACAAAGGGACATCCAGAAGGAAAAAACAATGGCCTATTCAAAGGCTGTTTGTTTGAGGGAAAGCATTTAATGCTTGAGAGAAACAATATCCACTGGGCTTTCAGAGGAGCTCTTGGCCAGACATGCTGCTGAGTGGACAAGACTAACTCAGACTTTTAAATGTTTTCTTAGTCTGGGCTGGAGATTTAATTGGCTCTGCTCTACCTGCCCAGCCAAATGCCCAAGTGAGCAGAGGCAGCGTGTCGAGAGCAGCCAGAGGATTCCACGGGGAAGGAGCAGGAGAGAGCATCTGAAATCTGGGCTTCCCTGACTGCCTTCAACTTGCAGGAGCACCCATGTGTTGAGATCATTATTGTCTCTTGTTTGAATTCTGCTCCTTGTCATTTTAATTGAAGACTAAGCAATCTTTAGTTTATTTGATAACTAAGGAACAAAACCCCAACAACTAACCCCCATATTCCTCTAGTCAAAATCCTCTATGCAAGTTTTCATTTTGAGGAGACAAAAATAATTTCTACTTAAACCAGCACAAAGTGTAAGAAAAAGGTGTTTTCTGGACACCCCACTAGAAGGCCCAAGTAAGAGGAAACATGACAGTGTCTTCATACTGTGCCTTATGCTCACAGAGATGCCTTTGTCCCCTCAATTACAAGCCTTTCACTCCAAATCACACATGGTGACCACGCTTCACATGATTAAGTGCTTGCTACATCAAGAGGGGATGGACTTTGACTAGGTCAAACCTGATGCTTTAAGACAAGGTAGAGAGAAAATTCAATCAACTTCCCTTGAGATGTGGTTCTGACCAAAACCACCATTGCACCACCAAGTGGGACAAACCCCATCAATTCTGGGTGCTTCGAGGAAGACGACACTGATGTGGTCCCAGCCTACATCGGTCGGTGGATGTCAGAGCCCTCTCCTAGCTTATAACCATCCCCACCAAAAAGAGAAGATGTGGAGCTTACAAGCTCTGATTCACATGCAAAAGCTCTTCCAATAAATAATAAGCATTTCCCCCATAAATCCCACAGCCCAGCTCAGAGCAGACCGAGGTGCCAGCCTGGCGAGCTGGCCCTTTGCCTTCCTCCTCTGGTGCCTTTACTGCTGCTGGCAGGGATGCACTTGCTCTAGCAACGCTACAGGAATTTTAAGGGGGGGAAAATCTCTGGTGAAAACGAAGCCAGAGATTAAGAGGACAATCCCTTTGAGTTGGGCAATCTTCTCTCATGGTTATTTTTAATGCTTCCTGCTCTGCTAAAAATTAGCAGAGGGGTCGGAAGGAACCCTGCAGTCAAATTTTCACCAATTCAAAGGGCTGCCTTCAATCTCCGTCCCTGTGGTTTCGGAAAATGGGAAAATCTTACTTTTGAGGAGGAAAAGTGTCAGAACAAAAGAGCACGACAATATTTTAGTATCCCTGCAAAGGGCCATTAGCATGGTCTGCAGGGACCATCCTCCCCTATAGGCTACGCTGTAAATCCTCACGAGCAGGGCGGTGGCTGCCAGCGATGCTGCTCCTCAGCTCGTTTGTGTGCAAGAAGAAAGCTCTGGCACAAGCTGTGGCCAAGAACACCCTGCCAGACCCATCACAAGGAAAGTGCAGACAGGCAGCCAGGTTGCTGTGGCTCCTCCAAGCTTCCCAGCTGAAGGAAAAGGGGAGAAGAGGGACCCCGAAATGAAATGTGAGTCCTCGACCACTGGTTCTCACAGGAGCTGTCACATTGAAGCATTAAGACCATTAATATCATAATATTCATGTTCAGCTATATATAGTGTGGATGGTCTCACTGGCATGGGATGGGGCTGCTGCATTTAAAAATAAATAAATACAATTTTTTCAGCATGAGTATGATAATTAACAATCCTTTGCTAATCATTTTCTCCGCGTCTTTGTTTGAAAAAAGCTATTTTAGCATTGTCCAAATTCCCTTTTGGTCCATGTCTGCATGCAAACCCCCAAATTTTTTTCATCACTGGCTGATAGTTTTTCTTAATTTAAAAAGAAATCAAATATCTTCTACAGTTCTCTTGCAAGCACAAACCAGGAATGTTGATGAGGCATGATTATTTTGTAATGTTTGCAAGACTAATTGTTTTAACTCTGAAAATAATTTCTGCTTGTCATGCCATGCATCAACTTATTTGCTTTAAAAATAGAGGCAAAGAATAATTGGCAAGAGGGAAACTTCACTAGCTTGGCTGCCCACAAGGGACACAGGTCTTTTAAACACATTTTCGGGGTAAATTAATAAAAACATCTTTTATTTTCTTTTCTTATTTTCAAAATCACTAAAAAGAGCAAAGCTCCAAATCAAGTCCTGATAAATACCTTGTCAACAGATTTAAGAAGGAAACCATTAATAGATTATGTTCACTGAGGTCCTAGTTAAACTTTAACTGGTTCCAACCTTAATTTGGACAACACCTTTTTGCAAACAGCTCCAGCAGCTCTCACAAATTTCTTTCTAAAGAAAGGTGGCACCTGAGCACATCCCAGGTATTACCCACAGCATCTGCTGGGGCACAGCGCCAATAAACCCTAAAAATGCTCCTCTGGAAGGTTTCTCTGGGGAGAACCACATCCCCCAGCCCGAGCTGAGGGCAGCAAACCCCCCAAGGGAGGTGTCAGGCGAGTGATGCTGAGCAGCAGCCTGATAAGAGCCAAGTGTATGTTAACAAACCAACCCCAAAAACACAAATCAGTGCTCTGGTCCAAAAAAAAAAAGATCTGTCCTCAGACTGCTGGGCGGCCTCTGCCCATTCTCTGATGGAAACGGAGCAGAAAGCAGCAGTAATTTGCTAAAAACTTCACCCATAATGCAAACCAGGCTGTGGGGCTCTGCAAGGGAGCAGCCCCCTCGGAGGCTGGGCTGGGCCACGCTGGGCATCTGGTGGCCATGCACAGATGGCCTCTGCAGTGAGCTCCCCTCCACGGGGCATGGAGGCTTGCAAGGGGTTTTGAAATCCTTGGGAAACAGAAATGAACCAAGATAAGCAGGAAAAAAACCCCAAACCTTATCCTGAGAGTGTTTTTGGCCCTGCCCACTGCTCAGCCCCTCCACTGCATCACCAGCATGGGCTCACCAGGGAACTTCAGCTCCCAGCTCTCTACCCTGACATGCCAATCACGTCCATCAGGGCTTTGCTGTGGAGATGAGACACCTTTTCTCCTTTTCCTTAAACACAAGATGCACATCCTTCCATCTCTTCACAGAGCTCCTTCCTTGTCTTACTGGATGTCTCCTCAAAGATGCTCAAGAAAAACACCTGGAAGCAAATCTAACACTGACTGGTCCAGAGGGGTAGAAAGCAAATGCTG
This sequence comes from Brachypteracias leptosomus, assembly GCA_013401335.1. Taxonomy (NCBI): domain Eukaryota; kingdom Metazoa; phylum Chordata; class Aves; order Coraciiformes; family Brachypteraciidae; genus Brachypteracias; species Brachypteracias leptosomus. The sequence continues at coordinate 380,577 of VYZX01028871.1, read as the reverse complement.
GTCTGAAGCTGCACAGGACCTGCCCACTTGGGTTTGCAAGCAAGGTTGCTTGGATAAAACACGAAGAAATGCCACAATATAGCTGGTTCCTTCATTCCTCTCAGTGCAAAGCAAAGGGAAGGGGTCACCACATCCAATCATCACTCTGCAAGGAGCACCCCAGCACATCAGATCAGCTTATCTGCTGCTCAGCATCCTTCCAGAAGCAGGAGCTCACTCATCTGCACATCACATTGCACCAGTTTTCTTCCAAAACAACAAAGTGCTTTTATGGAAGAAAGAGTCCCCTGACTTCCCCCAAATTTCTGAGCCTGAAATGAGTTCCATGTGTTCTGTGCAACTGCCTGTTTCAAGAACTTGCTGCCTAATTGGGTTTTGGATATATTTATTTTTTTAATGTCCAACTCTGAGAGAGAAGATGGCCTCTGTGGTGGAAATACAATTTTCAAGTCAGTAAATAATGGTTTTGGAAGAATATTGACATTTCAAGCAAGCTCTTCAGCCTCTTACTGCCTTTATGTTCTTTCCCCACCAGTGCCACCCCTGGTTGACAGCTGCTGTTTGGATCACCTCTCTTTTGTGGTTAATGAGTAAACTTGTTTTTTCTCTGTTTTCCTGTGCCCACAAGCCAAGCCTTGGTACCATGTGGCCCTGCACAAAGGCACTGGAAGGAGAGATGTAGATCCACCAGCACTTGAAGCCAGGAACCAGAGGGAAAGCAGCACAAGAAGTCAGAAATCAAATCTCTGCTTCAACCAGGCGTTGGGTGGTGAAGGACCTTTCCCACCATCACCCATCCTCATCATCAAACCTCCCTCTGCACCAGCCAGCTTGGGATAAGGTGGTGAGCTGGGTCCAAGTCATCACCAGAAAAAGCTGAGCATGCCCTTATCATTTTGGGCAGAAAAGTTCTTGCTGTTGTCATCAGCACCTTCACCAGACCCTCTCCTCTCCCTGGCCAGAAACGCTGGAAGCACACAAGATAAATGCATCTGCAATTCCTCCACTGGGTGGGATACAAGACAACATTTTATTTTTCCTGTGGAAGAATTATCTCTAAATCCAAAGAAAAATAAACTGCTGCCATGAAGAGCTGGTCTTTACAAAATCACTGTTGTCTCCACATCAGAGAGCCAGTAAACGGATGTAGCAGGAAAACACACTGGATCTGCTTTCCCTGCTTAACAAGATTTCCCCCTCTAGGCAAATAACTACATGGATTGGCCACAAAACTGATACTAAAATAAAATGAAAAAGACTAGGGCTACAAAGTTTGCCTTGTAAAATGAATATTTGTTACTTCTGTCTTTGGGGCTCTTACTGGGAGAAGTATGTGTGAAAATGGCTTCATGCACAGGAGACACTCCTTGAAGTCTGAATATTTACGAGTAAAGACACGAGAACACACAGGACTGAACGCTAAATTACAGTAATGACCTTGATGAACCTAGCTAAGAAGATGAAATAGCCAGCCTACCAAGCCTTCATTTTGGGGATGGATACCAATTGCATGACACGGCATCTGAAAATATCTAGGTCTGGTGATGCCAGATGTTAAATAAGGGTTTTTTTAAATTCTGGGCATGCACAATCAACCAAAACACCCATGCAATGTACAGGCACTCCGTATCCGTGCATGAGCTACTACCCAGGGTCTGGAAAGCATCCTCCTACTGAGAAAAAACAGGAAAAGTCTGAGACCCACACGTTCTTCCCTACAGCCCAGGAGATCTGACCACATAGCATGGTCTCCTCAACCTCTCATGGGATTTCTGGAAGCCCTTCTGAAGAGCGAGGCCACTGCCTGTTGCTCTGCTTTGGGCACGGAGCTACTCACGGCTCCTCCTGTGACTCTCTCAGGCTGCACCCTGAGCGTGCCCAAGGAAGACTTGGAGATCATTGCATAGAGGCAACTCATCAAGTCATCAGGCAGTTCAATTCCAAGTTACTCCTACAGTTCCCCCGTAAAAGCAGTTTATTATTAACCTCACATCTGTTTTTCTGGTGTTGCCATTTCCCAAACACCCAGCTAAGTGCATGTCTCAGAGCTTTCTGGTAAACTCTGAGGGACCACAACAGGATGGAGGAGCTGCCACCAGGAACGGGCTTGGGCACGTGTTCCTCGTTTCCCACATATCAGCCTGTCTGCATTCACAACACATGCATGGGTTGCACACAACTGGCACAGACTTTCACTTGTTATCTACACTAATTGAAATTCTTAATTCTCAAACTCTGTTGGTTATGACCAAGGTCTAGAGCTGCCACCAGGTCCTGTCATGCTGCTCCACTGCGCTAGGGTCGTGCAAGTCAAGGAACCAACTTCTCTTCTGCATGTGCTCCTCCAACCCCTCTCCCAGACATCAGCTCAGAAAAAACATTTGGCTTCGCTTTAAGTCTTGAAAATTAATTAAGAACAGAGCTGATCATCCTTACGAGTCAATTTCCGGCTGCAGGCACCACAGCTGACTGAGGGAGAACTGGATTTACCACACTGGAGCCAAAGGAAGATACTCCAGGGCTTCCAAAATAAAGTTTCTGAAGATGCCAAGCTGCTTAGTGTAGCATGAGGTGGACTCAACACACATGAGAATGGCCTGTACAAGAGTATTTCCATTTTGACTAAGCAATTACTCCTCAAAAAGTGTGTCAGTTGAGCAACTCCTGTGCTGGGTCTCTCCTTTACCATAAGTAAATTAATTTACCATATTGGTGTAGTTACCTGTCATTAGAAAAGGATGCTACTACTCAATACTGAATTATTTTGAGTAACAAGCTGCATTACTTCTAAGCAGGCAGAACTTGAAGCCCTTTTCTTGCTGCCTTCCCAAAGAGTTGCCACCATTAAGAGAGGGATGGGCAGGAGGCTGCCTGGGCTCTTTCAGGCAACACGAGTGATTTACAAAATTCAGAAGGCAAACATCCTATGCTGAAGGAATGAAATTAATACCACCCTGCTCAACTAAAAATATATGCTAATATTCTAAGGAAAATGTATAAAACAGGAGATGACTCTGTTTCACATCATACTCCTTTTGCCTGCAAAGCCTCTTCCCTGCTCTGCTTTTTATTAATGAAGACATGCACATGAAGTAATTCCCCTCATTAATCAACTTCATTCTTTCTGTTTCTTCCCACTTGAAGTGACAACCTCCATTGGGGATGTCACGTAGCGAAAGAGCAGGGACTGGGTTTAGGGAGGGAGAGCAGCAGAGGCACATGAACCTCTCAAGAAGGAGATGATGCCTTCAAAAGGCCTCTCTGGTAGGTGGGAAGAGGGAAGAGGATGGGTTCTGGTGAACTACAAATGGAAGAGAGGAGAAATATCACCTAGGAGGTCAGCTAGTTTGAAGGTAAGTATAAAATCATCCCCATGTGGGGCAGGGGAAGGGATGGGGCAAGGCTGCTAAAAGCATCACCCAACCATTGCTTCTCCCCTCCATACATTGACTCCATCAACCAGCTCCATAGCGGGATGAATGCCTGCACGGAAAGGTCAAGCTGCAAAGCCTCCTCCCAGCCCAGCTCTTCCATCTGCTCCTCATTTTCTCTTTTTTTTTCCTCCTGCCCAGCTGCAGCTGCCCACCCTGCTAACGCAAGCAGCCGGCAGCCCTCTGCACAGCCCATCCCTCTGCTCCTCTCCCAGCCTGAGGAGGACAAACTGCCCCCGCCACGCTGACGCACCGACAGCACGTCAGCTCGAGGGGAACCACTCCACAGCCTGGATGCTCCTTGCCTCAGAGAACACGGCTCAGGACGTGTCCCAGGGGATCCCAGTCCCAGCGCCTGGTTCTGCCCAACAAGAAACACATTTCCATCGGCGTGGCGGCCACACATCTGCTTCTGCTCTGCTCCAGCACACCCTCATGCAAGCTTTGGGCATGGGCTTCAGTTTGAGGATGGGCCAGATGGTCTCCTGGCAAAGGCTAAAGGTGCAACCCAAATTTTCCTTGTCAACCTGATCTAAAAGCTGCTCTTATCTCTTCAGAAAAGCTGGTGTTGGGAAGGACCAGAGTGAAACAATAGAGAAAAACCAGCAGTGGCTGGTGGCCCTCCTGCAGCAATGTCCTCCAGAGCAGCAGGGAAACCTCAGCATGCACTTGGACCTCACCCCAGAGCAATAAAAACTGGGGTTCCACCACCATACCCACAGCAACATGAGCTTTCCTCATCTGTCAGAAAAACCCCCAAATGGATTAGATCATTGGCCAGGGGGTCAAAATGTTTTAAAAGCCTCCTCAGCACTGCAATTAAATAGAAAATCTCAGAAAGGACAAACTTTAGGCAATGTCTGAAGCAGCTGATATGACATGGCAGTATAAGTTTGTGCATCACCACAGGTATCAAAAAGGGTCTTTTCTCTTAACCTGCCCCTGATATCACAAGTTCACACCAAACTAATTATCTGTACAGTAAATTTAACCAAAATGGGCCAAGTTAAAAAGTTATGAAGAAAGAGAAGACAGATCCATGCAGCCTTTAGCCCACAGAAACCTATACTGAAATTCAGGTTGAGGTATATGCTGTGATCCATGTTCAGTGGGATGGTCAAAGCCAAGAAAAGCAACCAGAAGATAAGACCAGAAAAGCAACAAACCTCAACATTCTTAATGGCTGTTATGGTAATGTCAGTAGAATATGCCATAAACCTAAAAAAAGAAACTAAATCCTCTCCAGGGTTTAAAAAATAATAATGAACCTACAGAACTTCATAAAGAAGAAAATGTTTCTGCTGTAAAGTTTTACTGTAGAGCACAAAACCGTCCCTTTAAGATAAGTATCAAAATATTGAAAGAACCCTATAAAAGCTATTTTCTCTTTGGGCCCCATCTCCAGAGCTCTTGTTCTCTTCATCCCTTTACAGCTTCCCTTGCTTGCAGCTCGGTTACACACCAGCAGCTCACAAATAAACTCAGAGCACCACCAGCCAAGGGATGCACATGTTGCCACACCTGCCTCTGACACCAAACACCACTTAATATCCACTTGCTACTTCTGCATCTGCACCACATCCACCTCCTGAAGCAGCTCAGAGTTTATCTGATCAGCCTGAAGGGAACTAAAGGAATTAAATTGCAACTGGATGTAATAAAGCCTGTCCATATGCTGCTGCTGAATAAGGCTCTCAAGCCTGCTTTGTGTTTAGCTTCCTCCTCCTTCAGGTGTACATATTGCTCTGGAAATGCAATTATCAACACCTCCTTATTAGATAAAGCTAATTAGTGTAGCCACAGCCTCGTGGGATGCAGTCATTCAGTGCTCACTGGGTTTGGCTCAGCCAGTTCTGCAAAGTCAGGAGAAGAGCAGCCACAGAGCTCGCCTGGACTGCAGCTCCTGGGGGGAAGGAAGGAGGGAGAAAAACCTTTCGGTGACATTAATGTCATTTTCCCAGTGCAGATGTGGCAGCAGAGCTGGAGGTCACTGCCAGTCCCTGGCACCACCCAGCTGGAGCAGCACCAAAATCCCTTGGCAGGAGCTGGGATGGGCACAGTGCTGGGGGTGATGCTCTGTCTGAGGGACAAGTCACTGTTTGCTCTCAGTGTTCCTGGTGTTCAGAGCTCTACAACCAAACCACACACCCGAGCTCTGCCAGAACATGCAGAGCAAAAGGAGGCAGCCCTGCCATGGGCACTGCTCATCCAGAAGTGGTTAGCCACATCCCACAAGTGCAGAAAGCCACCCTAAAGCTGTCACTGAACAGCCCAATTCCAGCAACGTCTTCCATCTGCATTTCTCATCAATTAAACCCTTTTTTTTACACAAATGCAGGAGCAGTTTGTTGGAACCTCCTCGCTCCAGCCCCTCAGGTACCGCCTGAGGGAGACAAACCACCACTCGTCCTTCCCTGGAAATCATCAGCCCTCTTTGCTCCAGGCTTCCCCACCATTCCCTCAGCCTCAACTTAAATTGTTCAAATCAACTGGTGGAGCCCCAGTGCTTTCATGTTAGGGCTGCAATGGCAGCACAGGCTCGTCCTGCAAAATTAGCCCCATCTCACACCTCTCCCCTTCTGTGGAAATGCTGCTGTCCCCCCAGGGAGGCTCAGAGGGGTCTGGGGGAGATGAGAACAGCTCTGTATTTCCCTTCCAATCTTCCTCCCTTGAGCTCTTAGTCCATCACACACAGAAAACTCAATAGATGTTTCTGTGGTTTATGGGTATTCGGGGAGAACCGAGCCAGGGCAGGAGGTGGCAGAGACAAGGAGTGAGTTTTCCTAACACATCCCTTCAGGGGGAAAAAAAAAAAAAGAGAAAAAAAAAGGAAAAAAGGGCATCCACCACAGGAAGGAGAAGGCTATTTAACTATTTTTCTTTACCTTTTAAATGGAACATTAGGGCAAACAGCCAAGAAGCCCCTTCCAGAGCATCAGGCAGTGCAGGACTCGCTGAACCCATTCAAAAAGCAGGAGCAGAACCATAAACATGCTGTGGATGTGGAGGGTCTGCACAGGGGCTTTTACCAACCCATTACACTGAGGACACACACAGGAGGCACTTCCTGACAAGCCACCAAGCTCCTCGGAGCTGGAGCACAGAGACCATCCAAGTGTGTTAATGGGGACTAGGGGAGCCAGCCAGGCAGCTGCAGTTTGGGATCTGGCCAGAACAAGGTCTCACCCCTCCTGCAGAAACAGCTCAGAGCCTTTAACAGCCCCAAGTTACCAGCTTTATTTCTCCCCCAGAAGACACCTCCCTCCAACACAGGGACATTTCAGCGGTGCCCAAAGGGCAGCAAGTCCCTAATTACCCTTCCTCCTCCTCCTCACCTCCACAAAATCCTTCCTTGCTGACAAGCTCAGCAGGACACTTCTGCTCCCAGGGCAAAATTTTTGGAGATGGGTGAATGAGGACCTAACACTTGAAGCTCTTTCACCAATGTCCCCAAATTTGGCTACCTACAGCTGTGTGGAATAAACCCTAAAGCCTTCACTAGCTTTGCAGTTCAGTGAACTCCTAGGCAAGGGTGTGAATAATACCATGAAAGGGCTCAGGTATTTCACCCCTATAAACATTAATAGAGAATACTGCACAGGCTCCTGAGTATTAGGGCCAAATCCCTCAAAAGCTACCACTGATGAAGAGGAAGAGAAGAAGGAAAACAAAAAAAGAGACCAAGACGGGCAAAGAAAATCAAGTATCATGGAAAAGATGGAGAGGACCAAGTAGTGCAGATTAGAAGAGAATAAAAATAAAAGGAATAGCAGAGTTACCGGGTAACCATCACGTCCTGACTGCCCCTGTGGTGGGGGAACAAGGGAGATAAGTCAGTCAATGCACTCATAGCAGTGTGACAACACATAGCAGCAGTCAGGAGATGGGGCCATTGGCTCCCCAGCCAGCCCCAGGACTAAACTGTCTCCAGAGAAACCTCTTGGGGCAATCAGGAAGGCTGCACCCATGGTGTATTTTCCCCAGATTTTCATCTCATGCTCCCCTTTAGCTACTTACCGAAGCTTCTGCCAACTCACCCCCATCCCTGCTGCCTGTGCTCAGCCCCTGCTGCCCCTGAAGCCATGGATGTCGATGGTACACTCAATCCTGGCCATAAACCTGCCCTGGGTCCCAAGAGGTATGGGAACACCTCCCCGGGTGCTGGGGAGAGGCTGGGGAGGCTGCGAGGCTGCCATGGGACAACTCATCTGCACAGGAGCCATCGCTGAGCTTCAAACTCCTACTCCAGCACCTGATTCAATGAAGGTTTCTCTCTCTTAGACCCATTAATTTCCCCACAGGATGCAGCTCTCTCAGCTCCCCTCTAAGCTTTGCTGTAGTTTGTGATGAAGCAGAAAGAAAAGCTTATGCTACAGGGGAAAGACCTCACTCAAGTTGCTTGTAACACCTGCAAGATCAGCAGAATAAAACACAACCCGTTCAGCATATTTCACCTTTTTTTGCTCTCCTCGGGGAGGTTCCCAAAGGCATTTACAGCTTGAGCTGCCTTTAAACGTGCCCAGAGCCCCAGCAGAGGAGCCTGCTGCAAGCCAGACCCAAGGCAGATCCCCAGGAAGGAGCTGTTAAGTATTAGCTGGTACACAAGTAGGCAGTAAAGCTGTGTCTGGTACAGCAATGTCATCACACCACAAACATCAGCTATGTCAGCGTGCTGCGGGTACAGTCAGACTCACACATGAAATACCTCTGGCAGCCCCCTTCATGCCACCTACGGTGGTTCCCCTGCCTTGCTAAGTGCCCCTGCAGCTTTGAATGCCTCCTGCAGCTCTGCTGATCCATCCAGAAAGAAGGTTGACCTCCACAACCACCTATTGAGCAAATCACAGCCTTGGGGTAACGTGTACAGTGAGGTTTTTATGGAGATGTATGGCACTGGAGCACACGGGGAGAAATAGGAAACACTTGTAGCTCCCAGCCCTCGCTCGCTGGTGCCTTCCCCAGCCAGCAAGCTAATACATAAAGTGTTTGCTAATATCTGGGGCTGTAAATGGATAATTACAGCCTGTGGTAAGTCTATCCTTCAATTGTAGAAATTTCCTACCCAGCATGTGATTTTAATACCCTCCGAAACAGAGGTTTTATAGCACATCTGAGCAGAATACCCCTCGCTCAGACAGGACGATCCATCATCCAACAGCCACAAATCCTGCACCACAAATTCTAATGGTTTCATACACACAACTAGCTTATGACAGCCAAAAAAAGAAAATGCCAGAACAACTGCTACTAGGGAACAACAGAATTGGGGATACAGTTTTAGCAAAGTGTGATGCTGTACATGTAAAATATAATCGATTCCTTATGGCCGAAATCAAGAGACAGAAGAAACTAATAGAGTTAAATACAGTACTGTTGAAATAAAATAATATTGTGGTTCTGTGGGTTCGAGGACTTCTATATTATTATGTTTAAGTAAGTCTCTGGCAACTGCTGCTTACACTAAAAATGCAGGATTTTTTTTTTTTTTTAAGAAAACAACTAAACCAGGAGTTGTCTTATAAAGAAGGGCAAGGAGAGAAAAAAAAAAAAAAGAAAAAAAAAGTCTTGTTTGTGTTAAATCTCCCCTGTGCTCCACTTGCAATTCAATAGTGCCGTGGGAACCAGGAAATGAAACCAACCAGAGACAAAGAAAAATTAATAGTGCACCATATGTTGCCTACCCCGAAACACATACAATAAAAGTGAACAGAGAGCACACGTGAGGAAGCGTAACCCTGCTGGCTGCGTGTGGGCTGCCAGCAGCAGAGCTGAAAGGGTTAAAGAAAGCCATTTAAAATAACCCAAGGTATCTTAACTGAGTGGAAAACGTCCCTTAAAAGATGTGGATATGGAGTTTTAACCAAGCAGTATCCTCTTTAGTTGTAGGACACGGGGAATGGGTCAAAACTAGAGGTGGGGAGATTCAGATGAGACATTAGGAAGAAGTTGTTGCCCAGGAGGGTGGGGAGACACTGGCCCAGGTTGCCCAGAGAGGTGCTGGAAGCCCCATCCCTGGACATTTTGAAGGCCAGGCTCGATGGGGCTGTGAGCAACTGATGTAGTGGGAGGGGTCCCTGCCCATGGCAGGGGGGGTGGAACTGGATGATCTTTGAGGTCCCTTCCAACCCTGACGATTCTATGATTCTATGAACCTGCCTTTAAGCAAGAACTATTTTTTTTATAATTAAGCCAAATTGCATGAATTGCAGAGTGGGGAAAAAAGAATTCACCAGGCAAAGCCCTGTGGGGACTGGCTCTAGCACCCAAAAGGGCTCTGCATCCACAGACACGGAGCTCAGCCTCAGCAGATGCTCTCCACGGCCTCAGGATCTTGCCCAATGACATGACCATGATGGAGGGTTTGGTGAAGTGGGTGAAGGGCTGTGATGTCAAGCTCTGTACCAGGCAGGAGGGAATTCACCTCCAACAGCCAGTGCCCAAGTCACTGGTATTTCAAAAACCCACAGTCACAATTACTGTGTGGGCTGGAGAGGCTGCGTTGCAGTTTTTAATTACAGAATATTTACAGGAAAATGAGTTTATTGACAGGCTAACATTTCTGAACACAAACAAGAAAAAATAGTTTGCATTTCTCCAGCCAGAGCCTTGGATTTATTGCTAATGCTGGGCACAACTTCTAGAGCAAATTCATTCAGATCTCCCGTAAGGATGGTTAAGCCAAAGCTGTTAAGTCTTAAAATTTCCCCAGTTTGCTCCTTCAAAACTTGGCCAAATAATAATTTTGCTCAAATCCCTCTTAAGTCCTTACAATAAAAAATGAACCTGAAATAGAAGTAAAAATTCAAAGGGCTGAAAGCCATTAACTAAACCCCCAGGCAGTGCTGCCAACCCCAGGAGAACCAAAGCCACGGCACCGATGCTCCATGTGCATCTCCTTGTCACCTTCTGGCTCTTAAACAGATTTACAGAACTGGAAACTAATGAGCCCAGGAATAATTAGTAAAGCTATTTTCCTGAAATGATCACTTTTCAACCCAGTGATGCTCTATAGGAAGAGAACAATGTGAAGAAACATCTCTGTTAATGCAGCGATGGAGAAGAAACACGTGGCTGCAAACAGCCCCAGCCCCTCCTCCTTTGGGGGAAGAAAGGTAGAAAACCAGAAGCACCTAATGCCCATAATTCCTTTTTTTAACAACCCCTCAGCAACTTGGAGAGCACAAAAGAAACACTGTTTTCTCACTCCAAAACCAGCGGGAGAGCAGATCTGGACGTGGTGGTGGCACAGCCAAAGGCACGTCTGACCACTTGGAAGGAGGAGTTGACACATTTTCGACTATTACCCCTTCAAACAACAAAATCCACATGAATTTTCTGGTTGCATTGGTAGGAATGCTCATTATTTCCCCAAGACTTCAAAGAGAAGCAAGCAAACTATGGATTTCCCTCTGGCCACCCTTGAGAGGCTACCAAACCCGTATTAAATGATGGGAACACAACAGATAAGGAAAGTGAGACAGAGCTTTAGAACCAATAAACCCACCAACGTGTTAAGATATTAGTAGAGTGCTTTTTCTGCTAAACATCAGTAGACTAAAGAACTCTTTAAAGGTAAAACCCTTTCCTTACTGAATATTTTCTAGGTTTAAAATTACTGGAAATCCCTCAGGGCAGCAAGTTAAACATTTTAAAACTTTTTCTCCCCCTCTCTATTTGTCTACAATTGTGAAAAAATAAAATACAGCAGCATCTGGTACCAATTTGCCTTCCAGACACACCTCTACCAAAAAATGCTGTGCTTTTGCAATGACACTGAAAGGCAGGGGAAGGGGGGGAAGGGGAAGCCTTAACTTTGCTGATCCAACAGTAAAATCCAGGATACTTACTGCAGGTCCTGGAAAACAAAAGAAAAACAAAGAAAAAAAAGTCACTTCATTACATAGAAGAAATATAATCTGATCAAACAGCACATAGCAGGAACCAAAACCAATATAATCTGATCAAAGAGCACATAGCAGGAACCAAAATCAGAGCAATTCAGTACTTTTCAGTTCACTTCTAACAGGATGACTTTCTGGATACACTTCACGCCATCCACATCCCCCTGTTATGGGATCACCTCACCCGTGCTGCTGGCACAGCTCTACTTACAGGGGATGTAAACCCATTTTTTCCCCTGCTTTTCCCCAGTGTGACTCTGTTCCCTCTCCCCCCACGAGACCCCAGGCACATCACAAGCATCACCCATGTTCAGAGCCTGGGGCATCACGTGCAACCACCAGCAAAAAGCAGAGACACAGCTGGAATATTATGAGCAAAAAGTGCATTTTCACCACAGAGCTTATTTTTCTTCAAGTTATCAAGAGGAGCTGGAGATAGGCTGGGAAAAGCCAAGGAAGCAGCAGAGTGCTGGAGGGACCTGGTGAGGATGCTGCCACAGCTGCCAGAGATGCCAAATATCGCTGTCATTTGGTCCCCATCCCTCCCTGACCCTAAAACACATCCCACAACCCTGCGTTCCTGCATCACCTCCACGTCTGACGAGCTCGAGGGCTTTGCTAGGGCTTTGCTGTGCTCAGAGGCTGATGCATGTGCCTTAGATCCAGGGGAAAGCCCCATCACATCTCCACCAGGCTCTATGTACTGGTGCTACACCCTCAAGCTGTGATTAATGGCAGTAGAAAATAAAACCCAAACAAATCAGAAACAACCCCATATTCCTCAGCAGTGTCTGGGTCTTCACTGCCTGCCACAGCCATCTCTGCAGTGTTCCCACCACTGGCCCAGGCAGAGGTGAACACTGAGCCCCTCATCTAATGCAATCCACATTTCACTCCTGTTCTCCAGGCAGCCTACAGCTCTGGTTGGGGTTTCTTCATGCTCCATTTCCTGCCTGATCAAAACCAGAAACTAATCACAATTATAAAAGAAAAAAAAAAAAAAAAAGTGAGAAAAATTAAAATGGAAGCAAAAAATCCAGTCAGCTTGGTCCATCTTATATTATTCAAGAATATAAACCAAGCAGCATCTCTCAAGATAATGCTTTTTTTTAAAGTTTTAAAAGTTTGTTTAAAAATTAAAAGATTGAAAAGTTGAATAAGAAAACCCAAGGAAAGCCCAAGAGCAAGGGCTGGAAACAAGTAAGGACAGGCAGTGCCTGCTGCCAAGAGTTAGCCCATTAACCTGGGTCCATCAGCTTGGCATGGTCAGCTCTCCACACAACCCTGGCCAGCACGGAGAGGAGGAGACAACCTCCCTCCATGGCCAGAAGCCTATTTTCTTTAGTGCTAAAATTCACACAGGCTCTTAACTCGCTTCCCTTGGTTTAATTTCTTATGAATACAGAAGTCAGTGGCTCTCGGCCAATTTATTAACTGAGAATCATAAACCTGATTTATTAACTCACTTATGGCGAGCTACCCACAAAAGCCCTTTTGTAGGAAAGTCAAAACTAAGTCTCAAATAAGAGGCGGCCAGGAAATTATTTTAATATGGGATTTCAATCATGTACCAATTATAATCTCCTTGGAATTCGTTGCCTTTTTCCTCAGCTACTGTTCTCTCCCAACACGTGCAGGCAACTGCTCTTTTAAAATGCTTTCCTCTTAAATACAAGGTGTCAAAGTTGGGTGGTGGGGTCTGTCAAGGCAACATGGGATGCTCTCCAACGCATCAGTAGAGTTACACCGACCTTTAGTTTTGCTGTTGGTCAAATGGGGCAAGATAAATACTCATTAACACATAAAGTTAAAACTATTGAACTGATCTTTTCCCCTCGTAAGAACAACATAACTTCCTGAACATGTTTTTCAAAAGCCCAGCCACAAGACACTTGTTTCCTATGGAAGAAAGTCAAATATTTTGCAAGCCACCAATAAAGATGTACTCAGGGGCTGACCCCATCTGGCCATCTCCTCAACGGGGGCACATTGCACAAGATTTTCAGAGAAATTTGCCAGAATTTATGGCTGATAATTTTGACTAATGAGAATCCATTTGAGAGCTCCAAAGGAAGAACGAAACCACTTGGAAATTCTTATTATAATGAATAAAAGTTGGAAACAGCCTTTATTTAAAACTCCATAACAAACTAACTTGGGGGGTTATTTCAGCAGGAAGAGGAGAAACACAAAACAACCTGCAAATACACAGGGGTTGGTCTAAGATTGATGTGCTCTAACCAAGGGAAATGTGTTGTGGTTTCCATGATCTACTGTATATGTTGTACTGCCAGGAGTGAACACTCAGTACCTGAGCCTGCAAGGGCATGGAGGTATTTAGAAACACCAAGAGATTCCTTGAAGTGGACAATGTGCTAGAGGGAGGTGAAAACAGAAACTCGTTAAAAATAAGTGACCCAGATTTCCTGATTGACTAACGTGAATGTTATTCTGTATATCCAAAGACCCAGCAGGTCACTGCAGCATCGTCCCCAGCAGGACACACACATGGGAAAAGAAAAGTCACAGGCATTTATTTCTAAGTATTTCTGTAGCTTGGGAATTTAGGGATAAGCTATCATTTCTGTTCAAATCATGTATCACCTAAACTTCCTTGCCACGACAGGAGAGGGAAACAAAACCAGCCAGACCTTCCCAACAGCTCAGGAAAAGTCAGAGGGTACTTTGCTGTTGCCCTTAATGGGCAAAGAACCTACCCCAAGGTAGCACCTTGAAGACGTAAAAAAATAACAATTTAAGAAATATATGTATATATACACATAAATATCTATATAAACATGTACATATGTGTATTTATATACACACAATATGTACATGCATACATTGTTACTTCTCTTATCTTGGATTAATATCTAAGTCATGGACAACAAGGAAGGAGGACAACTGCTACAGTCATAAGAAGTCAAGGAGATGGGCTCTACATCAGCCTGAAAAAGAGTATTTGCCACTGCCTGTTGACCTCAATAATTCCTACCTGTGCCTCAGAACTGGTGTGCATGGGAAATATATTCTCCTATTAGAGAGGCTCCTCAATGAGGGCAAACGTGGGATGGATCAGATTTTCCCTCAAGCTCAGCAGAAGCCAAAGCAATCCTTGGGTATGAGGTTATACGTATGCAACTCATCATGAGAAGTAGAGGGAGCAAGGAAAACCTCCAAATAAATACAAAATTCTGTATGGTTTTACCCACACGCACACATGTGCTTGCTGAAAAACAACTTTTCCACACAATCCCATGGCCAAGGGGTTTGAAAGGGTCTAATGTAAAATATGAGGTGTAGGTACGTGTAGGGTTGGGAGAGAAATAACATTTCCCTGCTTGTATTCCTTAAAAAGAGCTTTAGATTCTTCCCTGTTCCAAACCAGGGTATTTCTGTAAACAGAATAGCTGCAAGAAAAACAAAGAAACAACTTCGAACCAAAACTTTCTTAGAAGTCCAAATTAAAGAAACAGTGGTAAGTGTAATGTAAATTTGGAAACCAAAAATCATGGGGGGG
>VYZX01028871.1:258641-365699 GCA_013401335.1 Brachypteracias leptosomus | reverse complement strand
GGGGGGGGGGTGGAGCAGAAAAAGACTTTTATCCCATTTCAACAATTTCCAAACATTTCCCCTACAACTGTTTTTGAAATGGAAAAATTCTGAAAACAAAAAACTTTTACTACCAGAATCAGCAATTGTGCCGAGTCAACATTTTCCAACGAAATGACACTTCATCAAAAAATGTCTTTCCAGGACTACCTGTAAGCACAATTTGGTGCCCCAAAAGGCCAACGTTTATTTCCTTCTGCTGAAGCTGATCCAAAGAGGCACCACCCAACACCACAGCCACCAGCTTTGGGTGCTTATGCCCAGAACCAGCTCTTGCTTCATGTGAGGAGAGTAGAGATGTACTCAGAGACCTCCCAGATTTAACATTTTGGGTGTATTTTCTCCTTTTTTTTTTTTCCCTTGAGGGATTTTGAGGTTCAGAGCAGTTTTTGGATTGATGTTCAAGCCAGGAGAAGAAAGCAACATGTCATCAGGAGAGATGAGCATCATCTCCCACCATCCAGTTGTACAGAGACTTTAAATTCCCAAATCCTGGATTTGATTCATCCATTCTTCAGGAACACCAAAGTATGGATCAACTTTAAAAAAAATATTGAAATATAAAGCCCCAGGAGGGCTGTGTGGCCATATCCCATCCCACTCCCACAGCATCAGCTGGCAGCAAGAGGGGAAGCAAAACCTCCCAGGTCCCCTGCTAAAATCCATGTTATTTCACAAACACTCATTACAACAGTTGAACTGTGGCCTCACTGGGACATATCACACTGAAAAAATAAGCTAACATGACATAAAACATGATTTTGCCTCAGGCATGGGAAGGGAACTGTATCTGAGATGTGCAGGCTGGATGTCAGGACCAACCACAACAGTCAGTGCTCAGAGAAGGCTGCAAATCCCACGTCATGTTGTATTAAAATGTGTTTTTCTTTTTATACACCAACAGTTTCCGTGGATGGGAGCATGTGGGACTTCAAGGCTGTGCTTGTTTCCTAGCTGCTGATGCTCACGTGCAGGAACAAGGATGATGGGACCTGACAGGATGGGATGGAGCTTGGGACATGCTGGATCAGATGAAGAGACAGCTCAGGAGTGACACCTCCCCAGGGAGGTTGATGGTGTGAATTTCTTGGCCTCCTGGTAGCAACACCAGAGCAAATTGGCTTTTAAAAGTAACACTGGAAGCACTCAGGTGATGGTCACACAGCGACTCCATCCCTGTGACCCCAGGACACGTGCTGCTCCCCTGCCACAGCCACGATCCCCATGGCAGTGAGAGTAAATAAAATGGGTCGGATGAAGCCGTTTGACTCAATTACTCCCTGGTTTCTTTAGCTGGGCTGGCAGCAGCAGAAATGCTCCCTCAGATACCTGGTCTTTGGGTTTGAGCTCAGAAAGTAGTAACTAGCGATAGGACAAGAAGAAATGGCCCCAAGTTGCACCAGGGGAGGTTTAGATTGGATATTAGGAAAAATTTCTTTACTGAGAGAGTGGTCAGGCACTGGACCAGGCTGCCCAGGGAAGCGGTGGAGTCACCATCCCTGGAGGGGTTCAACAAATGTGTAGATGTGGCACTTCAGGACATGGCCTAGGCATCGTGGTAGTGTTGGGTTGATGGTTGCACTTGATGATCTTAGAGATCCTTTCCCACCTTAATGATTCTATGATTCTATGACAGTGGGGACAACTGTGCCACCACGAGAAGCTTAAGCAGACACTGGAGATGCAAAGCACAAGGAAAGACTGGAGTTTAGCCCATAGGCTCCTAGGGGGGAAAATCTGTTGCATTTATGCTTCTCTACAACAAAATAGACTAAGCCAAGCCCAGATGCAGGGCCCCATCAGGACCCACCACCTGTCCTCAGCAGCTCCCTTGGTGGGTTATCAGGAGGCAGCAATAGTGGCTTTCCCCCACATTTCAGCACATGCAGCCAGCCTTGCCCCACTCCCAGTCTAAATAGTTAATTTTTTTTCCTAGAAATGGTCTAAAATGAATCTTTTATGGTATGGTCTCACTCCATGGTAAAGAGGAGTTGTCTCGGCATGCTTTGAAGATGATGAATTCTTGAGTTTAGAGAAACAGAGCTGTTGGATTATTATTTTTTTTTTAATCTGAATCCATCACGGCAAAAGAAAAAAGTCAAATCGAGTCTTGGTTTAGATCAAGAGGAGGGTGCGATTGAAAAGGGACAGAACCCTCTCTTCAAAGTCTCTCTGCTTGTTTCTAAGAGATATATGTTGAAAGTTCCAGTATGAATCAGAAAAAGTTTTTCAACACGACCAACTCAGCAATTGCCAGGAACAACTCTCCCCTTGGCAGGGCTGAGCTCCAGCATTTGTCTGGAGGCTGTGAAGCCATAACCACGCAGGGTCTCTGGGGATGGACACTGTCCTGCTACACAAACAAGGTTTTATTCATGTTTATCAGCTGCAGCAAAGGAACAAGGACCTGGTTTATGTGTGGTCAGGTTCTCAAATATGGAAATATATATTCGAGCTATCTGTGAAAACAAACATCTGGCAGCTGGGCCAAAACCAATATACAGAGGGACGTCTGCTCCTCGTGCTTCTATCCCCAGTGCAGCAGAAAAATCCATGAGGACTGGGCTGCACTAGATGAATCTAACTGGTGTGTCCCATTGAGTGTCTTTGCCTGCACATGGGTGTCTGCTTCATTCTCAATTTTCCTCCACAGTTGCAGAAAAGTTCAAAAAATATCTCAAGTTGTTATTAATGATGGGTCATTTCCCTCCCTTTTTTTTCCCTTTTATAATGCCTGCTGGTCCTGCATTGATTCCTGGCAGTTTTCCATCTCATCAGGGGATGCTCAAGTGGCACTTGTGGATGTTGCTTTTCAGGAACTTTTGCATGAAGAAGGGAGCAAAGGACAGGACATGCTCAAGCTCAGCACTACCTCCCACATTTTCATATGAGACTTCTTGGACAATGTTTATATAAATGCCTGCATATAAAACCCCAAATTCATTGGCTGACCTCACCAGCTGCCCTTGGTTGAATGCTGTAATCCACCACCAGCTCCTTAAAGCCCTTAGAGATGTTTAAAAAACAACAAAAAAAAGAATCAAAGCTACCTGGTGGCTATTCCTACAGCTCAACTGCTGGGAAAATGGTGTTTAACGAAGCTTGCTGGGATCATCACCCCCACGAGTGCAGTACCCATCTCTGGGCCACGAGTAATCCCTGATGCTTCAGCAGTAAAAATATCTCAGAGAACACATAACACACTGAAATCAGTGGAAAAAAAGAAGGGAAACACCTGCCTGCCTTTTCCACAGAGACAGATCAATCCACATCACGCAGCACAAAACCCCTGATTTCCTTAACCCAGAGTTTAAAAAAATTGTTTCAAATGTTGGTGCCCTTTTTGGAAACCCAGCTGTGTATGGGCTACAGCAACAGGCAGCAGAGAACAACCTCCTCATTAAATAAAAATATACCCTGTGCTCATTCATCCTCTCAACATTCAAGAACCTAAGAGCTGAGGAGCAGCTCATCTGCTGCTTTCTGACATGCAGAGGTGGCTTTAGAGGTATGTTCCTGTCTGTTTTCCTTAGAAAGAGCAATGCCAACCATGTCCCCCCTCTCTCCAACAGCACTTCAGAGCTAAGAGCAGAATGCAAACAGCACTTCTCCCCAGCTCAAATGGGATTGGTGCTTTCCCGTTCCACAAGACAGTAATTAAAACCCCCAAACCACCACATAACAAAATGTCAGAGGCATAGAATTAAAGCAAACAGCTCAAAAGCTCCCAGTCTGTGGTTTCAGCTGATCCAAGGGCACACCAAGCACTCCGGGGATGTGCCCAAGGCTGGTGGCACTGGGGGGTTGGTTATCCCCAAGTCTGAAATGCAGACACCATCTGTCACACACACACAGGACCACCAGGCAATGTATGGCCATGACTATGTGCAGGGAGAAAATTTTTCACTGACAATAGTCAGATACCAGAACAGGCTGCCCAGGGAGGTGGTGGAGTCACCATCCCTGGAGGTGTTTAAGGGTCGTTTAGATGTGGTGGTGGGGAATATGGTTTAGAGGAGAACTTTGTAGAGTAGGGTTGATGGTTGGACTCGATGATCCCAGGGGTCTTTTCCAATCTGAATGATTCTGATAGGTTCCCACCCAGCCCAATGCCACCCGTGGGGTTCCCAGTGATGTCACTGGGAAGGGTGATGCTTACCGGGTTCTCCTCGCCGGCCGGGCTTCCCCCGCCTCCCTGGAGGACCTGTGGGAAGCAGAGAGCAGAGGGTCAGTGATGCCCCACGGGCAGCCAGTTCAGGAGGGGACCCACCACATGTGGACCCACCCTTTGGATCCAGACCACCCCAACTCTTCCCATCTACCAAAACCATAGTCGGCTACGCATCTTAAATACCATTTTTTCCACAAAATACATCGTTTTAGTGGAAAAGCCAAGGCCAGGCTCCAAGGCAAGCTGGGAAGTGGGTTTTGAAGCTATTTGTATTGCCCATGTAGAGGGAACCAGGTGTTAAATGCTCCAAAATTCTGTAGAAAGCTTTGCAGAGTGGCTGGCAGCCCTGCACAGCCCATGCATGCTGCCAACGGCTGTTATAGTCTTGGAAATCACAATATCTGAAGTATTAAAATGAGGAACAGAAACCTCTTGCTATTAATTGCCAGCTGAGTCAGAAAAAGCTTTAGTGTGGTCTGCTAGCACAGCCTAGATCCTATCACAGATTTATGACTTCAGACCCAGGTTTCACATATAAAACTCAGCTATTACTACCCAGAAGGTCAAGAATAGAGGCAAGTGATCGATAAAACACCATACATGACAAAATACACTTAATTAAGAAAAAAGCACACTTAAACACGGATGCAGAACATTGCCCCAGCACACATCAAGCATCCAGGTCCCCAACCAAGCCACAACTCTGTGTCCTTCATGCTGTTAGCTGGTGTGATGTAGCCTCTTGGCTGGATCACGGCTTCCCTGCCCAGGAGCTGGCAGCATCCACACTCCCTCAACACACACATTGCTTGATGGGGACAAAAATCCACTTTTTGTGGCCTTCTGAAGCACGTCAGCCAGCTCCAGAGAAGCTGGGTGACAGCAAAGTTAACATAAAGCAAGAGCCCATTTTTTATCTGTGGAACTACACTGCTCACTCTCTTTTTTGCTGCCTGTATTTTTTTAGCTTTAAGGGAAAAGGATGATAAACAAAGATCAATGAATATTTCTGCACTCCTATCAAGATTTCCTTCTGCATAAACATTGCTGTGCCCAAATGGGTAACTGCATCTCCAGCCATGGCCTGGAGTTTTTAAAGTTAGTATAAACCACACAGCCCTTGCTCTCATCAGCCCATGTGTGCATCTCCAGCCCTCACAGGTGAGCTATGGCAGGACCTCCAAGCCCCATGTGCTCCTCTTGCTATGGGATGCCAACTTGCAGCCAGAAGCTCTGGGTGCCCTTGCACAGGCTTGGTAGAAAATGTCTATCAGAGCTCCCTAAGCAACTTGCTTGCCAAACCCCCCCCCCCACAATTAAATTAAAATGCATATTTTCAGCCTCCTTAATTCTTGGAAGCAGGGAGATGATTACACCAGATTACACCCAGGAGGAACGTTGATGCTCCAACCTAAATTCAAGCTGCTCTGAAGGGAAACCATGACTCCAATGAAACACCTTTCCCAACCTCAGAGACCAGACACAACTGAGCAATTAAAGCCCATCTACCTGTGCTAATTGTGGGCAGACCATGAGCCTCAGCAGGCTGCAACCTCCCCGTGCCCCACTGCTGCTTTGAACACCAGCCTTGCTTAATCCTTCTGTGTCTTCTGACAGACTCCTCCTGGACCTATTTAATCCCAAGTGACCTGCTCACTAATGACTTTGCTTTACTACTCCTGCTGGCAGTGATGAGAAAGCCTATGGTTTGTGAGGGAGGAGGAAATGTATTAATGAAGATGTAGGAGAGGGAGGCTGAGATTTTAAATAAGTGACTGATGAGTTGGTAGCGATGCTTTTAGGCAGCTTAGAGGAGGGCTGATATTGAAGGGCAAATGCATGGAGCTCTCACATAAAGCTGAGGTTGGAGCCTTTCAACTAAGAATGTGAGAAATCTGCAAGAAACCAAAGATTCTGCTAAAAAAAAAGAAATTCAATACTGATTTTTGTATTTTTAAGTTTAAGGGATTTCTTAATACTTCACACCAAAAGGGAAAGATTGATTATTGCCTACACTGGAACAACCTGCCCAGGGAGATGGTCGATGCCCCACCCCTAGAAACATTCCAGGTCAGGCTGGACAGGGCTCTGAGCAACCTGCTCTAGCTGCAGATGTCCCTGCTCCCTGCAGGGTGGTTGGACTAAATGACCTTTAAAAGGTCCCTTCCAACCCAACCCATTCTATAATTCTGTGATCCTGTAATTCTTTCCCTACAGTCTTCAAGGAAATCTGTAAGATGGGTGCAGCACATGGCATTACAAGTACAGCATGCTTGTGGCAACCACAAATTAAACCAAAGTTGAGAGGAAAAAAAAAACCAACAAAAAATCCACTCTTATCCATTTTACTTGCTGTTTTTATCTGAAAGCAATTTGGTCAAACAAAAATAAAAGTAATTATTTTGGAAACATCTAAAATCCTGCTGCCATTCAACAGCTGAATACGGAAACATCTCTGAGGAGAGAAAATTTTAGTGGGGGTTAAGAGGAAGAACATCACAGCCAGTGTCCACTTTGGGCAAGACTTGCAAGTCACAGTCCTGTGATGCAGATGAGGGTGAGAGGAAGGACAGAGACCCCTGAGCTCCTCACATTGAGAGGACACCATGCAAGAGTAACCCAGGAGATGTTAACACCATCTGCAACCTTGTCCTGTACTGATGTCACTAAGTGCATGGTCTGCATGATTGGAAATTATTATTTTAGCAATTTGTAGCCTATGCTGGTGGATCAGCTTTGGATACTGCTGAAAGAGCTGGGCAGAAAGTGAATCCATATCACACCTCTCATTTCCAGCCTCTTCAAGAGACTACAAAGGAAATTAAGGAGGTCTGGGAAATTGTTTGAAGATAAATGTTCACTGTAAACTGTTACCTAATGACTCCATCTCCTGAGACCTTGCGGTTTGATGCTTGTTCAATATAATTAAGATTTATGTTGCATTAATGTCTATTGGGTAATAGCTGAGCCTTTTCTTCTAACTGTGCCAGCTCTGCTGTATCAGTTCTGGGAGTTCTTTATTTACATTGTTATGAGAGACAGTTTTGGAGAGGAGAATGAATAAAAAGCACAAACCAGGCTATTTTTAAACAGCTTGTCACGTTCAAGCTAAACAGCCTTAATCCAGGGCATAACATGCAATTTCTGACAACACCAAAAGCTTTCCAGTAAGATGAAAGAATTAGTAACTCAAAGACAAAGGAAGAGAATTAAATACGTTGTTATTTGGAAATGTTCTGAAGAAGAGCTGATGGGTGCATCTAAAGAACAGCTACTCAGAAACAAGGTAAAAATTCACAGTCAATAGACTCAATGGGTTTAGCTGCTCTGCTGGGTAGCAGCAACTTATGTCACCCACTGTGGGTGAGCAAATGAAATATTAAAAATCAACATCACTTTATAGTTCATAAAAAGTACTGTCCAGATCCCCAACTGCTTGTTCACAGTGCATTAAATTACCCTGCTTGAACTAATTTACCTACTGAAAATTGTGCAATTGCAAATTGGGCTGCTCAGTGAACTCCGTAACCCCCCAATGCCAGGAAAACAGGTCTGTGGCACTATGTGTGCTTAATGGTTTTTTATCCTCCATAATTACATCAAATCTGGTCTGTGACCCACATTCCCAGGCTTGGGAGGTGATATTGGTGGCTCCTGCTGCTTCAGCTTGATGGGCAGATTGCTGCCTGCCTTACTGCTGGGCTTCAGGAGGTAAATCAGTGTTCAGCAAGGGTAAAGTGAATTAAAATGCTGGGAAGAGAACCTGATAGCACAGCCCAGCAAACCCTCACTGAAGATAGCTGATGCTTTTTAGATATTAAGCACGTTCTTACCCAAGAACTTGCAGCATCAGGCTTGTGCTGTCTTTGCACTTACATTCCTCCTACACATCATCCATTCTTACTGAGAACTTAGACAAACTAACCATAAATCTCTGCCCATTCAAGCCAGGTGCTGCTGAGGCTCTCAGGGACTTTTTTTTTGATATACTGATACGAAGAAGTAGTTGGGAACAACATTCAAGTCAAAACCTTGGCCAAGTGAAAGGAAGACCTACCTTACCAGCTATCTTTGAATCAGAGGATTTTTCTTCCCCTTACAAGTATGATAGAGTGAGTTGGTCAGGTTGTGACCTCTTCATCATAAATGTTGACCTTATTTCTGGGACTTAATTTTCTAGATGAACTCATATCTACTTCATTGTGCTCTAAGATGGGATTAAGATCTACACCATTTTGGAGTCCCTACCCACTCACGTGCTTGCACTTAGGTTTTTTTGTGAGCTTGAAATGCTTTAGATTCCGCTTCCCCTTCTCCCCTTTCAGCATTTTTCATGTTGCCTTCAATATATCAGCGTTTATTTCAATTAAAAACGAGTCAACCAGAAGAATAGCTTGAACAAATTGGTTGGTTCAGCCACTCTCAGAAAAGTGGATTTTTTTTTTCATATGGCTTCACTTAGAAGGAAGGAGAACTTTGCAGCAGCACAATATGGGATCTGGTATTGAGCACGAGGAAACCACAGCCCCGCTCTAGCTGCCTGCTCCTGCACAAAGGCCAATTTACTTTCTTGTTCCCTGGGGAAAAGCTTTATGGTTCATGGGCAGAAGTCAGATCCTGAGATGCTTGCTCAGCTGATACTCATCAGGTATCCAGGTCGGGCTGCAGTCTCCGAGACAGCAGATCTAAGATTAAACAGTTTGGGGTCACAAGATTTTGCGTGAACCTTTTTGGCTTTGGATTCCAATGGACCCAAAGATTCAAAGCAAATACCAGATGCAGACTGGAAACATGCAGCACAGAGGCTGCAGAAGTTTTCCAAATAAAACAAAAAAAATAATAATATCAAGATTCATTTCAAATTTGGCCCAAGTGCCCCAAAAGCTCCCTGAAATCCTGGGCTACGTTTTATGTTAGTAGAAAAACCACCCAGAAAGCAACCTCTGGTTGTGAGCTGAGGAAAGCTCCTGGCAGATCAACACGTGATCCAGTTGCTTTCAAGACACAGAACAAGCAAAAACTTGTTTTTCCTTCTCATCCCTCCATGTAGAGCTTTTCTGAGCTGATGCACACAAGCATCCTCCTCACAATGTGCTGGGGAGCTGTGCTCAACCTTGGCAAAGAAAACTCCTGCTCCAGGAACCAGACTGGAATATTGCTGTATTATTATATTCCAATAATATTGGAATATTCCAATATTAATATTGGAATGATAAAGAGGCAGCATTTAAGGTATGTTTTGGCTAAAGCACCTCAGCACCAAAGGTTTGCAGTCACAAACTCTCCTTTACCTACAGCTGAGTTAAAATGAGGGATACTGAAAGGATGGGATGTGGACACAGCTTGGGGGTGATACAGTCTTAAACCCTCCTAAAAGATGCACTAGAGCAAGTCTGAGTCCCAAATCTAATGATCACAAGCACCGACAAAACCTGCACACAACATATTCACTCAAGGTGACACAACACTTCAAGATCAGAGGCAAACTTAGGGTGTTTAAGTATTTAATTGTATTTAATCCCCTGGGTGGATGCTTGTTGCAAAAGGAGCAAAAAAATAAAAAATCAAGCTCATTCAAAGAGTGAAATGCTCTATACACACATGCTGAAACCAGAGCACTGCTTATGCTCCATTTAACACAACCAAGATGATGCTGCTTGCCCAGTACTCTGGATTTCTACCCCACGCCCTTAAATCATTTATTTCTTTTTTTTTTTTTCCCCCACACCCAGAGACAGCTTCTTCAAACAGTCAAGTGCATACAGCTCTTTTGTTTAGTCACCAGGGCATGAAGATAAACTGAATTTGAGATATAAATTAAGAAGTGACTGGAATAAAGCCATGATTGCACTTACATCAAACATGGGATTCTTCCCCCTTGTTATGGCTGGTCTTACTCAGGCCATTTCCAGATAATACCCTGGCACAGCTGCAGGGCAGGAGCAGATGTATGCAGTATATACCCCTCTCTATTTTTAAAACAAGAGGATGCATATTTTGGCAGCTGCTAAATGCAAGGTAGAAAGGTTTAATGGCAGATTTCAGTTTCCCACATCTGCACTGAGGCAGCTGCTTCAGTATCAGTCCTGGACAGAGATGGTACCTCTGAAAACCCTTCAGAAAATGTCTATGCACAAACACATTTGGTTTTGCATTTCTTTGTAAGAGCAGTGACCATCTCTGTGCATCATACCCTGTGCTCCTACATGCTAAAAATATCTAAAAGGGTTAAAAAAAAAAAAGCAAGTCACAGTCTCCTCTTTTCAGAAATTTACAGGTTAGGCAAGTCAGACATGGTTTTATCAACATGAATCACAGAATCCTTGAGGTTGGAAAAGACCTTTAAGATCATCAAGTCCAACCATTAACCCAGCACTGCCAGGTCACCACTAAACCATGTCCCTCAGCACCACATCTACTTGTCCTTTTAACATCACCAGGGATAGTGACTCCAGCACTTCCCTGGGCAGCCTGTTCCAAAGCTTGACAACTTTTTTGGTGAAGAAACTTTTCCTAATATCCACCCTAAACCAATCCTGGGATACCTTGAAGCCCATATGAGCACAGACTCCTTTTCCTGCTACAGACACAAGCTAGAAAACCATGTAGTGGTTGAACTGTGGAGCAGAACTGAAGCCAATTTTCCACTGGAGTCATCAGTGGCACTTGACTGAAATTCATCACCCTTATAGTACCTTCAGCACTGGGCAACTTAAAGCATCCCTGCCTGGAGCAGGTGAGTGAATGGATACTCTCAAGGTCTGCTTTCTGTGAAAGCATTTGTAAATTAGGCTTTTTCCTGCTCAGATGATTGCTAACACAAACCCACCTCCAGGAAGCATCAAGAAGTCCCCAGCAACCATTCAGCAGATGGAGATGAGCATGGCTCTGCTCAAGTCACTAAATTTGCCCCTGAGAGACACCAGCCTCCTACAAACACAAGGAACACATGCACCTACTGGGAGCACCTCCACAGTATGAGGTAGTTGTGTATTTCTTGCAGAAATAAGATAATTTTCTTTTTTTCTAAGAACTACAAGATACTTCTACAAGGTAAGCAAGATAATGAAGCACTGATTGCTTCTCTTGGATTTCAGCTACAATCTGGCTTTTAAACAAGTTTGACATGTTGGATTACAAAATCTCTTGTGAAACATTCAGATCTGACACAAAGTACTTGAGTTTTGATGAATTGGAGCACGGAAGTACTCAAAGCTAATGCTTATTATCTGCAATCAGAATTAGCCATTCCAGAGCCAGGATCCCACAGCAAAGGAAAAAGAAAACATTCTTTGTCATTTCCAATATTGCAAAAATTGCAAGAGAAGAGGAGCCAGCAAGCTGAGACTTTGAGAGCAGAAGTTTCTCTAATATAAAGAAAAGACCCCAGTCACTATAGAGAGGTGTATACATTAGAGACTTTAAGCAAAGAATCACATATTTTGTATTTAAACGTTATTCTTACATGAACACATTTGTGGCCATGGTTAATGCCCATTTTGGCAGGACTTCCCACCCTCATTGTTTCTCAGCTCCCTAAAAAGAGGAGCACGAGCTGCCATGTGCAAACCATAAAGCATCCGAGGGACAGGGCCAAGCCCATCCTCAGAGCAAGCCCACAACCACCATGCTAACATCACCAACAGATTTCTCTCCCCTGTTACAAATCACGTTTACCATAAAAATCAAAGTTTTCCTGTTTCAGAACTCATCCAACACTGCCCCATTACATGTCACAATTTCAGCATCTTTAACAAAGCTGTTAAATTCTTCCTCCTGTGCTCTTCAAAAGAAATATTTTTATCCTGCTTAATCCTCTCCCTCCCATAAGTTTTCTGCATGCTGAAAGTATTTCCTCCACCCCTTTCAGAACTACCTTGTTTTCTACATGTTGCTCCAGAAGCAACATCATCTTTATAAAGAGAGCAGATTAGGAATAGTTTGTCTAATAAACAGAAAATCAGTTTCTGGAGCTGTTTCCATTTCCATTATGCACTTTAACCCTTGTCCAGGGCTCCGTGATGCCATATGCTTAAAAAGAGAGAGAGCAAAAGCACATCTTAGTGAAACAAAACCCACGCAGCAAAATGCCTTCCATGTGGGATATATGTGGGGAAAAGTGCCAAAGCTGAGGATATTTTCTTCTACGTGATGGCACCAACAAGCTACCACCAGCACACACACATCAACAGATGCTGTGGATAAAGGGAAACTGAAGAATACAACAGTGGGGATTTAAGTTCTGCTCCCAGTTGACTACAGCAGCCATTGGGTGTTTGGGTGCTCCCGGCCAAGGTCAGCATAAACAACAACTGATACCACCATGCTCCTGGTATTATGTAGGTTTAGCTTCTATAAAGCCTGTAGCCTCCAGTAATGCAACCAGTAACAAGCTAGTGTTGATAAAGCCTAGTAAAATGTAATTAATCCTATTATTTTATCCCAATGACAGTGTCACCCAAATAAAAAAACCTATAAAGTAGGGATATTAACAAGGTTGGCTGCTTCAAAATAATTTTACTCAATATACAATATCCAGTGAAACAATTAAGGGATAGGACATGGACACAGGTGATCTTCCTCCCACTTGAAATGGATGTGTGAATCCATACTGCCCTGAATTACCCAACAAGAGGACCATCTAAGAAAGCAGAGTTGCTGACACAAGAGAAAAAGAGAAAATAAAGTCCTCTCTTGCATATGGAGTGACTTTTCTTGGCATAGCTGTTTAAGGGTCTCCTTCAGCAGGTATGGGGCTTCAGGTCACTACATCTCACCCAGCACCACGTGGCATCTAGAAGCATGAACACGTGCAGCCATCTCTGAAGGCAAGTAACCACAGCTGATGGGTTGGGGAGAGGGTTTTGCACTATAAATTATGCTGCAGCACAGACCAGTCCATTAGATGAATAACTCACTGCGTGTTACTCAATTCACTGTTTGTGCCAGTCACACACAAGATAAATGATCTTTGTGACAAAGTAATTGAAAGGAGACGTGGTTCAGCCACCAGGAGCTCCATTCTGCCAGTCAATGTGTCAGTGGAACAGCACTGGGAGAGATATTCAAGCAACACTGTTAAAATGCCTCTCAGGCACAGAAAAGGGCTATTATTAACATCAGGGTGACCTTGCAGAGATTGGGATTTGCCTGAGGACAGCAGCAACAGATGCAAAACGATGCCACTAACTGCTAGGAGAACATCTCACTGGTCATTGGTGGGATGGAAGAGCAACCAGAAGAAATGCAAGGGACAGAACCATGTAAATTGAGTAAATTTAACACATTCAGGTGACTTCAGGGATTTTTCTCATTTTCCCAAATTTTTATATTGTGCTCATCACATCAATGCATCTAAACTCAAAATTGTAGCTATTTTTTTTAGGTAGAAAAAAGCTCAATAAATATAAACTTCTAAATAGAATACATACATGCTTTATATGTCCTAGTTTTTATTAAACAATTTTTAAAACAAGCATGTAAATCCTCTGTTTTGCCCTGGGATGAATAAGGCTGGGGCTGCTCTGAGATTTCTCTGGACACCAGCCAAGGGAGTCACCATCATGGGAGAGGACACGACATTTCTTGGTCAATGGGATCTTCTCCTCCTTTTTGCTAGTACGTTTGCCATAATCTTACAGGAATT
Organism: Brachypteracias leptosomus; assembly: GCA_013401335.1. NCBI lineage: Eukaryota > Metazoa > Chordata > Aves > Coraciiformes > Brachypteraciidae > Brachypteracias > Brachypteracias leptosomus. The sequence continues at coordinate 351,843 of VYZX01028871.1, read as the reverse complement.
CAAAACCATTGGAAATTACAGCCTTTTGTGAAAGGACAAGGGCATAACTGTATATTTGAGAGATACAGACTGTGCCTACCAGGGTTGGAGGAAATATTCTGCCTTCTCCATAGCTGGAAAAATTCCCTTCTTGGTACTTTGACCGGTTTATCCTAAAGCATGAAAATCATTGGTCTAAATTTAAACATCACATAACTACAATGTTTTGTAGTTATTTGAAACATTCCCTCATCCTTTCAATAACACAAAAATATGGTTGTATGGAGGAGGAACTGGATGACTGAAAAATCAACTGCCCCCATGTATACTAACTTCTGGGTTATCTCCTGTATTTAGGAGCATCCAAAGTCCTTAGAAACCTTTACTTAAGTAAAGGTTTGTCCCAAATTAAGCTCTTCCCAGAGGACTTAGGAAGTTTTGATGCTAAAAGGCTTAATCACAGCTAAAGCTCCACCAATGCTGGAGCTCTGCATGGAGATCTCCAGCTCAGGCTGTGGTGATGTCTCAGGCAGCTCTTGGGAAGAGGTTTCATGCTGTGGGAGGGTGACCCAGGGAAAGCCTGGAGAGCAGCTGATGAAAAGAGCACAGCAAAAGTAGGAGAAAAAGAATGAGAAGATTTGAGGAAAAAAGATCAAAATAAATCAAAAGCCAATTACACTAATGGCCAAAAAAAGACACTTTCAGTATATTAAAATATCCCCATCCATCATGCTTTGCAAGGAGATATTTTCCTACTTGAGATACAGCCTGGAGGTGAGAAGTAGAGCTGTAACCTTATGAAGGCTTCCCATATCAGGGTTGAAATTATAACGGAAAAAAACGTCAAATAAAACGATTTCACTCCCAGAGCAGCAGAAACAATATACTCTGTTCTCACAAATTGGGACCAGGTAGGTTGGCACAAGGTCTTTGGCACAGAAACAATTTAGCCTCCAATTTGGGACCAGAGCAATAGCATTAGATCACTTACTCAGACTTAAGTTGTGAGCAGCTGTTTGGCTTTCATTTCACACAAAAGCTTATACTGTAAAAAGGAATTCCTGGCCCCTATTCAAATGCTATATTTGCTCGTAAGCAGTGTTTCTCATTTTAGTCCTGATAATGCAATGAAACCAGTGATGAAAAATTTTTACAGAAAAAAAACGAGAAGTATTTCTTTTTTAAAGACATGGGTTTTGTTTGTTGAAATGCAATATTTAGACCTTGTGTTTTCACCATGTTGAAGATTTAACCACCGAGCTTCTCCTCATTTTATCTGAGCACATAATTAAAAGTACAATCATCTTCTCCCTGAGGACCCTGGGCAAGCACCAGATTTGCTGTGTGTAAACAGTTTGCTTTCCCACCTGCCTGAAATCCTTCCAACAAAGGGATATATGAGTTTTTATGGAAAATATAGTTTCCATTATATAGAGAGAACCAGCATGTGCTACACTCATATTCACTCATAGAAAGAATCCAGTGCTTCCTGTAGCAAGTGTGAATGATCAGAACAATATAACCCTTTTTACTGCTGTGTACCTGCCCTGCCCAGCACAGCTTCCAGTAGCAGCAGTTAAAATTGCTAGCTGAGGTTTAAACAGCCACATTTAAGAGCTCTGATAAATAAAAGCCATTAATGACTAACTTAAGAGCAGCATTTGCATCTCAGTTTAAAGAATTAGGCTTCCAGCCATGATGTTAATCCATGTCAAGTCTGAATCCTATTAACAAGCAGGAGCTAATGCAAAGTCAGTGATTAAAAAAATAAATTAAATATAATAAATAAATTTTAAAATAAATTAAAATTAGAATAAAATCAAAGAGCACCAGCACTTTCAGGCTGGATGAAGGTGACAACTGCACAAGCCTCTGGGCAAATGCTGTGGGAGGGTGACCCCATGAAATATAAAAAGTCACCCCAGAGATTAATTACAACTGCCATCAGAAGACAAATCTAAAGATATCTGATCAGAGAGACATAAAATCTCACTCTGGCCATGCCCAGCCCTAGGTGACCAGGCTGCAGAGATCAGAGGCAGGGTGAGGAGCTCACTCCAGGCTGGGAACCTGGATGCTAAGCACACAGTTAGCAATGTCTAGTACTCCTAAAACAGCTGTAGGGATAATAAGGAGGGAAAAAAAAATAGAAAGGGTATATTGGCATGTATGAAAGCATAGTTGAGATAGAGGAAAGCATGCTGACATTTCTCTGGCACATGCCACTCCTTGGAGGTGCTTGGCACAAGGTTGGGAACAGGCGCAATTAATGAAACCGTACGAGCCAACACTCGGAAGTTGCAAAGGCAAACTCTGTTCTAGCCCCTTTCCAACTGTATTTTGGGCCTGCTCTGGCCCAGAATTCAGTGGCAATGATTGCAATTATTCAAGGGCAAAGAGAGGATGATGTATTGCTCACACGTCTGGGGAATGCTTCAGTAACAACTTCATTTTAGACCAAAGTCTTCTCCTGGGCCAACGCGTTGCACCAAGCTGCTTCCAAACACCCAGCTCGGCCAACAGCTTCCCAAGGTGCAAGGTACACCACAGAGCTCTGCAAGTGAGCATACAACTTATGAATTACCAAAATTACCCCCGTGATTTGTTTAACCATGTTCATTTGCTTACTCAATGCATCTCATTTGATGAATCGTTTGTTTTATTTGGCTGTGTGGGGATCACCAGTCTTGCAAACAGCTCTAAAAGCTGTAATGAAGTGACTGACTTTGCTCAGCTGCTTCTTCCAGATGCTTAATTCGTTCCCAAACAGCCAAATGCATCTTTCAGAGGTACTTAGACCATTTTCAGCTCTATAAAGCAGTAGGTCTATAAATCTTTTGACACGACAGCTAAATGCATTCTTTCCCATTTTAAAGTAAAAAAAGCAGGATCAATAGGCTAGAAAGGCAGCAGGATGGGAGAGGCACAGTGGGGCTTGTTTGCTTTCTAATAATGAAAAGCATCTCGAAGATCAAACAGGAAATTTAAATTACTTCTGACAATCCCAAAAGGTGCAACTTTTAACTCCAGATACTTGAGCTCCTATAATCTGTGCATTTTAGAGATCAGCTAAACAAATGCTGGGTTGCCAGTTTAACTCACCAAACGATATCCAGGAAAGGTTCAAAGGTTTAGCGGAGATGAGGTATTGTTCTTTAAACATTGAGATAAGATGAAAAGAAAGAGGCAATTATTCTGAGCAAAGCTATCCAACATGTTACTAAGTTTGGATACTACCATCAGTTTCCACTTGTATTTTTAAAAGTGTCCAGGCTTGAGAGAAACAGCGCAAAATATGGTGGAAAGAGGAAAGAAGACCAGAGAGATACGAAAGGGAAACACAAAAAGCATCTGATTTTCTTCTGGTTTGGTGCTGAGGACAAGTGCTGTGGTGGGATTGTGTGGACTGAAGCTTGGGAGACATGGGACATCCTTTTGGCACAGTGAGGGACAAAAGATTTGCTAAACAGAATCAATGCATAAGATTTCACCTCCCAACTGTGTCAGTCTGAGGCTTGAACCAATTTATGAGCCATTTTGCCCATATACCACTATTTTTCCTAATCGTATGCTCCAGGTACAGCACAAAGACTTTTGTTCTCCAAGTCTACCTTGTTCTTGAAAGACAGTAAAAAAAGGCAGGTCTCTCCCCAAGGCAGGGCAGAAGGGTTGGCCTTCATCTTTCATTGATTAATAGACAATGCCTATTGCAACATCTTGCCAAGCTTTTAACTAAAATCAGGCCTGGATTTAAGATGCAACAAAATAAGCTGAATCCTGCTTTCAATTTTGCTTTCTGGATTCCAGGATACACTCTTAAACTATTGATATACTGGATGTAATTTCACCTGAGAATCTAAAAGTACTTCAAGGAGAAATCTTAAGAGTCCTGCATGTATATAGATATATTGCCACTGAATTCTGAAATGGAGATAAATGAAGCCTTTGGAAGGGCAGTTAACCACGTATGAAAGTGTAATGGATGGAAATTAACAATGAAAGCAGAAAAAAAAAAAGGAAAAAAGAGCAGCATGCTGGTAGGGGTCTACAGGATTATAATTTTTCCAAACCATTGCTTCAGCCACTATTTTTCTCCCCATAGATGAAAATTTTCTAGGACATCTGACTCCAAGAATTGGGTTGGCGTCTTTGGATTATTCATCAATATTCATAAAGAGCCTTTCAGCATTTGCTGCACCCAGAGCTGAATAATGCACAGCCAGTTTGTGTTACAGGACAGGGCTTTGAGGGATACAGAGAGTAATGAGCAGTGAAGCCCAGGCTGAAAGCAAACCCCAAACTCAACTTATCCACTCATTGTAGGCTTTAGAAAACATCTCCTACAAAATCTTGCCAAAGAGCAGAAATACCTATATGTCCAACAGGGTATTAGAGAAATTAAACACAGATCTGTAGCACTGAGCTGGGAACTCATGCAAAGTAACAAAAAATGCTGGTTTTTTTCCTCTCCTCAGAATCTCAGAATTCAGTAAAGATCACTTCTGGTTTGGGATTTTCCAGCTAATTAGAAAGACCACAAAGCCAGAGTAAATCCCTAAACTATATATTGTTTTTCAACCACATTGCACCCACATTCTCTTAGTGTTACACTTCAGCATCCCCTGCAAACTGTGCCCATGCCTTGAAGCTACACTGCCACACAGCAGAGAGCAGGAATCCCACACCACACAGTTCTCCACCATTGAAAAAAATGACCCTAAATTCATCTTACACAGAGCAATGACTTTTCCTGAACTGGGGAGCAGAAAACCTTGTCCCCAGGGGGATACTCTGGGGAGCTCCATGTCCTCAGTCGTGTTTGTACATCCCTGCTGCACACTCATGAGTGGCTGTAACCAGGAAGCCCGTTGCAACCATGGCTAAAATCTGCCTTAAATGCAGACTTTTGGTCAGGAGGGAGATGTTCCCTTGCTCAGAGAGGTGCAATAACCCGTGTTACCCGGGTGAAAGCAAGCTACGAAGAATGACATCTGGTTTCTGCACAACTTGGCTGTCAAACCTCTCTTGCTGATGTTTCTGTTTCTTATCTTTTTGCTTGCGTTTGGAGCTAAAACAAGTTCCAGCTGAGCCGAGGAGCCAGCTGCTGTGGGGTCAGCTCTGATGGGCCTCCTGCACCCTGGGGTCCCAGGCAGGGAAACCCATCATGGCATCGTCCCCATGGCCAGTCCAACACCAGGAACCATCCTCTAACCATCAGCATCATCTCACCTCTATTTTCCTCAAAAGTCACCCATAGTCTTCCTCTTGGAGATGAAAAAAAATCTATCAGTCACAACGCTGTTTCTTCTCTCCTTTTCACAGCTCTCCCTAAACCCCTCCTGCTGCTGACAAAGGCCATTTTCCACCTTCATTTACTTCTGGCACTGTTGAATTATACGTGTTTACATTTGCTGTAATGCCATAAAGTAGAGTAAATCTTCCAAACACTCTGCCTGAATCCATATAATAATAAATCAGATCCTCCAAGTAACTATGTGTCACTTGTATAAAAATTGGAAAGTCTAAAAAAAGACCCTCAAGTTATGGCAGCTGCTCCCCACCTCCCTCCAGCAGCTCATGGGGCACCTAGGAAAGCTGCTAGTGCTCTGATTGCCAGGGGGACATGAACAGCCCAACACAAGCCAGCTGATTGACAAGCCCCTTCCCTTTTGTGTCTGATTTCTCTTGATAAACCATTTAAAACACGTCAAACCAAACACCGCAGTTCAACAGTTCCCTGAAAAACTTCTGCCAACTCCGTTCCCTCTGGAGAAGGCAATTACCTAATTTATAGGGGTTGGGGAACAAATGCTGAGTTTCTTTTCCATAATCATTTATTAATTGCTCTCAGATTGAAAAAATGACTTTGGTGAAATAAATAAGATCCAGCCCTCGCCCATATTGCTGCAAGAAAAATTAATTGTGCACAACCAGGGGATCCCTGTGCCTGCTTGCCTAGAATCTGAAGAAAGCATTTAGGAAAAAGAGAACCTTTACAGTGGAAAAAAAGAAAAATAAAGTCCCAGATTACAGATATTCAACTGAGCATTATTGTGTTATCACTGTTACAGCAACCAGGAGACTTGTATATGTTCTGCAAAGGGCACACACAGGACTCCCCTCCCAAAGACACTGCTACTTCCATGTACACACAGGACAACAAAAATCAGCTTGAATAGGAAACGGATGGGATAAAGAGGAGGATAAACAAGAACCATGGTATGACCATAAATTTCCTATGGTCACTTAACTCTGGCAACAGTGACTCACTAGGGTTTTATTGAACCATTTTACAACCATGGAGGAGAACTCCCTCCAATCCTGTAGGTGCCACCTCTTTTCTTCAGTTCTCAAATAATGGAAATGAACCTTTGAAATTTTAGAGGTATGAGTTTTGCCTGAAAAAGTAGTTTGATGCTTATGGGAGGGGTGGTTTTCTGCCTTTAAAAGATTATTTTTTTCCTTAAATTACAGCAGGAAATTGCAAGAAACAAAAGTAAACTGGACACTTGACAATCATTAGAAAATATTTACACTAATATAACTATAACTGCCCAAAGCAAACAAACAGTTGCCAGAAATACAACTTAAGTTGATGGAATGAGAAATAAACATAACGGATGGGTTCAGACCAAAACCTTCATGCACATATGTCGAGCAGTCCCTTCTCCTCCAGCATCCTTCCTGCATCACCACCTCCCTGGTTCCACCCAATGGGCTCCACCATGAACATGGTCTGGGAAATGTCATTAAGCCACTGAAAACCTCAAAGTCTAAAGCATCTGCTTGTTCTTCCACTGGTTAGAGGAAGTGGTTGGTGATGGAGCCCAAGAGAGAGAGAAGCATCTCATGAGGACATCATAGGAGGTTTGCTCCCCTTGACAAGAATATAGAAATTATAAGCATTTCTAACTTCATGAATTTCTCAATGTTGAGCAACTATAACATCATTTTGCCATTTCCATGTGGCTGCACCAACAACGCTGGAGAAATGGTACCTTTTGTAGGGCCATGATGACCTGCAGCACTTACCATCACTGAACCAACGGGCATAAAACCCAAGGGGTTCATTTACACTCCACAAACCAACCTGAATCTGTTTTAATGAATGTGACAACTGAGACACTTGATTCCTGAAGTGCTGCTACACCATCAGCAGCAGCTTCTGCCCAGCAGTTAGAGGGCAATGAACACCCACACTGAGTGTAGCCCAGACCAGCACCATCTCTGGTTTGAGCTCTTGTTGACAATGGATGAAATCCAAATGTGGAGCTATGCATCCAAAAATTGCAGTTTGCATTTGGAGCCTGGGTGATTGCACCCTGCATTTAGGATTAAACCCTGTTATTGGCATCTACAGCAGCATGGCAATAAGGGCATGAGCACCAAGCCCAACGCTGGGATCCATCCCACATCCCAGCACAGTCCATCCATCAAACCAGAGAAACCCAAACACGAGGTCAAGACCAGCTTTGTTTTCCTGACTTTGTAGTCACCACAAAGTGTTTAATTCTATTTTTTGTTTTGGGTCTGCTGTCTTGTTGTGGAAGCTGTGCAGGAGTGGTCACATCTCAGATACACCCTTTTCAGAGCAGAGGAATTGCCACCTTGTGCAGAGCCCTTTCAGCAAGTCACTCGGACCCTATCACCACGTGCACAGAGCAAGAGCCAGCAGAAGAAATTAATTCAGCACATAAGGAACAAAGGATATAGGAACTGCCAAGAGAAATATTAACTTTTCTCAAATGTAAGCCTGTTTGACATTGTTTTAACCATATTAATTTGCATACAATGCACACGTTGCACAAATCCAGACGAGCTAATGACACAGTGGGTAATTTCAAAAAGCAAACACAATCAGGGCACAAAAGTCAGTTTTTCATTGTGGGACTTCAGGTATTTGAGTCTCCCCAGAGGAAACAAGATCAAACGAGCCCAGAGCACTCTCACCTTCCCATCTAACCCCAGGCAGAAACCCGTGATGAGCACAGAGAGCAGCTTTGCATCCACCTCTCCCCACTCCACAGGCTCAAAGCACCCCAAAATACCACAGATCCTTTGGAAATATCTAAGATGAAAGATGCTTGACATATTTTCATTTGCATCCTCATTTGCAGCAGCCCCAGACTCTCTGCCCTGCCACACTAATCCCCAGTTCAGCCACCCCAACCTCTGCCATTACCCCAATCCTGAGCCGCTGAGCAACGAGATTTAATCCTCCTCTGAAATGCTTCCAAGCCAGATTTGAGCTGCCAAGAAAGAGTCTACATTCCTCAATTTCTATCACCCTTGGCTATATGTTTCGTTGGCTGAATTATGCTAATAGAAATATGTAAGGATTTGAATGTAAGTGTATGTATAACCCACCTCCAGAGGGAAATCTGCTTTGCCCTACAGCCAGCACCCCGGGGAACCCCTTTTCTCACTGTGCAATTGGAGATTTGCAAATTAACCCCACCAGACCAGCTCTTTTTAACCAGACCAGCCAAAACAGCTTTCTTGTAAAAAAAGACAGACCTGTTTCTAGGCATGGTCCACCACTTCCAAATAGATCAATCACAGTCACATTTTCTAAAGGGAGGCAAGTCTTTTTCCAGCCCATTTGGACTTTGGACATGTTCATGTCCAGAAAAACCTCTTTGGTAGCTCAAGGTTGAATGGGTCCTCAATCTGACCAACCATTGGCAACACTCCTCTGTCCATCCTCCTTCAAACTCCTTGGACAAAGAGGCTGAAGGAAAAAAGCCCAATTCTCTTCACGGAGGGATGCACAGAAACCCTCCAAGCCTCCTAACAAGAATGGTTTCCACGAAAGAAAAAACCCCAAAACATCACGTACAAGCAACATCTGCAAAACTGCTATAAGGCTTAGACCTCCACAGCATCCTAAACAGCTGCCTGCAGCAGAATAAACAAATATTTTTCTTGTTTTATGTCTAACAACACACTTTATCCAAGAGATCTACAGTGGCGCCTCATGGGACGGAGGAGTCATAGGAGAGGGAGACAAGGAGAGAGCTGGGGCCACGTCCTGCTGAAAAAAAGCAGAGACCTCTTTGTGCCCCAAATTGTGCATTTGAGAGGGTTTTTTTAAAGGTGGAGGAAGCTAGTTATTAATTTTGCAAGGAAAGACTGGTGATCATCAAGTAGATTTAAAGGAATCTGTGAATATTGGGGCTACCTGTGAAGGGAGATGCCCTTTCCAAATATTGGCCTCCAAATTTCACTCCTTCCAAAAGGAAATAACAACTTTTTTTTCCTTTCAAACACTGAAACCCTCCAAATAAAGATCTCAGCTTCACTTGAGGGAGCACAGGTTTCTGCAGCCATGGGGTGCTCAGCACAACAGGAATTTCTACAAGGGTTCATCCCAAGTGAACTGGCAGCATCTCCACTTGCCATTAAAATGAAATGTGCTCCTTCCTTTCTTGTGCCACACGCAACCTCCCCTGCTAAGTTCCAAATTGTTTTTTAATCTAGTTATTAAATGAAGCGTCTTTTTTATCTTAGAAAAGAAGTTTTATTTGTTTGTTTGTTTACGATTTCTTTCAGAACCAATATAAGAGGTCAAATAAATTCCAGATGACATCCAGACTGCTTTGTATTTGAATTTTTGCAGTCTTTTCTTTTGAAATTAATTGAAAGGAGCACAGTCTCACAGGAAAACGTAAAGAACTTTAGATCCCTGGAAGCAGTGGCATTAATTTCAGCTTCCACTTGCAATAGCAGCACTATTATGGCAGGACCTGTGCTCCACAATACCAACCTCTGTTGTTCAGCTGAGGGAGCATCTTAAGTATGAGATTTAATATTAGCTTTATCTTTAATTTTCAATAATTTTTATATCAAAATATATATTTTCATAACACTTGCTTGTTCTTACAATGCCACGGGCTGGAAATCAGATGGTAACAGGAATAGCACCCATCACATCCAAGGTATTTCCAGTTTAGCAGTTGTGGACAGGAGGCTGAGAAATCAAACACGAACAAGCCACGACACACAAACAGCAATCACAAAGAACATACATTTTATTGCTTAGCCTTAATGCACACAATTCCTAATTTTTGAACTCCCAAGTCAGTCAATGGAAGTGCTGCATAGGTTTTAACCAAGGCAAGATTTCCTGCCATTAACCACAGTCCTAATTAACTGCCCAGCAGTGGTTATATATTGCATCTCGAAGCCAGTCAAGTTCCAGCCCATGACTTGTTATCCTTAACCTAAACCATTTGGCAATAGAGGAACGTGGAGGGAAACACCCTGTCAGGTCTCCTTGACCAGGAAGATCTTCACTCAGCAGTCAACTGACCTTTAAGATTGTGCCAGGCATTTTAATGCAACCAGGCTGAAGCTGAGGGCCAAATGCCAGAGGCTTGGAATAAAAAATTAATAAAGAAAAAAAAAAGTCTTTGCCTACTCTGGTGCTCTCTCTGTGAGCAGACTACAAAGGTTTTTCCTTGCTCAGAACTGCTGGTTTCCCAGCATTCACAAACTTTGGCCTCAGCTGTAGCTACTTCAAAGGCAATAGATATGGCTCAGGGAGAAAACAAAATTGGAAAGAAAAGATGCTGGCATTTCAGCAAAACGCTGGTCACTTAGTGAGATCTCCTTGGGAATCTCTGAATTAATTTCAGATTGCTTGGAATTTATCTCCTTGCATCTTTTTGATGCATTCCATTATCCACTGCAAAGCTCACCACATGATAGTTCTGTCTCCACAACCCTTGAAAATTTAAAAAACCCCAAACCCAAACCAAACTGCCCTTTCCTAGTCATGCAAATAAGCCAAATAACTTCAGTTCACAAGCTTCCCTTTCAAGCAAAGAGTTGTCATAAAACTAAAACTAGCTCAAACTACATCAGAGAGTCAAGGTGAACTCCTTCCAGCGTGAGGACACAGGTAGATGATCTTTGACATCACTTCCAGCCCAAATCATTCTATTCTTTAATAGTCCCAAGCTATTAAAGCCAACAGTACAAGCTTTGACTCTTCAGATCACCCCAGTCGTGTACTTACTGCCTACTCATCACAAGATGAGTCTCAGCAACCTCAGATACTCCCTCCTGGGTTGTACAAATGAAACAGCCAAACCCTCTCCCCTGAGCTTTGGGTGTTCTGGTTCCACCCAGCTGGGTAGGAGAAGAAATGATGGTCTAGGAAAAGGGAGGGGAGAATTACTAGGAGCTATGGTGAACACAATTTGAGGACGTAGCTCTTATGGAAAGGTTGCCAAATTCCTCCACAATTGCCTGCAGCAGGTAGGAAAGCTGATGGAGTCAAATATCTGCAAAGATTAATTTCCTGCTCTGTGGTGGAGAGGGTGCTGAGTGGCCAGGTTTAGTGAGACAATGAGCACGTCAGCTAGGTCGTAAATTGATTTAAATGCTAGAAAAATCATCTGTTGGCTGGCAAGGCTCAATGCACAACAAGCTGTCTGCTGTGGACACAAATTAATCATGCTTAAAAACGGAGAGAGAGCTCAAAGCTTTGCAGTACATCTACCTACACACAGCCATAAGGAAGAAGTGAGATTTCATCAAGCTGGATGAATAGCCTGGAGCACGAGGCATCGTTCTTGAGCATTTCCCTGCTGAGCAATTTAAACAGGTAAATGGTGTCTTCATTGCTGTCATGATGAAAGCCATTAACCCCAGCTTGTGGCTCCCAAGGAGAAGACTGATGGCAGGGAATCAAGAAGCCATTGCACACGAGTTCAAATGAGATGAGATTAGGTGTCAGCCTAAATTGCAGTATGCTTTTGACTTATATTTCATGCCTGTTAACTCAGCAATAACCAGTCAATTCCCTGACTTGGAGAAGCACCATTTCTACTCCTTTCATTTGACATCTATCTCTTCCAGGGCTATAGTCACAGTCATGATTCTTAGCTCAGAGAATTCATAAAACACCATATTACTGCATTGTTCATTGCTTTGTGGCATTTTTAATCCATCTCTGAACATACTCCAGATGCAGACATTAAATTGCTTAATCACTGCTACCATAGAATTATTTTATGGTTAGCCACTTGTATTTGACTACAGTAAAAAGCATGAACTGTGCCCAATTAATATTTCACTTCAAATATATGTAAATAACTTAAGTCTCAATTTTCAACAAAGGTTAAATCCAGCATTTAATACTGAATTACTGGAATGTCCATAGAGCTTTTCATGGGAAGAGATCAAAGAACATTTATATAATATTATTATTTATATTTTACAGACAGGTAACACATCTCCTCAAGATTTAAGATGTTTATCCAATAGTAGTAGTTGTGGAATAATGTCAAGTTTTCTGATTTCCAGTTCAAAAGGCAAAACCCATCAAAACCAGCACTTGTACTGCTGTATTCACCTATGTACATGCTCTATTGCTGGGGAACTCTAAGATTCACTTACATATTCCCTACTAATTAAATTCTAGACTAAAAAATATTCAAAGCAAGCAAATTACTCCTTGGGCTTCCATTCTCTGCAGCTACCTCTGTTTTTTTGTACTAAAATCTGGTGGCTGAAGACTAAGGGCAATAGTTTATGAGAAAAACATGTTGTCTTCTTATATTTCACTCCCATCTATATAAAATAATTCCATATCCTTCCGCTGATTTGCCAGTGTCAGGATGTTGCTTCTGAAATTCAGAGCATCTATAAGAGGCCAATGTGGTTTTAGGTTGCACTTCTGCCATAGCAAAGTAAGACCAGACAACCATTGCCTTGTCCAAAGTCTCAAGGCCCAGATGTCAGATAGAAACTAGGGGTGTTTTCCAGTGAGTATCTTAAAATAAATGGCCAAAAATTCAACACAACCATTTATATTTTGCAACCAAAGCCAATATTAAAATTGAAAATGTTCTGAATTTCATAAAAATTGCTTTCCTTTTTTCCTCTCAAAATAGAAAGCCCCTGAGGCAGAGAATGTTTTTATACAGACGTCCTGCTCTAGTGACTTCCCTACATGGATGTGAAAGATCCCAGCAAATATCAACAATATTCCAGATGTTCCAGAGAAATACGAGGCACAAGCAACCGCAGTTCAATGTCCTACCAGCAGAAATCCAACCAAGTCCTCACACTTGGCCACGCATCATCTCAGATGGGTCAGGTCCCTCTTCTCATCATCATGGATCTTTCCTCCAGCAAATCTAAGTTACTTTACCACATCATTTCCCAGGTCTATTGAACACCTCTAGAAAAAGGATTCTTCAGAGAGAAAACTGAATTTTCTCTATCCTATCTTACATTACTGGTTATGAGGGAAATTCATCCCCTAGCTAAAAATCAGAGCATCACATGGGCTGTTTAGAGCCTTTTCGTAAGATGACCACATTGTATTCATTTTTAAGGCCCCAAATGCTTGAGCAGCAACATGCTTCCACATTCCTCCCTCCCTAGTAACGAAGATGGACGGTGACAAACATCCATTCTGCATGAGGTGCACATTAAAAAAGAAAAAGAATTTATCTGGAGTTAATCGAAACTTGTCTTCATCCCCATGTGAAGTGATGCCTCGAGAACAGGACTCTCTACTACGAACATTTTTCTTTTTACCTTCAACTGATTATGGTGTCTTTGTTTTTTAAACACTAACTTCAAGCCATATGTGTCTCGCATCGGCTTATCTGCTGCTTTCAACTTCTATCAGCCCCTGTTTTTACTCTAACAGGAAAGAATACAGAATGTTCTAGTTAAAGTCTATTTTTGACTATAATAAAGCTATGCAAGCCCATTTCCATTTTCTGGTGTCTCCAACAGACAGACTATCCGGGTTCATTAGGATGACAGTTTCTTGGCAATCAAGTAATTCTTCATTGTATCTATAGGACCTTATTTCATTAATCCCTTGGCTTGCTTACAGAACCCCGTGCTCAGCACCAAACAAAAGGACTCGTTTTCTGTCATCAAGTCCACACCTTGGGCATCTTCTGCATGTGTTGCATGACATGCAGCTTGGGCAGGTTCCTCAGTGCCATGGGCAGCTGAGTATAAAACAAGGTCCAGCTCTTGTCTGAAGGTTGGAGGCATGAGAGCGGTGCAAATGACAACTGCTTAATATTAAATGGTAATAAAGATGCTCATATTAACAACAGTAAGAGATATTAATGCGTACATATGTTCACCATACAAGCAAGCCTTTCCAAAAGGAGCACTCCCCTCCCAGCACCCGAGCTAGGCAGGAGTCAAAGCACTGATGGGCTCCTAGGTGGGCACCAAGGTGGCTCAGAAGCTCACACCACCTCCAGCACCCTTGCTGAAGACTTTCCACTCAGCAGAATTTTGTGAGCAATGACCCTCTGTTGTTCCTGAGGTTTTATGCTTATGTTAACTGATACCTAAAAATCAAATACTCTCAATCCCTCTATCCTTCTGAAGCATGGCCCATCCTTGCCTTCCCATCCTGACCAGCAGCACAGCTCTCCCCACCAGCCCAGCCCACCCTGCTTGCCTTTCTGGTGGTGGAGTCACCTCCTTAATTATTGTTTTGAGCTAATTAATTCATTTCCAGCCACAAAGAGGACAAAATTCAAGAAATGCATTTAAGTTCTGGTCTCTTTCAGCACCCTTCAAGAACCACCAAGGCTCTACTGCCAGCCCTGAGGACAGAGCTGAAGAGTGTAGGTCTGGACTACTGGCCTGGTGACTCTCTGAAGCTGCTTTGCTCTGGTTGCTGTCTCAGTCCTAGTACTAAACCAGTAGGATATGTTGCCTTTAGAAACACATTTAAGCAGAACATTCGACTTTAGCACTTTTCCACCTAATCTCCAGTAGGCTGCTCTCATGTACATGGGAATTCCTCCTTTCAGAAGGAAGGAAAAAAATAAAAAATCCATATAACACTGAAAACTGACATTGCTTTCACATCACAGTGCCCATTCCCATCTGAACAGGGAACGCTGCACACAAGAAAACCTGGTCTTAATGTCAACTGTCAACCACCACTCTGACACACCATGCCAGGAATGAGCTAATCCAAGCCAGAAGGACAGCAACTAAACAAGGTCCTGCTACACGTTTGCTCAACAGAACACATGCCAGGAGCAACTTCAAAGTCAAACCCTCCTTGCGTGACACAGGCAGAGTCCAACCAACATGGTGGTGACTCAGAAAAACCCGAGTGACACCATCTGAGTGCTCCAAGGCTGCCCAGGCTGGGAGGAGGGAGGCTGGAAAACCCTGCCTGGGACATGGTACCAGGATGGGCACACCAAGGCTGGCAGCACCAGGGACTGACAATGAAAATAAGAGGATTTTGTGCATACTCCCATCATCAATACGAAGCAGAGAAGCTCAGTGCTTTTTCCATCAGCTGGTATGAATTCACCTCTAATTTATAATATAGTAAGCCAAGGGATCTCTGGCAAAAACTATTCTTAAACAGATTGCATGTAGTATAAATATATTATCTGCTGCTTCTTGCTAGAGCACACATTAGCACAGAACCAGGCAGCAGAAATCTCTTCAGATTCCTTGGAAGAAAGCCTTTATATTTACAAGTAACATCTCACATTGAGCAAAATATACTCATAAAATCAGTCTTTGCACAGGATATCTACTGAGAGACACGTCCTGTCCTCTCCCACTAGGCACAGGC
Source organism: Brachypteracias leptosomus (assembly GCA_013401335.1). Lineage (NCBI taxonomy): Eukaryota > Metazoa > Chordata > Aves > Coraciiformes > Brachypteraciidae > Brachypteracias > Brachypteracias leptosomus. The sequence goes on along the minus strand of VYZX01028871.1, from coordinate 336,269 downwards.
AATGAACCCTTTTCAGACGAGGTCCAAGCACATGAGCTTTGGTCCCATGGCCATGAGACAACAGAAAGCAGTTTCAATTTTCCTCCCTCAAGCTGGGAGGGAAACATCCCCTTCAAAAGGTTATTGAAATAATAAAACATTTCAATAACCATACAGCTGGGGAGCAGCAGTGCTAGCACTACACACCGCGGTAAAGACTCTGGTAGAATTTTATGAGGTTGCTAAAAAACAGAACCCCAAATCCTCTGCAATTCCAAAACAAGCAGACGTGCACGCAAAGCCCCCCCAGCAACAGCTGGCTTAAAAAAAAAGGGAAAAATCATAGTGGTGGAAAACCTCTGGTGAATCCCACCAGCAGAGCTGAACACTAACGTGTGCAACTAATGTATGGCAGCAGACAGCAGCAAACAGGGGTGTCCATGGCCACCTTCAATAAGAGGCACAAAATTGCAGAAAAGGTGCACAAGGATGGTTTTTTCTTTTTAGTAGGTGCATCCTAAGAGCAACAGCCATAGCTCTGAGCATTGGGACACCTGGTGCTGTAGGAACTTGGAATGAAAACGCTCTTTGCCCCCAAATCCTTTTAGATCCTTGTTCCACATGCAACGAGCAGAAGAAGCTTCTTCCTCTATTTTAAAGACATACAAAACTAAATTCTCACTAGGATCAAGAGTGTGGATTATTTATGCAGGAAACTGCCAGTGCCTTGGGACTCTTCTTTGGCGGGGGAGAGTTTTTCCAGCAGCTTTGCTTGGCCCCGATTTACTGTGGCAGGTCCTGGGGACATCTGCTCTGCCTCTCCTGGGGAGTCTGCCCAGGAAGCGAGGAGCTGCAGATGCCACCACATTCATCTACCAACTGGAAGATTTTAAACAAAAGACAAAGGGTGGTCTCACCCTAGGGATTAACTGCAGCAGGGAGGTTTCCTCTTCCCTGGCGTCAGAGGAGTAGATAACACTAATTCAAATGCCATCATTTCTCAAATCACTAGAGCCAAGCATTTGCAAAATAAGAGCTGAATCATCCTGGGGTGAAGAAGAAGAAGGGTGGCCAGGGCCAAGCACTTAGTTTTTCCACTGTACCTATGCAGAGAAATCCCTCCTCATATACATGGTCAGTCAGCAGAGAAACTCTTGACTGTAACTTCATTGCAATAGGGAGCAGACCAGCAGCTATGGGTCAGGCTCAGGAGCTGATGAATTGATTTCCATCACTTCCAGCCTAGATTCAAGAATTCTGCTTTTCCTGCATGGAGATGCCCTGATGGAGGAGGAGATGGTGGTGTGGGAACAGGCTGGGGAATTCCCAGTACCCCTGAACAAGGACACCCCCAACATAGACCTGAAAATTCTCTGGCTTTGCAGCTGCCACACATTCTAGAAAAGCAAACAGGAGGTTGTGTCTCCATTTGTACTACAAGTGTGTCCCTTCAGTGCTGGTTTCTTAGGAAAAGGTCTGATACCTCCCTCCACCATCTCTTGTATCCATCCAGCACAGCTGGATCCAGGCTGCAGAGCCCTGGCATGCTGGGAAGAAAATGAAAGAAAACCAGAAAAAAACCACTGTGCTTTTATTTAAAAGGAAAAGGTACATATATGAAAACACCACACATGCACGTATTTTGTTGCAAGAAGTTATGTACTTGATTCCCACCAGTTACAACAGCTTAGTCCCCAGGATTAAGATTTCCATATAAGTTTTCAGCCCATCAATAATTACAATTACTCCAGAGACACAATGCTGCCTAGATGATGAGCAGTGTACATTAAAAGTCTCATGGTTTTGGGCAGTGCTGATCTGTTGCACCCTGAAGTGGTACCCACACCCCTGCCTGCATACACAGCTTTGAACATCACAACTACAAAATTTAGGTGTTCTAGGTTAGGCAGGTGTGCCAGTTCCTGTCTTTTCCTATTGTCACCCATGCCATAAAATCCCACGAGCAAGAAATGAGCTCCAGCATCTCCTTTAGGCAGAGCTACGATGTGAGACCCAAAGGCACAGGACCACAACACACTTCTGGACTTGGAGTCCTACCTCCAAGCTCCAAGAAACCCTTAGGGACTCTAGATTTCCCATTTGGAGCCATGTGCAAGATGATCATGGCTGCAATAATTGAGAACCTTCAATAAGTGCTCCAGCCACCACTTCCAAGATGAAACCAAATCACAGCAAATTCATTTCCTGGCACAATTTTGTGGGAAAATAACAGCATCTCCTTTCCAGTTTTATTGAAGAGTAAGTTCAAATTCAATCGCAACAAATAAACTAAAAACATTCATGGCTTTGGAAGAACCTGCATCTCCTCTGCCTTTATTAACCTTGAAGCTGTTTGTCTGCTTTAGCAGTGATATATATTTATAAAAAAAAACAAAAACAAACACAAAAAACCCCAACAAACCCACAAAACAAAAAAGAAAACCAGTGAAATCCAGTGATTTACAGTCCCAATAAAGCTTCCAGCTAAAATTCTGTAAAACCTCTGCAGAAACATGTAAAAAAGCCAGACAATGAAGTGGGAAAACTTTTCTAGTACCCCATTTTCCTCTTAGCTAAGCAAACATGTCTGAACCATTAGATGTTCTCTTGCAAAGTAAGTGCAAAGTACCCAAAACTCCATATTTTTCAAGGGTCTCTGTCTCCTCCATTCAGGAGCTGGGCATTGGAGACCTGAACAAATGGCTTTGCAAATTAAAAAGCTTGGGACACAAGTTGCTTCTGCTTCTTGTGTCTTTTGCCATTCTTTTCTCTGCTTCCCAAAACAGATTCTTTCCACTAATTTTGTGGCAGATTTCCTCATCTGGGCAAAGAAATAGTTAACCCCCCCCAAACCAGACCTCTTTGGTGCAGACTCTATGCTTGTATTATATAAATATACATTTTAAATGCCTCTCCAAACCTGCAGAAAGACTCTTTATTTTGTTTCAACTTATCAGAACACAGCACACTCCCCAGATTTCAATATCTGCAGCAATTTAGAGAACACTTAAAACATTTAGAAATCTTAGAGATGACTCTTGTTAGGAAATGAGGCACCTTATTTTATATCCCATACCCAAACTGATTTCTTTCCTGAAATTCTTCCAGGTTCCTGGTCTATCTCCATTATTAAAAACTCAGTAATGATCCTCATTTTATGTGAAATTGTTGTTTCAGATGCTTTTCTTAACAATCCATTAAATGCAATGTTACATTAAATGTAATTTTAAGAGTCAGTTCTTTCAAAAGTCAACATATTTTCCTTTCTCATCCCAATCATCTCCTATTTTGCATGTCAATCATTTGTCTAATTCTTTTCAGATGGAATATAAAAATTTAATGTATTTTAATGTAATGACTGCGAGCAAATAAAGCATGGTTCTGTTTTCTATTAGCTGACATAAGTTATAATAGAGAGATAGAGTTCACCCCCCTACACACACAAGTGTATGGCTTGAAGGAGGTGCCACTTTTACAACGTGGAGGACAAATGAATGATGCAGAGCAACAGACTCTTTCAGCACCCAAAGGTGTCTCTGCTTTGATCCTAAAGCTTTATAGACCTGAAGGATGCCCATTTCCACCCCGAGCAGCTCAGCCCCTCCTGCTCTTGGGGTAGAGGTTGTGGTTCAGGCAGGTACAGCCCCTGAATGTTGCACCATGGTTTGATGGTCACATTGTTCCACCATGCACCTTCTTCCCCATGCCACCAACTCCCTCCACATCAAACTACCCTGTGCTGCTCACCCCAGCACACGTGTCCCACTGCAATACCCACCACAGGCATCTCCTCCTTGTAGCAGAAACAAGCTCTTATTCACCACTAATATCTAAGCAGACTTCAAAGTAAATGGCCAAATACATCCCACCTCTAATCCAACAACTGTTCTGCAGAGCCAGCCTTGACCATCACCACTATCTTCCACAGCTCTGCTTGCTTTGCAGTTAAAACTTTGATAATGAGCTTCAAAGAGTTTAGAGCCTGGACCAACAACCAGCAGCTGTGGCCATATTATCCAAAACCCTATTAAAAACCCCACCAAAACACACCAGCTGCTGTTTCTGAAGTCTCAATCTGTGGCTCTCAGGACATTCCTCAGGAGTATTTCACTGCCCATGAACTTGGCTGATCCTGCACCTAAAGCTTTTCCAAGAGCACTGGAGAAGTCATCAGAGGAGGAAAAGCTCATGGTCATGAAAGCACCAAAACAGCATGTTGATTTTACTAGCAATGCAGAAACACTTCAGTAACATTTTTCTTTCCTTTTAAACTCCTTTACTCATCACTGGCTATCTTCAGGTGAAGGTATTTCTAGTTTTTTTCAACTTCAGAAGAGTTGTTTCTGATTTCCTACATTAGCCTTCATGCCAGCAACTCTGGAAATATAAGAACCAGACCCTGTATGTGCATATATAGCATCCAGGGAGCAACATCTTGGACAAAGTCATTGAAATAACAGCAACAAGCCTCCTTTTTTATAGTCTTTGAAGATGTTTAGGCACTAACAGCAATCCAGCTGCCAAGAAATAAATATAATTCTTATCTGGAAGAGATGATCCTTTGTATTTCACTCACCCAGGAAATCACTCTTGTAGTACCCAACTCACTTTGCAGAACCTCCCCAATAAAAGCAGAGAAAAAGAGTAAAACCCAGAATTTTCCAAGTTTTTAAATGAATAGAAAAAAATCCACTGCAATAAGTGCTTGTCAGAAAAATAGTTCCCATTCCAGGGATGCTGCAGAAAGTTGCAGCTCTTCATCACCTCAGGTTTCTCCCCAGCATGACCTCCACCCTCTGCTGCAGACAGCAACACAACAGCCCTTCCTATGTGAGTAGAAATCTGTGTTGTCACAAAGGCCATCAGCAAAACTGCAAATAAATTATCTCAACCAATACAACTTGACACAGGGGAAAAAAAAAAAATCCATTAACAGCAGGATTTTGGGGCAAAGTTTTCAATTCTGAGACAGGCTGGACATTGACACCAGGGTGGCTGATGGGGCAGCAGAAGCAGCACTTAAATCGATACCTGATAAAGCCTTGCAAGGAACCCCTGTGTTCACTGTTGGGTTTTTTCTTTTCCTTGGGATCCTGTGCTGCTTTCTGTGACTAACGTGCCAGCCTCGGCCGATGGCTTTCAAAGCAAACTTGGTGTTTTTTATTGGAACATTCCAGTGGGGAAGGAGGTCGCTGCGAGAGCCGGGGCTGGCCCAGCGCCAGCCACATCAGCTGTAATCAGATTATACAGTAGTGGCTTCAGAAAGCAGAAGCATGGTTATTATCAAGCCACTAACCAGACTGACATTAATTTGGGTGAAGCTAAGCTAAAACAGTCTTTCAGCATCATTTTCTGATTCAGATCACATTTACTTAGTCGGGGTAAGTATTTTTTGCAAATTGATGGTGATGATGGGAATGATGGTGGTTACAGCCCATTTTTCGTTTGCAATTCAGGCAGTGCCCTCCTGAAAAAAAGTTTCCACTTAATTAAATTCTACTCTATTAAATTATTACTATAAAAAAATATAAAAATCAGAGGGAATACCATCCCTCAATGGGGGACACAACACACAGAGTGCCAATTTAAATACAAGCTTGACATCACCCTCTAAATCAGAGGAGGGTTTGGTTTTTGTCAAGCGTTAACATGTCCAGTCCTTACTTGTAGATAGAATATAAATAACGTGGATATTTTTGGCTACCATCTCCTTAGGCTCCACCTATTGAGGAAAAGATCCTAAGATACCTAAAGATCACTGTAATAAATAAATAAAAAGATGCAAGTGTAGTGATGCAGAAGTAGTGTCCCAGGCCACTCTTGATGTAGATCAGCCTCATTCCAAACAATACCCTTTTGTTTGACTGGCAGGTGTACCACCCACAGCCATGTGTGCCATGCAGGTAGACACACATGGTAGCTTGGGTTCTACAAACCCACAGACATGAGGAGCTCAGCAGGGTCCAGGTTACTTGGCTCCTTCACAATAAGAACCCTAAAACACACCTCAAGTCTCCTCCACGGCACACAAATCCTGTCTTTGGACAGCAACTGGAGGTTCATTTCCCTTTTATCATTATGATGGATATGAAAAGCTAGTGGAGGTGAAGGAAAAAGCAGAATTTGAAATACAGGCAAGTCCAAACCCTTTTCCAGCACATCTCCAAGCCATCCTACCAGATACAATTACCCCAACCCAGCTCTGCTCATCTCCAGCCTTCAGCAAGACCTGCCACAGGCTTCACTCCATTTCCTTCCTGATAACTTGATTTTTTAATATTTAAATAATTTTTTTCAGTGGCTATCTTGAGTAAACTAATGAATGTTCAAGTAATAGATGGGATGATGTGTCTCCTGTGAGCAGTAGATGGAAAAACCTGCAGGTGTGGCCAGGAATAGCTGCACTAAATTCTGGCCAGATGAATTTCCTTCAGCCCATTTAAAGAGTCCCCTGCAACCTCAGTTGGACACCATTTATGCATTTATTTTTCCATTCTAAGTCAACACAGACATAAAAAGTCCCAAGTTGCATTTCAGTAGCAAACCAATGACTTTCATACTGCTCGTTCACAGCCTGTGAAGTGTGTTAGGATGGAGAGCAGGGCTACAGGGAGCACATTATGGGCTATAATGTTTCCAGGCTTTCCTGACTCCCTTTCTCAAGTTCATACACAGATTGAAGTTTTAAAAAAGCACGAGTTGAATAAGAATATCTACGATTCACATGAGACTCACACTTTCCCTTTGTGCCTGGTTGGTTTCTGAGCAGTAGCTGCCCAGCTTGCTCACAAACACCCTGAGTTGGATGCACACAGCCAGAATTTGCCCAGCTTGGCATTGGCATTACCCACCAAAGATTCTGTTTTTAAGATTTGACACCTAAATTAAGTGGATGGTGCTTGCATGGAGATATGACTATAATGCTTTTGACTACTTTCTACAAAAAATTCTGTGTTTAACTTCATAAAACTAACTTACATATCAGAGAGACTATATATCCTGCATATGAAGAGGCTGTTTGGGTATGGACGTATCCATTTAGGATATAATCATATGAAACCATATATAAGGGTATCAGCATCCAGCTCTTGTAGGCTTTCCAATTCCCAGTTTAATAGAAGTTAAGAGCAAACCCCATAGTCTGCAGGGTTCATCACTCACACAGCTTTGATGGCATCCCTGGACAGAAGCTACAATAAAATACTGCGATAGAAAACTACAAGTCTCAAAAAAAAAAAAAGGTTATTTGCATGTATCAGGTGTCAATTAAGGAAAAAACCAAGCTGGAGTTTATGACAACGATGAGAATGGAGGTTCTAGTGCTAGCAAGGGAGGAGGGCTGCCAACTGCTGACTAATTACCAATTCACACCTCAGCAGCCTCACCAGTTGCAGATCCATCACCCCTCGAGTACTTTACAAGCAGATGTGAGCCAGCAGTGGAGGGGCAGGGTGGCAGAAGCTGCAGGCACTATGTCCTGCCATGTCTCACCAAGCACCTGAAGCCTCATTCAGTGCACGCTGGGTCCTGTGCTGGTCTGCAGAAGTCCCACAGCAAAGTGGGAATCAAATGCTCAGCGTGCTGCTGGGCAGCACTTCTTCCAACTCTGAAGATTATACATGAATATAAGAACTACCCAATCCAGACTCCCTGGTCCATGGTTCAAGGCTTTGGGAAACCTGGACTAGTGGAAGGTGTCCTGGCCCATGGCAGGGGGGTTGGAACTAGATGATCTTTAAGGTCCCTTTGAACTCAAACCATTCTATGATTCCATATTTCAAAAAAAAAAAAAAAAAAAAAAGAATAGACTAATTCAGTTGGAAGGGACCACAATGATCATCTAGTCTGGCTGCCTGACCACTTCAGGGCTGACCAAGTTAAAGTGTGTATTAAGGGCATTGTCCAAATGTCTCAAACACTGACAGGTTCGGCGCACTGACCACATCTCTAGGAAGCCTGTTTCAGTGTTTGACCACCCTGTGAGTGAAGAAATGCTTCCTAAAAGACCTTCATCCTTTTGAAAGACACATGTAAATCACCTGCTGGGGACCAGGCTGGTCTCCAGAGCACCTCCTCAGGAGCATCAGTCACAGGCTATGGTTGCAGCAGTAAACCAAGTCTGCTTGGATAATTTGGTTTGTTCTGGAAGAGCAACTCCATTTCTGGAGCACACTTTTAGATGGACACTTCTCTCTGTGCCCATTAAAAGTGGAATAAATATTTACCGACTAGAGTTTATTACAAGCTTAAAAAAAAAACCCACTGGATTTTTCAACCTGCAGAACTAAAGCCCTTGTGAAAACAGGAAAGCAAAAGTCTTTCTGCTTATCTTGGTTTAGAGAAAGTCACGATGACTTCCCACAAATTATTCCAGCAGATTGAAAAATAGATAACAATACAGCTGAATAAGAAAATAGATTCAAAACTGAATAAGAAAATAGATTCAAAACTGAAACAAAACCCCAGGTTCAGACAACTCCATCTGCAAGACCTATGGTAAAATTCTCCTGTTCATTACTGAAGGTGGGAAGGATACAGCCAGAGATTTGGGCAGGCAGGTGCTGGGCTTGCCCACTATGTCCTTGTCACTGTGCCTGACATCTGGGCATCTGGCAAGGAAATACCAGGGATCATTTAGTTTTAATTGTGACCGACGGGACGGTGAGGGCTTGACACGCTGCTGCAAAGGAGAGCAAAGGGCCCCTCCAGAGACTGATGCTGGGAAACTTCAAACTGCAAAGACCCTTTTGCAAAGGAAAAGTGAATAATCTGCTATCGGAAAGGGGGCCGGGGTGGGGGAAGAATAACAAATCAGGAGGGGAAAACGCACTGAAATATTTACACAGCTGGTTTTTCAGGACAGTGCTTCTAAGATCTGCTGGGTTTTGGTTTAAAAAAAAAAAGCTTGATCCATAAGCAGCATTTGCACAGAAATCAGCTCAGTAAAGCCAGTGCATGGGCTGTACGTGACTTTCCTTTGCTGGTCCCATTTCAAACCCAGGTGTGTCTTCAGAAGGACATGACACTACCATCCATCTAATGTTTGTAGATGCGTCCTGGGAATAACATTTACAGGTTGTTTCAAATTGTTTTTTGCACATTCTCCCCAAGAAACCAACCAAATTTCAAACAACCGATTCCTTTTAAAAATTTGCAAAGCGTGAATATACTAAAAATAAATAATTCACCATTACCAAGTTATTCAAACGCAGGAAAATGAAAACTCAAAAGAGCTAAAGTAACAAACTCACATCTGATTTTACTTTTGTTGCCTATGAATTGATGTCAGTGCAATCTCTGCCCTGGGGATGTGGAAATACAACAACATTAAGGCCTTCTCAGCAGTGCCTGGACACAGTGATCACACCCGCTTCATTTCAAAGCAGAGCCCTTCGGAGCCTTCTCACACACGTTGTTTAAATTTCCACCAGGAAATACAATAAAACTAAAACAATTAAGCTCCAGAGAGCAGCCTCGCTCGGTGTTGCTTCTGAAGGTGGCTTTTAGCTGGAATATTTATTCTTACTTTTATTTCTTAGGCAGAGAGGAGCAGGACACCCAAGGTCCAAGCCGTGGCCAGGGGATGAGAGGAGCATGTCATGCTTAGCACAGAAAACCAAAGACAGATGGGATGGATTGCCACCTACAAACACAACAAAAGGGAGATACACCCAGTTTTGTTCTCAAAAAGCTGTTTAAACTATAGGACAGCGTTGGCATAAGAAAAATAAACCGACCGTGAAGAAACTGATGTTAAAAATTAGGAGTTTTGTGATGAACAGAAGATGTGGAATAGCTTTTGAACAGATGAGTACGGACACAAAAAAAAGTGGTTTTAAGTCTGAGCTTCACTCATTTAAAACTAGGATTGAACAAATGTGATTACTCATTGGGAAGTGCTCTCAGGAGATCGACCATCCCTGTGCTGTTTCCATGTTCCTGAAGCATCTCTGAGTGATACAGAATGAGTTAAATCCAGTTCCCTGTTGAGAGTCTGTTGGGACAAACTTGATAGTCCCCAGTCACCAGAGCTGAGCAGAATCAGCAGCTCCAAAACCCCCAACTCCTCTTGGTAATTACACTTCACATGTGTTACTGCTTCAGCGCAGGAACTGCCTGTCTGATCAATGACGGCTTTTGCTGGATATCTTATTTAAATGTGAGCTGATGTCAGCTATTCGAGAGCTCTCCAAACCTACTTGCATGAGAGTGCTGAAGGCAACCAGAATACATCAACACATCGCTACTGCACCGGGAGGAGGATGCTGATGGCATGTCCTCACAGCAGGAGATGAGTAAAGCAGGAGCTCTATGGGGGAGATACCACCCAACGTATGTTTTCTTACTATAGAGATATCTTTCTGAAGGAGCTTCTTGCTCTCTCTCCAACAGATTAAGCCAACAGGGCTTTTTGAACCTACAGCCCTTTCTATTTAGTGCACGCATTAAGGGTTTCTTAAAGGTCAGTGCTCTTTCTGCATTATAATTTAATGTCAGACATGCGTATCAAATCAGAAGACCAGCCCCCACTTGAAAGGGGTGCTTGCAATAATACATGACTGATTTTTCCAAGATACTACAGTTGTATGTCTCGAAAACAAGCCACAGAGGGAAGCAAATGAAGCGTAGCACAGAAGGATTACTCAGGCATTCCACATTATGGGTCTCATCACTGAGCTGATTTGTCATTTCATAAAATATTGTATTTTAAATAAACTCGCCAAAGATAAAAACAACAATCTGTTCCAATTTCTTTATCGTATTTCATGACTTCACTGGTTTGGGGTAATAGGATGGGAAATAGTCTGCTTTTAAAGCAAGTTTTCTTCTCCCCAGGCCTCTTAGCATACTTGCAGGCTTGGATCACAAACACAATATAAATCATTTGGAAAAAGACACAGACATTTTAAAATAACACGAAACATTAATGTGTTTGTTTCTTTAAACACACGTTATCATTTGGAGCTGGAGTACCTGACAGTAGCGAGCTAAACAATGTAAAAGGCACAGATATTTTTATTTTATGCATGTCCACTAACTCATTAGTCCAAGATGAATAGATTTTTAACGTATGGTGTAATGGGATCGTTTGTTAGGTTTTTTGAAACCTGTTGAAAAGTTTATCGAGGCAGCTATGGAAAGTTCAAGCTCTTGTAAATGGAAGGAACAGTACTCAAAAGTTTTAGATAATGTATCAGTGCTTTAATAAGCCTTCCCCCTAAAATGTTGATTAGAGCAGGAGATTATTTCCTTCACAGTTTAAAACTTTCACATGGCTACATAAATGTTGACACTGTGCCAAGAGCAGAACGGAAAGTCATTTATGTTTTATTGAAATATAAAATTTAGCTCCCACAGACCAGACTTGGGATGTAAAACAATTGTCTAAGTTGTCCTAAACTCAGCTTAAAATCAATATTCTACTCAAGTACAGAAGAAAACTCTGGTTTTAAGCTTGACTTACTTTGCTTCTTCCCTTATCATACACAGGGGAGAAGTCACCACCATCATCCTCTCAGAGCCACAGGCTTTACTCCAGCAAATACTTTATTAAGCCAGCAAGGGGAGAGAGATGCTGGGGAAAATGGGTCGTTGAAAAAATTGCAGAACTGGATCTATCTCAAGTTGGAAGCTTTTGGTGGGGGAAGACGGCATTTATGGGCAAGGATTACTGATTAATTAACTTCATAGTCTCAAAAAGACCATTAAAGTTAAGTACAGAATGAATTATTTGTCTTCTGGGCACATACAAGTTTTAATACACTAAATATACAGCTGAAAATAAAAAAAAAGTCCAGATTTCAGTGGTACAAGCCAACTCCTACAATTGGGATGGTTATATCAATATATAGGCTTTATTTTCCCCCCAGGCTGAGGCTGGGCTGGGGGAGGAGGTACAGAGGATAAGATCCAAAAGATCTTCTCATGTTCTTTCAAATTCTGCTGGTGGAGGGGAGAGGAGCTGCTGCCCCCCAACCATCACCACAGCCACACACAATGGGGAATGGAGACAACCTCCTCTCTACAACAATGCACATGGGCAAAAAACAGTGAGGAGATCAGACCAAATCATCTGCTAGAAGTCAACAGGACTATGCTGATTTACACCACACAGGATCTCAGCCTTATCTGAAGAGACATGCTAATCAGCACAACCTGCCCACTGTTATTTTCACATTGGGCAAAATGGAGAGGAAAAGATGGAAAACAAAATAATCTAAGGAAAAAGTGCAGCTGGAAGAACATGCACGATACCGATGCTAATGCATGGGAACATCTGGCCAAGATGGGAAGACGACTGATGTCTTCTCCCTCCACATCCATGGGAACACATTGAAACCTGACAACAGCTCTGTCCTATGGAAATACCACGGCTCTCGTCATTCGGGCAGCCAGGCTTGAAATCCTGACATCAACATCAGAGGGGGGGAAAAATGACTCCACTGCTTCTGCTTTCCATTGAGACAGAGCAGTTTGCAACCCAAGGCAAGCGCTTCCCTCGGTGTGTTTCCAATCCCAGCCGTGTGTTTAAGTAGTCGGGCTGCATCCCAGAAAGCTCAGCAGCACAGGGAGGGCAGATGACATCCTGATGGCAAGAGAGGCTGTGTAAATCATCTCCAAATGACACTGTCATACATGGAGAGCTGCTTAATTTGGAATGTGCCAAACGGTGCTTTTCCTCATCTGGCATCATCTATACATCAGCCAACAATTCCTTTGGGGATTGTAACTCTTGCCATAGACAAATGTACATCAGATGCTTAAAGAAAAAAAAAAAAGTCATCTCCAGAGAGGTAGCACAGCAGCCACTCCTGAGGTCAAAAGCACACTGATGAAAGTCACAAGCCCCTTGCAGTCATCTGGCCACCAACCTTCAGCATCGCCCAGCAGTGACTGGGCAAGGGGGCGAGGAAGGACAAGTAAGTGACTGAGAATTCAGACCCTGTACAGCTCAACACTCCTGTTTCTGATTAGGGGTTTTCACAATGACACATTCAGAAGTGTACAAATGCTAGTCAAGTCTCTTATTCTTTTTGTTCCTTCCCTACACTCTTTTATTAGGCGATAAGCAGCAGACCCAACAGGTTTAACTAAAAAAGCTATATGCTTTATGCTGCTGTATTGTCATTATGCTTTAGCCCAGTGGTAAAGCAACTTTTTTTTCTTTTCAGTGGGCAGCACCTATCCCAATGTGTCTATATGGTTTCAGTCTGAACAGATCCTGGTACATTATCCTCTCTCAGACCAGTTCATACATTTTGCCAGAGCTGTAGAAGTGACTCTGTGCTTTGCAGCACTTGCATCTTGTAATGGAAAGATTGACACTGAGAAAACAGTCTGCTTATTTCCATATTTACACATATCCATGTGCTTAGTCCTTTGAGGGCATGTGTACCTTCATTTAAACCATCTCAGTATCCCATAACCATGCAGGAAACCTCCTCCATATGAACAAAACCAACCGACCGACCAACCCCAAAACCCACAAACCAGAGGGAACAGTAGTTTTGAGGGACAGTAATTCTGTATTTATAAATATCCTGGTTTTCTTGGGAGAAATGATGCAATTCTGTCAACCAAGAAGAGGACTTTCCTGTTTCTTATACATGCAATGTAATTTATTGGACAGAGACATGAGAAGCTGAGAAGTTTTCCAGAGCAAGGTGTGAGGGACAGACATTGGCAAGAGAAAACCATGTCCAAACCCACCAGCCCCACACATTGGTCATTTGGATGGTCAGAGCCTGGGGACAAGTCTGTACCTCATCCAGGCACAGCTCTGCTGGGCATTGACACCAGGGAAGGTCAAGTTCACAGGCAGCAGCAATAGTGACAGAGGGAGAGTGATAGCAGAAGACATCAGGCTGCACAGGGGGAAGGGACATTGTTACTGTCCCCAAATCCTACACTCAGCACATTCAACCCAGAGACCTTCAGGTGCCAGACTGAACTTGTGATCTCCAAGGACCCAGAGGAGTTATGATGATGCCAACTGCCTCAGGGACCACCTAAGCAGCAAGCTGCAAGGAAATATTTTTTGAGAACAGTTTTGAAAGCAGAAATTAATGTCAACAGATTTGCAGATCAAAAGAAGAATTATCTAATCTGGTATGTTCTGTGTCAATAGACAGTTGTGAGAAGCTGTAAGAGCTTTCTGGGTACAAGACACAGACTCGCATGACATGCTCAGGAGTTAGTCACCTGTTGAGTTTCAGGCAGAACTTCTCTACAGCTGCTTCAAGATCTTCAGGAGTGCTCTTGCTCCTCAACCACAACGTACCACATGGTTTCAAGTCTTTCAAAAGATCAAGACTTGCTGCTGTGGTTTATATGTTTCAGCACTTCAAAGCTTGGATGGAGATCTGCTGCCCACTCAGAAGTCTGCTATCTTTGGCATCCCCCAAAACTGAAGAAATATCAGTTTAGCTATTTTTGCTGCTGGCTTTCCAATCTAACGTTAACAGCCAGTGTCCACAAACTACATCCTGAAGCTCTTACTCAATCCCATGGAAAGTTTGTTGGAAGAAGGAATGAGTAAAGGTTACAACATTTTTGTCTTATTATTATTATTATGAGGGAACACACAACAGCTGTACACCCAAACTTGATATTTTTACAAGCCAAAGAGCAATCAGGCTTTTCTAAACCTTGGCATATCTCGAGCTTGCTGTGCAAGAGTTCCAGGGGGCATGAGTCAGCTTACAAACCCATAAAAATCTAATTATAGCTAATGATCATCCTTTTGTTTACACTGTATGTAAAATGCTAACTGCTTCCGATACTCACTGCAGGAGCAAGATTTACCATCAATCTTGAAATGATTTTTATCACACCAATATGATTTAAAACGGTCCCTTTCAGTTAGAACAGAACCCACACCACACACAAAAGGTTTTGCCTTATTTGCCAAGACCTTGATTTCTCTCTCACGCAGCTACTGAAACGCTGCATGCTCTAGAGTTGTTCTTAAGTTTAGAAAGATGTTCCAAAAAACCACATAGTACAACTAAGTTCCAGTTTGAAGAGAGCAATGTGTGGCAGATCCTCTCACAGACTGCATGGCAACCAACCAACTGCAGGCCACACAGGGAACTGATTTGCTGATCTTACCCAGACCTGAGCAGGGCTGGAAGAGTCTCTGGATAGACTCATGTGGAAGACAAAGTGAACGTTGAGGTAATCAGATTTATAGCAAGCCCACTGCCCTTTGAAGGAAAGGCCAGAGAAGTGAGCCTGCTTCTCTGGACCACTGGTGGACTCCATGCAGCAGGTCCCATCCACCCGCTGCAAGAGGGGAAGAAGAAAACAGTTGATTTTCCTCTCTCACATGTACTCAGTGCTGCTCTTTGATGTGTTTCAGTGGCTGTCCCCAGAGAGCTGCAAAACAACTAAAATCCCATCAGGATCTGTTTGCCCCACAAAGAAAGTATTTGCTGGTCCAAATTGGGCTGCAGGGAAGCACAAAACAACGAATAAGGAGGCAACTAGCAAAGGGGTTTATATTCCTGCCCTTTCCAGGAATAGGTAGGGGCTGTATTATTTCATTTTAAAATTATATCCAAACCTGCTTACACCACTCTTGAAGGAAAAACCATCTTCCTGTGAACTTGAATCTGAATGACTCTGAGTCTGCCAACAAGACAGTTCTTGGAAAGCTGCACCAGTGCAGCCCAAAGTGAGAATTCTAAGAGAAATTCCATCAGATTTACAATACTGCTCATAAAACAAGCCCAGCAGCTGGCAAACAGCAAACTTTCAAGGTCAGTCCAATCTCTCCTATCCCAGTGACAGGTTATTTCAAGGTGCTTTCTCACCCTTCTTCTTACTCCAGGTACCAGGGGGATGATGGGGTGGGGGCTTCCCATACAGCTGCCCAAATCAGGGCAAGAAATAAGCTCCTGCACTTGCCCAGTGCTGCTGGTGCTCCAGGCCATGGCATCCCAGCTATTGGAGGCACAGTATCAGCAAACATCTCAGCGGGGGCAGAGAGGACAAAGACAATTTATCCCCACAAAAATGTTAGTCTAAAATAAGCATCCTCAACAAGCGACCCTGTTGTCCAGACAGTCATAAATACCAGTTGTGAGAAGTCAAGCCCTGAACCAACAGCCCTGGTTTCACTGCTCCCAACACCCACGGTCTTTCCCAGTAAGAGCTGGTTCTGTTTTCTTCACTGGTAGGCTGGGAATTCAAATAGATGCTGCTGTTTGAATGACAATAAATAGGGAATATCTTCTGTGGCAACAGTGGCTGGATTAGCCCCAGCCCAGAAATTAGTTAGTGGAAGATACAGGATAAAATACCAATTTCTGGTTTGCGTATTGGTACATCCAAGGGGAGACTCCCCCCAGGACCCTTCCCCTACCCACTCTCTGCCCTTCCTTCTCTCCCCCAGTCTGCTGTTCCCAGCCCCACACACCCCTGCACAGACACCAATGAGCTAAGAAACAAATGCAAAAGATTTAATTACAAATAGGGAATAAACCATTCCCAGGAGAGGTGACAATAAAATAAACAAACCTGACAGTATCTCTGCAGGAAAGAATAAAGACTTGCAAGGTATTACCAGGGGTTGCAAAAACTCAAATAAAAATAAGATCCTAAAAAGCAAAATTTCCCTTCCCAAAATATTTTTATAAGGAGAGAAAAAAAATAAACAAACAACAAAGATGACCCTATGAGTATTAAACTTTTGGCACTGTACCATGAATTTCTAAGCCATGGATCTCTCTAAAGGGTTTCTTAGTGCATCTTAGCAATTCATAGAGGAAGTGATCCTCTGGCACAAACACCCAGTTGTCTGGACTTTGAAGTTGTGGAGGCTTCTTAAAAATGTCTCTATGACATTTACTCTTATGCCCTGCCTCTGAACACCAGCTTTTGACCTTTCATCCCTAGAAAGACTGACGCCCAATCCTGCCTAACAAGAGACTATTTTCTGTGTGTTCACAGCAATATTCCAATTTCTAGGACTTCTAAAGGAAATGGGAAGCACTAATCCATCAGCCTTTTACCACTCTTGCAGCATTACATGTTGATTATGGTCGATATATAGTTGTCTTTAAAATGAAAATAGGTCATGTGAAATATCTGAATACCCTGATGGGAATAAATCACTGTAGAATTACCTTTTCTGTTGGGTTTTCTACTATCCATTTTGAAAATCCTTTTGGTCCAAAAAGAAAATACATTTGTAAGGTTCCAATGACACCCTAAAGACAAAGTGTCTTTACAAGACATTGTACTTAACCTGGTTTTACTTTGGGGCCAGCAAGTTTTAACAGTTACAATTCTTTCTGTGTAAGAGCAAATTTGGTCTTGTAAGTAGTAATTGGATGTTAGTGTAGTTAAGTAACTCAAAATATTCATTATTCAAGGTAACAACCCTAATAAGATTAGGCTCATGAGTGAACCAATGCTGCTTGCAAAGTACCAGGAGACAGAGGGAGAAAAAAGTTTCCATAATATTAGTAGTATCTGAACATCTGCCAAGCACCTAGCAGAAGAAAAAGAAAAGCCTCCCTTCCAAGAAGTGACTAAAGCAGCAGATGATTCAATAAGTAGAATGGTAGGTCATGTAATGCGAGATTTAACACGCTCTCCCTCTTTTGCCAAACTGTCACAATTACTTGAAGACTCATTTCCAGCAGAGGTTGTCTCGCCCTAGGTTGGGATTAAGAACAGATTGTGAATTAGGTCTACTTTAGTGGATTCTCTTTAAGGCTTTATGGCACACGCTGCTCAAAAGCAGAGGAAACTCACTTGCAACATTAGTAGGTAATTGCAAATACAGGTGAGTGGGGAATTTAAGCACTATTTACCACTTGTAACACAAGTTAGACTCCTCACAAGCCTTTGTGGAACTGGAAGCCTCACAATGGAGCATTTATGTGATTTTTTTTTTCCTCCCCTCACGCTTAGCAATGGGTTGGCAGACAGAAATATTACACTGATGGGCTGGATCACAGTGAGACCCAAGCCCAGCTTTTCACATTCCCAGCTCCGTGCCCCAGCTGTGGGAGTTTCCCATTGCCCCCAGCCCACCACACTGCCACGTGCTCCCCAAAACCATTCCCAAAGGAACGGGAGGTCGGCTAATTGCTGTTAAAAGGAAACATAGGAAATTCCCCATTGGTCACGTCAATGAGACACATCATGCCCAAGAAGTCTGTGGGAGCACACGTGTGGGAATGACCTGCCTGCCTTCCCAGCCAGACCACAAGTGAACTTCTGTCCCAAGTCAAGAGTTCAGAAGCAGCAAGTTCCAGGCAGCAAATCCTTATTATCAGGGGATCCAGCACAGTCCTCCCTCCTCAGAACCCCCTATTGCCTCCTGAAATTGAACAGAAAAAACCTTCCAAGCCCAACGGAACAGAACATTAGAGTGAGGAACCCTATAAAACCATAATTATTTGGAGCTTGTAACATCTCTGCTCTCTTTAAAAAGAGCACTGAAGTGATGGGAAGAGTCAGCTAGAAAGTAATCTGAAGAGATAATTTTATTTGCTGTCAGCACAGTGCTCCCACACTGAGATAAACTTCTGCCACGCAGCCGGGAAGTCGCTCCCTTTCTCACACTAATACTTTCAAAATCAATACGAGCATCCCTTGAGGTTTTCCTTTCAGAGGTTGCTCTTTGGTGTGTAGCACTGAGTGAAGAAGCTGCACAAGCCGTGCTGCCCAGACCCCACAGCCTCAGAGCTCCACGGTTGGAGGTCCAGTTTCACCCATCTGATTTTTTTTAAGCCTCTAGATGCTTTTCAAACCTCAGGTCTCATTTCACCCACTGCACTGCTCAGCTGCCTGCACATAGCAGCCACCACACTTGGAATAACTCGGGGTCAGGGAATGTGTGTGTGTGTGTGTATTTTAGTGGTACTGATGATTTGCACCATCAGGAACTACTTGCAAAGATCAAACTTGTTTTTAACCAGTAACACCTTCCCTTTAACACTAGTTTTGGTTGTTCTTTAAGCAGTACTATTTTCGTTTTCAGTTATTTAACACTAAATAATTTGGGTGTACAGGTTTAAACCTCATTACAAAGCAAAAACCATTCCACATTTCTCCTACAGACAACTGGGAGACAATTAAAGCTTTCAAGTGGGACTAGACACCCTGGTGGAGCACACAGATATTTGAAACACGGGAAAAAGGAAAACACAACAGCCCAGGGTTCTATGGTGGAGACTTAAATATGGAATTTATTATTGTGTTTGGGTAGCAGATGCAATACCCCAGTGTCATTTTCAAAGAAGGCAGAGTTTAGTTCTTGGAAAGGGTATATTAAGAGCAGTATTAAAACTCACTTTTTTTAAAAAAAAGCTATTTTTTTCTTTCTGCAGTTCAAACCACAGCTGAGGGGAGCTGCTAAGCTTTATTTCCCTCTCTAGCAAAACTACAGTGGCTCAAAGCAGAGTGAAAATCCTCCCCCCAGCACTCAGGAGCTGCAGGACTATGGATTTACTGCTTGGAAAGCTAATTCCTACAGCTGCTTCCCAACACTCCAGCTCCTCATTTCCACTACACTGAAAACACCTGGCTGAGAAAGGACAACCCCAAGAGACCTGCTTGTAGATGTCAGTCTGGATTTACTCTGCTCAGCCTGAGGAAGGAGCTCAGCATTCCACCTTAGAAAGAGAAACATATTGTTGAAGCTCTGATTTTGCTCTGACCAAAACCCAAACCAAACCTTTTTTGGTTTAATCTGTACGAGGGGAAAATAATTTTCATTTTTCCTTTTGGGGTATGTCTATAAATCCTTGTTTATGGCCAGAAATTGGTGTTAAAACCCACATGAAAGGTCTTGCCAGGCCAATACGAATAGCTACAAACTCCATTGGGGTGTACCCAACACCAACCCCCTGGAGATGTACCCAACACAACAAGCTGCAGCCAGGACCATTCAACTTATAAACAAGTCCTGTCCTCCTTCATCAGGCAGCACTATGACACAGCTGTGCTTCAAACAGCCAACGTTTTACAACACCATCCCCAACAGTGGGGCAGACACCCCAATGAAGATAAAACTCATGAAAACCAGGGAAAATTCCCAGCCTGGAATCCCCATGTTGCTGCATCCCATCCCTCCCCCAGCACCACCTTCTCTTGCGGGATAAATGACTCTGTGTTTGTATTAGGCAAGATTAACTTATTTAGGTTTGGCTGCATAGCCATCATAAATCAAAATGAAAGAAAAATATCTTAAGCATAATCTCTGTTTATCTAGCTGGTTCTGCCCATGTCTCTAATTTCTCCTCAGCTCCACGCTGGAGCCCTCGGAGGGTTTCCCATCGGCTGCGGCCGGTCCGTCTGCCAGCCACGGCTCCATCTGACTGCACTGCCCACAGAGGGAATACCACAGCCCACCAGCGACTTTATTGCAGGGGTCTGAGTGAACACACTTGTCATCAGCCTCCTTGGACATCTGAGGAGTCTCTGCGGCTGCCTTTCATTGCACGTTAGCACATCAGCGCTAATAGGAACCTGCCCCGGCGCACCAGAGGATAACACACAATGGTTCTTGTATGTACCCGGGGAGTTTTATCAAACCACCCAACCTAATCCTCAGGAAAACACTGGCTGATGAAGTATATTGGCGTCTGCAAGATCTCTGTGGGCTGTTAAGCTGTTTTGTTCTGCATAGTTGTGCTCCCCGCAGCACGCGAGCGGTGCCAGCGCCGGCTCTCCACGGCCGTGTGGGCAGACGGGGCTGGGCTCATGTGCTTGGCAAGGGCTCGTGTCGAGCCTTGGAGCTCAGGGAATGATGTGTGCGGGCTTCCCAACGTGAAAACAGGACGGAAAGGTGCTCCCCTGTCTTTTGCAAGCATGCTACAATAATCTATAATTTATCTGGAAAAAGCACTCAATATGGGCTTGGTGTTTTCTCCAAACATTGCAAGTCTCATGGTGAGACTCCCCCAACACTTCAGTGCCAAACTCAACTCTAGAACCAGTAATAAACCCCTTGCTGAAGTTCAGTGTAAAAAACCCCTATAAAACCCACCAATGCCTCCTGTGATGCACATTCTCATGCCAAGTGCAACAGTGAGTTACTAAAATGAGCTACTTGCACCTCCAAGCCAATTTTAACATTCCCTGAAGCAGTTTCTGGACCCCAAATTCACTGCAAGTATATTATGCTGTTGTAATATTTAGCATGGACATGATCATATTTTTACATCAACTGCTCTGGGCAAAATCCAAAAGTTACTTCAGAGGAAAAAAAAGCTCAAACAAATTCTGCTGGTTCACTCACCCCGGTAATTTAAAGCGCAACACTTCGACACTCCAGTGTTACACCATTTTGGATTCAAAGGTAGATAAAAATCTCTAAACAAGCTGTCCACTCCATCACAGACCTGTTCTGCATCTTGAGTCATAAAACTGTCATCCAGAAGTGGGTGGGGAAGACGACATTTACTTTTTAATACAGAATTTAGGTGATTTCAGGTGAATTATACCCACAGCTGGGAGGTTTTCCACACCTATCTCTCCTCCTTGCCTTTGGGAAGGTGATGTGCTGTCCTAACTTGGCCAGTGCCTTCAGGCTGAACCCAAGCCAACCTAGAGCTGTGATTGTTGGGCTTCTGAGCCTGGAGGGGATGCTAAAAAATAGCACCATTTCCAACTTGCTAGAGATAAAACACCTGACTCCTCTGCCTTGGCTCTGCCACTTATCTAGAACCAGCATGGCTGAGATGAAGCAATTTCTCTCTATATAAGACACTTTGTCCAAAGGTCTGTTTTTGGGGAGTACTGGAGTCAGACCAGAGTCATGAATGGCCACCACACACTTCATTAGTAATTATCCTGAGGCTATGAAATTTCTGTCCTTTATAGATAAGAGACAAAGTGACACCAGTCTGCCAAGCTACATTCATGTTGGGCTTGAAGTGGAAACCAAACCCAAGTGCTCTCAGCTCCTCGGTCCACAGTCCTTTATCACAGCACCCTTCCTTTCTCTGTCAGGTAGCACAGCTCTGCCAGCACTTCTGCTTGTATTTATTACTAACAGTAGGACATGAGTAGCAAAAAATAAACCCACTGGCTACTTTTGTGCGTGAAATAGCAAGAGCAGGAGAGATGTGGAGAGCCCATGAAAACAGATCAGAGCTGGGCTGTTCATGGAAGAAGGAAAGAGTTCATCATCTCCTTTTCCATCAAAAGCTGCACAAATCCTACTTGAAAATTACATCCATCCTGCAGACTTCTCCCCTGAGGTAAGAGGTGTGTAATTGTCAATTAACTATGCTTTGAAATCTGCTTTTCAGCCAAAGGAGTCTGGTTTTTCACACTGTGTATACAAGTATGCACAATAAGAACCAGACCCACCCTGGGTGGTATGGAGACAGTAAGTTCATCAGGAACCACGTACTCTACCATATGAGACAGTGTTTTATTTGATGCCAAAGAGGAAAAGGGGGTGGGAGGAAGGAGGATAAGTAGAGAGTTTTCTCCCTCCTCTCTCTGCCCAGGCACGATCAATTTTTGTAAACTCACAGTGGAGCCTGTTTCCACCCAAAGGGCACTCGTACAGCTCTTAAGACACATGTTCTGTGTGTCAACAAAATATCATCAGAAGCAACTTACAGCCTGCTCTCCTGAAATTTCCATTAGGAACACTATTGAAGGGGTTAAAAGTGATCAGTAGGGATCTTACAAGATACTCTACAGCACGTATTTTAAAATAAGAGATGAATACAAATATGTACAAAGCCAATATTAGAAAGTTATGTTCACATTAAAGAACAAAATCACCAGAGCCAAAAAGTAGTGAGCAATTTTGTTCTCAGCATACTTTAACCGTAACATGTTTTACGACGCTTTGACTGACGTCGAGTTCAGCAACACATCATTAATCTGAATTCTGCTCAGTTTCTGCTCAGATGTTTTTCCTGTTTCAAATCCCTCCTTATAAATCTCAAATTAGATTTTTATACAAGGGGATTTATCAACATTTAAAAGAAAAATATGAACATAGCTGATGTTCGAAGCAATACACCGTGAAAGGGCAGCGGGGTGGTTTTATCACCAAGAGGATGCAAGTTAACACATGGTAGCTCTATGCTATGGTTATTGCTGGGTAAGGTCATTCCTAGCAACTTCTTCAAAGGGAGGAACAAATCAGAGAAGCAGTAAGTCCTCAAGGAGAACATGAATAAAGAGATCTATATATTAGACAAAGGGCTGCAGTGCAACGAGGCTGCAAACGAGGAGGAAGGTTTTCTCATGGCTCAAAACTAGAGATGGATAGATTCAGATTAGACATTAGGAAGAAGTTCTTCACCATGAGGGTGGGGAGACACTGGCACAGGTTGCCCAGAGAGGTGCTGGAAGCCCCTGGAAATTTTTAAGGCCAGGCTGGATGGGGCTGTGAGCAACTGATGTAGTGGGAGGTGTCCCTGGCCATGGCAGGGGGGTTGGAACTGGATGATCTTTAAGGTCCCTTCCAACCCTGACAATTCTATGATTCAACTGTGGCAATGGCTCACTCTTCTTCTGTAACCACAATATCACCTTCACACAGGAGAAAAAGATTATGAGGTGGCTAAAGGAAACCTCAAAAGGGCCTTATAGTGAATTGACCAAGCAGAAGGAGGTAGCATAAATACAAAGAGGAGAGCCAAGATCTAGTGCATGCTGCTACCTGACCCTTAGGAAAACAGAAAAGACAACATTTAGGTTGGCAGCCAGGAGAAACATCCCATCAGGAAGGTGTATGAGCTCATGGTGTACGTTCCCATGGGAAGAAGCAGAAAAGCAGTTTCTTGCTACTTTTAAAATCACCTAAATGGCTTTGTGGGAGGGCACAATCCTACACAGGAGAAGCCAGAAGTGAGGAAGGATTAGGGGATCAAGAAGATTTATCTTCTTTTGGTTTTACTATACCCCACCAGCAGGTTTGCTTATTCTGTGGCAGGACCAAGACCCAACTTTCTGAATTAAGGAGCAGCAATAGGCACTACATGTTTTACCTCCAGGTGATTGGGAGGCGGCCAAGCACATGTTGGCAAAAACTATATTTTTTTACTATTCAACAGGGATCTAAGTACGTGTTAATGATGCCTGGCCCTGAGCCTGCTGCCAGGGAGGAGCTGTCCATCAGTTTGGCCAACTCTCCCAGTGGCTCACAACACTCTAGGAGAACCCAGACACTGAGTAAAGCCAGCTTTATAATTGCAGAGAAAAACTGGGGGACAAGGGGAAAAAGAGAAAAAAAAAACAAAACAAAAGCAGGTTCCTATGCTGAGTATTTTTCCAGTATCTTAAGGGGGCTACAAGAAAGCTGGGGAGGGACTTTTTAGGATGTTGGGTAGTGGTAGGACTGGGAGGAATGGGTCAAAACTAGAGATGGGGAGATTCAGATTAGACATTAGGAAGAAGTTCTTCACCATAAGGGTGGGGAGACACTGGAACAGGTTGCCCAGAGAGGTGCTGGAAGCCCCATCCCTGGACATTTTGAAGGCCAGGCTAGATGGGGCTGTGAGCAACTGATGTAGTGGGAGGTGTCCCTGCCCATGGCAGGGGGGTTGGAACTAGATGATTTTTAAGGTCCCTTCCAACCCTGACGATTCTATGATTCCATAAAATCTGCAATTTGATGAGACTAAGGAACCCCAGCTAATGGAGCCCTCAGACTTTTGTTGGTAAATTAGTGCAGATTAGTGCTGATTTTGAGTCAGGATGAGGGTTGGTGGCATGTTGATAGGGAATGGTCCCTGGGAGCAGCACCCTGACAAAATCAAGGCTGCATCTCAAGCTGGGACACACCAAATCACTCCTGTCTCACCTTAAACCAGCACCATTTTCAAGCCAGCCCCAAGAGTCTGGAGAACACATCATGATTTCTGAGCACTAACATGACACAAAGATGACATAGATGTGCCTTTGACTAAGTACCACAAATATCCACCAGCATCAGGAAGGCAAGGGGGGGGATGATACCTGGGCCACATCTGACCTGTGCTGGTTTTTTCAATTGGAACCTGTCTCACCATTGCTTCATGCTGGAAGTGACTGATGGGGCAGCAGGATTGCCACAAGGAAAAGATTGGCCACCCCAGCACCAAGCACAGAGGTGCTTGCAAGTGGTGACAAGGGTGGCTTGGCCATAATTTATCTCCACCACATAAACACCACAAGTGAGAAGAGCCAGGGGAGGAAAACCCTAATAAAACATCAAGGCCGTGGTGTTATGTTAGCATAGGTGTGACTGCAAAAGGATTATACAGACATCAAGGGAGAAGACACATCAACACCTCAGCCCCACAATCCATCTTTGTGGTCCCCTCTCCATAGCAAACCTCTCCCAACCCAAACCCACCCTAAATGCAAACAAATGAAAAACAAACTTGGGCTCTCAAATGGCTAATTTTGGTTTGGGATTTGTTTCTCTTTTTATTCCCTTCCCTAAAAAAAAAAATAATTTAAAAAATGGAGTAAGGCTGTAAGGTATAATGAAAGCAGCATGTGAATGCAATAAACCAAATGCACAGCAACCTGAATGTTCAGCTGATCTGAATTATGTAAGGTTGAAGGAGATTCACAGCACAGCTCAGCTCTGGCTTTGCCACAGAGCAGCACCCACAGTCTGCACCAGAGATGGGCACGGAGCTGCACCCAAAGATCCCAAACTGCCAGGTGCTACAGAAAAACATAACATACTAATGCTTGTTTGGTTTTTTGTTTCCCCAACTACCTCTTGCTCCATTGTTGGACTTTACTTTTGGGTTGTGCTTCCCATCCCTGCTGGCACTTTGGTGAGGGAGGTGGGGGTGGGTAGCTATGCAGCTTCACCTGGAAAAACCTCTTTTTCCCCATAAAATCTGTCATGACCAGGCACCTCTGCTTGTCGTGTCACACTAAATGAAAGGTATTTGTATGTCTTGGGTCTTTGGGTCATTCTCTAGAGCTGCAGTAGGAAAGCTGGCAGCACCATAGCGCAAGCCTCCTGCTCCATGAGCTGGAGAGACTCAACCAGACATCAGCGTGTCTGCACTGTCAGGCAACGTGGGAGCATTTCCAAAAGGAAAACCACAAGAAGAGTGCCTCTTAACACGGGATACCCCAGTGCTAACAAGGAGCTTTTAGCAATTAAAAGATGTAAGCAGCTCCGAAATGGCCCATGCAAGAGTCAGCTCTGCACTCAGTGTTTTCCAAGATAAACTTAATTTGGTTACAGCAGGTAAAGAACAGTTCATCCCTTAGCTCTTTGGGTTTCATAGTCCAGGCAGTATTTCACATACTGGGTGAAATATGAACATGTTGTGACCTAAGGAGATCAACTTTAGTAATTATAAATGCAATATTCCAGCAACTTTGAGATTCAGCTGGATTCATCTCTCTGCATTTCCAAACAATATGGGAATTATTGGCTGATTAAGGTGAAGGACATCTGCGTGTTTTAATAAAGTTAATACAGCTCTAGCAACGACTACCAGGACCACAACTTAGAAGGGCTTGTGATCATTTTACAACTAAAATAAGCCACCGATTCACCACATGGCCCAGGGCAGATTGCTGCAGACTCCCCTGGGCCTCTGTCAACCCAGATGAAAATCTAGGTAAAAGCAAGCTGAAAAACAGATGCCACTTCTCAGCTGATCAAGTACAAGAACCTCAATCACATCAGCACAGCTGAGCACCACCCCAGCACTGAGCACTTGCATCCATGAACAGGACTGGACAACGAGTCCACCCTGACAACCCTTCTCTCACTTATGGCTCTCTCTACCTTTCAAATGCATCCCCCCCCTTACCCTTTTTTCCACACAGCAGGTTTGAGGTTTTCAGATTATTTTTGTCTAGAAAATGAGCAGCTGGCCACATACAGCCTTGGTTACTCCAACCAGGAAGAGGGCTACTGCAATTACCCAAGCATGCACCATGAGAAGCATTTCCTTGGGTGGTGGTGCCAATGGTACCCGACCAGGACCTGGCCCAGACTCAGAAGAGCCATTTCCACATGTTATTTTTGGTAACCAAGTTAATTCCCAGCCCGTTTCACCACACAGAGCAGCAGACACTACTTATGCTGGCACTGCTGCTTCAAGAAGCATTGGTGGGATGACAGCTTGAAATAACTCCCTACTTCAGTAGGGTAACCAAGAGCAGACCTTGGCTCCCGCTTCTTCCCAATCCTTTGTAGCTCTGGATCCTAAAATAGAGCTGGGGATGTGTTTCGAAGTTCTGAGGTTTTCATCATCGTTGTCTTTCAAACTCCAGTCTCAGAGTCTATTTGCAAAACCACAGACCAAACACAAGCCATTCCGCAGGCATGATACTTTGTGGTGAGATTAAAAAAAAATAAGTTTGGAAGGACCTCTCGGTAAACTACGCACATAATATTTCAAAGCCACGTATAACTTCATTATGTAGTAAACCAAAATTACTTCAGCATTTAAACAGCACAATATTCCGTGGAAGAGGGTTGGGTTTTTTCAGACGTTTGTCATATTACAGAATTTACAGACATCCCAAACATGAAACATGGGCTGCAATCACGCAAGCAGATCCAGAACAGAGCATCACCAGCTGCAGAGAGGACAGTGGGGTTTCCTCTCAGGACAGAAGATGTAGAGCTGGGGCTGTAGCCAGCTGTCCCCTACTTGCACCCACACTACACCTTTCTCAGATGTTTTGCACTAAATAAGCATTTTTGAGGTCCCTTCCAACCTTGACAATTCTATGATTCTATGAAAAAGGCAGGAAGTTCATGCTTTTAATTTCTGGAAAGGTGTTCATTACAGCATCCATGTTTTCTGTTAGATATATGGATGCAACACATCTGCACGCTCACACAGATAAACTGCATCCACTCCAGATGAGTCACTATATGCAAGAGAAACACTTTGCAGTGATAATTCACCAGCTTTGCAATAGACTGCATAAGATCAGATCTTCTCAAGGTGAATTGAAAACCTTCTCAAGTGACTTTTGGCTGGCCAAGAGGGTAACTCAATTCTTCACCCATGAATTCCAAGCTACAGACTGTGTTATTCCTTCCTTCCCTTCCATGGAAGCGAGAAGAAGAAAATCACCTCCACCAAGCCCCAACGATGGACAGCTTGAAGCCTGGATGATCTCTCACCAGGAGCTCTTCCTGGTGAGCCCCAAAAGCCCACTACAGGGCTCCTTTTCCACAGCTTCCTGCTCCTCACTCCCCATTAGTGTTTGCAGGATTAGACCTTGAGCAACCAGAGGGATAAAAATGAGGTATCAAACCTCCAGGCATCCATCCCTGTCCTTCAGGATACCCTGCTGCTCCTGAGCAACCAGGGCTGCTGGCCCAGCTCTCCTCTTGCTGGAGGGTAATTCCCAGTGTGGCTTTGCACCCATGATTTACATGGCCAAAGAAGAAATAAACACCCTATTTACACCAACCAACCTCTCCTTTTGATTAATTCCCCAACCAGACCATTTCTTCTTTATATCAGAACATTTTACTAAAGACATTCAAGTCACAAAAATCAATATTTAGTGTCCCCCAGCAATCTTCCAACAATACCACGTACACTATCACTTTTTTCCTTAAAGTTAGTCATAGAATCATAGAATGTTTTAGGCTGGACCTCTAGAGCTCATCTGGTCCAACCTCCCTACACAAGTAGGGGACATCTCTACCTAGGGCAGGTTGCTCAGAGCCCCATCAAGCCTGACCTTGAATGACTCCAGGGATGGGGCCTCCAGCACCTCTCTGGGCAGCCCATTCCACTGATCTAAGTTGTGTCAAGGACTTCTTCTGCATCCTTTTCCACCAGCCCACACAAGCTCTATCTTGCTCATGCAGGTGTCTGGGCACAGTTAGCAGTTCTAACACATGGAGATTAGCATGCTAAAGCAGGCACAGTTTAAGATACAAAATGGCCTTTGTATCTTGCTTTACTGGGTCATTTCAACCCTGACCTTGCTCTGCTAGAACTTCTT
This sequence comes from Brachypteracias leptosomus, assembly GCA_013401335.1. Classification (NCBI taxonomy): domain Eukaryota; kingdom Metazoa; phylum Chordata; class Aves; order Coraciiformes; family Brachypteraciidae; genus Brachypteracias; species Brachypteracias leptosomus. The sequence continues at coordinate 307,361 of VYZX01028871.1, read as the reverse complement.
AAAAACAGGACCTTCAAAACTAATTCAGAATTACTCCCTGGTTGGCTGCCAGAGACAACATCACCAAGGCCCGTTTATTGGCACAGTTTCTAGCAAGACCCTTGTAATTCCCCAAATTGTACATTCTTTATGGTTGCAAAGGAAAACAAGTAGTAAACCAAAGCTTTTTTCTTGAAAACGTCCTCCTTGGAAGACTATTGTGCTTGGAGCTATGCCACTCAAATTCAACCGAGAGGAGAATCTGTTTATTTGCACATCAAGTACATCTTATTGTTTCTGGACATCAGTATGTAAATTGTCAAGTACAAATTTATTTTTCCACAAGCTTAAGTTTTGCTCTGCTCTATAATTACCATAATCCAAGAAATGGCATGTGTTTCAAAGAGCTCCATTTTAGCCTGCTAGGGTCACATATGACCATCAAATCTGATCAGAAAAATCTCCTACTAGTATTTAGGATCTTATTTTTTCAGTTGCCTCAGAACAAACCTCTCCTTGGCTCCGAGAAGTGTTTGCCATCTCTTAAAATAAAATCTTTATTGGGAAAAACACTGATTAATGACTCCGAGTCTTTCTATACTCATCAAAAGACAGAAACACGCGCATATATTTTGTCAGTGGCACCACTCCAGGGCTCAGATTAATCAGTTCCTGTACAGTCTAAAAATGTCTCAACAGAGCACAGTTATCAGCTTAAAACAACATACACAAAGAGAAACTTGGTAAAATCAGAACTCCAATGAAAAGGAAGACAAGAAAGTTACCAAGAGGGGCTCAAAACAACGAGAAATCACTCGGCAGAAGCTGCTCCTTCAGCTGACAGAGAGACCAGTGTTGGCAACAGCCCCAGCTCCCCAAAACTCATCTGCAACCAGAGATGCATCCTCAGGAGAGAGGTGGGCAGCAACTGTGGAGGCAGAGGTGAGACTACATTGGCAATAAATGCCAAGAAGCCATCAGAAAAGGGCAGTAAATGGAAAACTTCTACAGGGAATCCTAGTAAATAATTTCTTTCTGTGCCTTAGCCTCTTAAAAGTGTTTTTCATTTGTTTAAATGCTCATTTGTCCAGGACAAGACATACCTTCCTATGGTTTGGGTTAGTATCTCAGGCTCTGCAGCTTAATTGAATGCTGCTGCTAATAAGGAAAGGATACAGGCATAAAGGATGAAGTTAATTTACTCCTCAGATGTCCTATTAGCTGCAGAAAAGCTCAAGGCTGTGTGTGTAACTGAGGAAGACCCAGCTATCCCTGGACAGGGCACAAGTTTCTTTCAAGCTGTCATGTCTTACTATAAAAACAATAAATAATTCATTTTGACAATAATCACGCCAAGTCACTCCATGTCCTTCTAACACTCCAAAGATGTGGGTCTCGTGTTATCACAGAAGGAAAACTAAAGAATTCAAACACAATACCAGGTTTTGATAGAGAAATAGATAAAACTAGTAAAAGCACAGTCTGGATTGACAGCTGCTTATCATTTAAAGCCTACATGATATTCTGCTTTCCTGCCTCTGAAACCAGACACTACAGCTGGATTCAGCACTGGGGAAAGTCAAGAAGCCTTAGATGTAATTTAGTGTGAGTCTGATGGGATTTCTACTGGCCTATAATGGGGCAGGACAGTGGGGTATCTATTTCAGAACCAAAACCTGCTTTTCAACAACAAAATCCCCACACTAATAGCTAGTAAGACATTCTACAATACTAAGGCTGGTGAGGAATCTACTGCCGCATCTCATTGAAGGCTTTGGACTTAGCTCCAGCAGCAATCCATCAGATAAAATACAACACTACTTTCTTTTATGGTCTTCAACTTCACAGCCATAATGCTTTGTGGAAGACTGCCCTGACACTTGCTTTTAAAAAACAAGTATTAGAGTTATCTGCATACAAAAATACTTTGAGAGGATCCCTTTCAGTAATGAGGAGCAGTGCTCCCATTTCACAGAACAGATATGGGAATTTATTTAGCAAAGGTTTGCTTTATATATGTATGTTTAAGACTCTGACATCATTGCATGCTTTGGAACTTATACCCCAAGTTTCAGGAACACCAGCACTTACAAGCTAAAATATTCCTTTTATAAGCAAAGTGCTTTATAATATACAAAATTGACTTGGCATTAAGTTGTTATGAAGTGTGACCACTACGCAGTGTAAGCAAGACCTGAAGGTAAAGAAAACAGGGGTTTCTTCTGCAATCAAATCCAAGGAATAAATAATTTACTTTCCAGAGTTTTTCCTACATAGTCCCCATGACCAGAGGCGAGGCTTAATAGGTTGAATGTGTGCATTAAAGGTAACTATATCCAACTTCAGATCCAAGTTTAACAGGTTCTCACTTTGTTTGCCACCATCTGAAGCAAAATGAGGACTATTTTAGACCACTGACATCATTTGTTAAGAAAGCTGTTGCAGAGGCAGAATTTCCCATAAAACCCAAGCCTGATAGGACTCAGACTACATGTATGAGTTTGTGATGTTCTCTGGAACTTATGTCATACATTAGGGTTTGGCAGTAGTGTTACTTCCTTCTCATTTTCTGTTGTTCATTAAAACATGTTGGGAACAGGGCTTGGGTTGTTCATGTCTAGTGCTTAAATCCTTTCCTTTAAATACTTATCCAAAGGTGGGGAGTCAAAAGGAATTAAAACAAAGGAAAACTCTAACGATGAGAACAAAGTCGTGTTTGGGGAAAACCATCCACAAAGAGAGAAGTCAGCAGAGGTGTCAGGTGTGCTGAAGACAGAAGGCCAAGGCTGCTGCTCTCAGCCCTTGAGCCTGTCTGCTCATTAGGGGAATCAAGGCGCAATAAAGAGGCAAAGCAGCAGATCTGGTGCCAATTCCTTGGGAGTTTCTGTCGACAACATCTGTGCTCATGTCAAGCGCTCAGATGCTATCAAGACAAACTGGGCTCTCCCACAAACAGCAGTTTGTAAAAATCTAGAAAGGAAATCTGGAACAGGGCTGAGAATTAGCATTAGAGCTGCTTGAACCAGCTCAGCTACAGAGCAAAGGCTGCTCTCTATTTGCTCCTTCCTTTGCCACCATGGTACTACAGGCAGCTCAGCACCTCACCCTGGGCTACCAGCACCAGCATCGAGGTGGAGCTGCATTTATTTCTGTCATCTGCACTGAATTTCTGTCCTCAGCTCCCTATTGATAGTTCAACACCATCTGCTGTGATGGAATTGTCTTCTCCTTGAAGCTCAAAGCCATCGTGCCACGGTTACTGCTTTGTTTCTTTACAACCACTCAAGGCTGCAACCATCCCTCAAGCCCCTGATTCCTGCAACTCTCATTTCCAAGCCTTTTCCAGAGGCCAACGTGTCAAAGCAATTCTCAGGCACCGTTGCAACAGTTCAGATGGATCCTATCACCCTCGGCCAGCTGAACGTGCATCATTCCCATGTAAAACAGTTAGGTAAAAATTCCTCTCTGTTTATTTACAGACTTTGTACCAATGTGGTCTGAATCAGCAAGGGGAAGGGGCGTGCATCCATAATTGCTCTGGGAATAGACTGGTTTGCTTACTCCAAAGGAAAGCACAGAATTTATTTAATGCAATAGGTCAGTTGTGCGGCGCTACATCCCTGGGGAGAAATTCTTCTCTATCAAGCAGTAACAAAAATAAATAGATCATTCTGTCCACCAGTCACTTAAAAGTGCTACAGCCCATCTGTACATGAAAGTAGATTTTAAGAGAGTTACCCACCATAAATTAAACTCCAGCTCCTCATTTAATAAGTTATAGTCCCTATACCACAACAAGATAATGGGAAATGAGACTACAGGAATGCACTATAAACCTAGAAAGACTTTTATCAAATCCTAAATTATAAGGAATATCTGCAAACTGTATCTCACTACATCATTAAAGCAAGCATTTGCTACTTTAATCTCTTGCTATCAAAGCATGCCATCCATCAAAACTATTTCTCTGCTTGATACTGCTTGCATTTCCTAATTATTTAAATTAGAGGTACTAGGAGAAAAAAAGCCCAACAAAAACACACTGAAATAAAAAATAGCCCAAGACTACTTATCCAAAATGCTTGTTACATTTTACAGCACTGGACAGAGATGCAAATACTCAAGCCAATCCTCACTAACAATGAGTCTGCTTAAAATTTATGGATGTATTTCAACTTTTTCATAAGAGAATGCATCATTGAATGTGACTAGAAAAACATTTATTGAATATGTTTCTTTTACTGATGAAATATGAGTAGAAATGCACTAAGGGGATTAATATGTAGCCATACAAAGACCTCCATTGTTCCTTCTGGAGGTAACTTTTGGAAGCACAAATGAAAATTCTTCACTGCTTCAGAAGTAACCCAAATACAAAAAAAACCTACTGCTTGTATCTTTACCATCAAAACCCAAATAGAGCTCCTGTGCTCTGCCTCCAATGCCTCCCAGCTTCCAAAAGCCTGCTATATTTTAAGGCAAGCAGATGAAGCCCAAGAGACAGGGCATGGGAGCATGCAAACAAGTTCTCAATAAACCACAGGAAAGGAGATAAGCGGGTTTGACCTAGACCCCCTTGAGAAGGAAGCAAGAGGAAGGCATCTTTCAACACCACCCCCCGAATCACACGTTGCTCCATCACGGTGGCCTGGCAACAAAAGCTTTTGGCAAAACAACCTTGGAAACGCAGCAGTTTTAAGGCAGTTTCTTCCTGTGGCTGGAGAGGGAGGAAGGGGAGATGTGGACAAGCCCTGCTGAAAGGTGCCTGGAGTCCCACCATGTGTTTCTGCGTTGGATCCCTTGAGACTTGGCACCATGGAAGCCTTCAATCAGGTGAAGATGGCAGAGAAGTCACCACCAACTTCTCTTCTAGTTTCCCACCCTCTAGCAAAAGTCATCACACCACCATTGGCTTGGGAAATCATGAGCAGTGTGTCAAGTCTGGTGGGCTCAGATACTGGTAAACTTCTCTGCTCAAGTGGGACATGAGTAGAGGAGTTTCCATCGCCATTTAGCTTTGTCTTCAGTCAAAAAAACCCAAACTGAGGATTTTCCAACTGTGCTTTTTTTTTTTTCTATCTCACCTAGTGAAGAGCTCCATGACAGCTCTTACTGTCCCAAAATTGGCAGGTCCCCACACCTCAAGGTGTCACTGCACAGGAAACTACAACCACCTCTTCAGCTACTTTTGGTCTCTCATTTGACAGCATGAACAAAGAACATTTCTTCTTCAAAAACTTATCATTAAAAGGCTTGTATTTGGTACAGAGTTGGTGGGTTTCCATTCCTGCAAGGAGCCTCAGTGGAGATGGGATGCTCCTGGGAGGTAGCCAGGGTCAGTGCTGCATCTCCCCTCCCCAGGGCAGATGTCAATTAGTCATAATAAAAAAGCCAGTGTTTTTTACAACCAAGGTGCCAGTACCAGCACTTAAAATAATAGTAACAAAGCTGTAAACAGGTTTTAGTATCTCTCTGGTGGCATTCACATGGTGTACCTGCTTTAAGACCCAGCCATTTTTACATGCTCTTGTTCTCCTCTGTTCTCAGGACTGGAGCTCCTCAGAGGCAACCACAGGGACTCAGAACTTAGGGAAACACATCCAAACAGAAAGCAAAGAAAAGTTACTGTGTGAGGAACAACTCACCAAGACCTTGGGTCCTGCAGGGCTCTCCCTAAATCTCCCCCCGACAGTAACAGCCACTTAGCAACCAACAAAACTTTCAGCATGAGCCAGACGAGCCCATGGAGTGACATATGATGGAAAGATTAATGTTTCTTTTTGGTCACAGCATTTTCCAGCTTCAAGATAAGAGCAGGGAAAGAGGGCTGCACTGGACACTCCATCCCAAAGGGGAAACTAAGGCAGAGAGGTTTATCCAGCTAAAGAATGAACTTATAAATCCACGGGCAGGAACCCAGGAATTCTCAGTGATGTTTATTATTCTCCGAATACTTTCTAATAAATTCCCTCTTTACTACAAAGCCTGCCTGATCCAACTGTACATATTTACTTAGTATTCTCTCAAGTGGCTTACAGACTGGCTGAAAGAAAAAAAATCCCAGTTGTTTTTCAAGAAAAGCTGGATTCCCTGGTTGGATGCAATGGCAAATTTCTTTTCATTGCTCTCCAGATGGTCCTGATCCTGAAACCACATCGACCAGACAGACTCGCAGGTTTGTGGAGGGTCCATCCACCCAGCCAAAGGATGATGCAGTTGGGGGGCTGTTTGGCAGAGTAAAATCCTGATACCTTGGGGCAGATATTGCCAAACAGACAAGAAAAAAAAATTTTAAAAAATCTTTGCATAGTCTCTAAAGCAAAAAGCAACAGCAAAACACATGTTCTCAGATCCATCAGTTCTAGAGCAAGCATCTTGTCTCATAAACCAGCAGTGCTGCTTCCCCTCCAGCATGTATTTTGTTATTAGCTGCACACAGCAAGACTTTTTTCTTTTACCCCCTCAAATACCTCCGAAAAGCAGCAAATTAAAGAAGAAACTCAAACCTGAATGCATAGGTAAATTCAACAGAGGCACCTGGGTTATAGGGACATCATTTTAACCTGTAAAGCCAGAACTAATCTACTACTTTACATGTAAGAAATAACTTTCCTCCTCACATGGCTGTGGCTTGTGAAGCTGTTTTGAGCACCCTGAACTGACAGAAAGGCTGTTGCTGCTGGAAGTCCCCCCTGAGGAGGTCCCAGCCCCTGCAAGGCTGACCTGCCATGGGGCATCTGGAGCCATGGAGGAGCAGGGTGAGGGACATGGGTGGTGGAAGGCATCTAATAGTGCAGCACAGTGGTGTGGTGGGAGATGTATGTAAAGGGGATACTGTCAGGAGACAAGGATAATCATTAAAACACAAATGGGAATATAAATATGACATATTTAAATATAAATATGACAATATAAAAATGAAAAAAAATTGCCTTTTTTTCCCCCCTTGAAATACTTCTTTTCCTTTCTCCCAGATAATGCACTCCAGCAGTTATATCTGCCTTCAGAAATATTCTGGTACCATTCACAAAACTATCACCAGTTTGTCCATCACATCAGCAGCATTTATGCTACGTTTCATCACCAGTAGGACAAAATAGCCCAACATAACCCCAACAACTGCTCACTCGTGCCCACTGGGCTTATCTTCAGCAACTCCTATCAACAGAAAGATATTTGGGGAACCTTCATAGGTTTTAGAGAAGTCTGCAGAAGTGCTCACTGCATTGTTTTCCAGCCGAGCTCTGCCCCTGTTCCACAGTGGGTCAGCTGGGACTCAGGAATGGATGCAATGGGTCCCAAAAAACAGAGGAGCACTGCAGGACAGGGTTGTCCTCTACTAACCACCCACTCCTCAGCACTGCTGACAGATACCAGGGGAAAGAAAACAAACCAAACCACCCCCTCACACATCTCAGTTCAGCTAGAGTCCTGCAAAAGCAAGACCATGTGTTGTTCACCTCAGGGTGAGGAAGAGAGGAAGTCTCAACTCTTTAAGAGACTCAAAAATTTGGATGACAATCCTCAGTGCCACAGATGGCAGCAGGGGTTACTTCACTCAAGCTAAAACAACATGTTAGTGGCTTTTTTTTTTTCTCCCCACAACTCTACTTGATGGATGAATCAAGGAGAGCAACCCTGAAGGGCAAAACTTCTCTTAACCCTGCAAAAGGCATGTGAACTAAGTAGTACAACACTTCTGGGATGCATTCAGCCTGTCCTGGCCTCGGGCCCAGGAACATAAATCTATCTCTTGCACTGGATTGAGTTTGCTTCAGTCTTTCCATTGGATGCAGTCCAAAGACCCATCCATCCCAGTGGCATCTCCACATCCCTCCATCTGACCTCACATTTTTTCAAAAGTCTGGTCACCTACAACTCCTTGATTGCACTGGAGTAAATCCCAGGCCCTGGAGCTCGTCATGCCCAGTTAGTAACTCATGAGGCATTGCCACCATTGGTTCAGGGAACCTGGACTTCTCTCACATATGGAGACTTTTCAGAGCAATTTTAGCAAGAAGGAAACCTCTTCAGCCCATGGCCCCATCAATTACACTCAACAGCACTGGTGGCAGTGAGGGGAAAAAAAGACCTCTCAGGGGAAGAGGAGTCTGAACTCATGTTCGTGCAGACAGGCTCATCATCCCCTTTCCTTGGGTTTCTTATTATAAGAGAAAATATAAGCAAGACCCCAGAGGATCAAAAGACAAAGTGTGTCAGTGTCAGATGATTCATGACCGCCCAGTTCCTCTTCATTTCAAGAGTGACAAAGCAAAATAAATTAAACCCAGCTGACTAAAACAAGCCAACCTAATTCACGGGTGAACCAGGAGAATCAAAAGCGTATGAGAGCGTTAGGAGGAAAACCTTCTCTTACATGCAAACAGCCCTCACTGTGTAAATGGCCAATTAATTTATGGGAGCCAGATGTCCCTGTTTACCCCACTGTTTACCTTACTGCTCTGCCCTTTGATGGATTGATGGATGTCACCATTTTTCAGCAGCGGGTGAGCAGCAGGGCCACTGCCTCCCAAGCTCAAAGCTCTTGCTACCCAAATCTTGATAATTTTCCTTCTTAAAACTACATTCTCTGTTGGTTTGCAGGGAAATATGTTGCCCTTGGTAAATGAGACAAAAGATGGTCCCTCCTGCTTTTAAATTCTTGCACAGAAAGCAAAGCCAGACCCTCCCCATATCAAAATGGGCAGAGGAACTGGTTCCTGACATGCACACCACAGAGCTCCAGTACTGTCATGCAAAATTAAATTCAATGCAGAAAAAAAAGCTTTCCCCAAACATATTTTCCATTAATATTTAATAACAAAGAAAAAGGGGGGAAAAAAAAGAACAGACCAGACATTAGATATAACCACATCACAGCATCAAGACAATAAGCAGAGCAACATTTTTTTTAAAGAGATGCCAAAGTTCTGGAGAATCAGAAACCAGTTTTATATTTGCAGTATGCTATAAAGTAAAATTGAAGTCTAAAGACAACTGGAGGTTGACAGTAGAGATCAAACTGTTCTAACCTGCTTGGGTCACTATTTAAATCTACAAACAAAAGGAAGAATAAAAGCAGCTGGAAGAGAGGTAGAAACCATGTGTACGTAAAATGCAAAAAAACAAGGGTTCAAGATGGGGAAAATGCATTATCCTGCACCCATCAAAACAGACAGGACCAATCACATCAATGGTGGTGTCCATTTGTCCCCTCAACACTCCTCTGCAGTGGATTTCCAAATCAAAATGCTGCCCCAGCCTGTATTTTATCACCAGAGCTCCCAGGGAGCAAGGTATGGATTGAAGCTGGACCCATAGACCTGAACCACAAAAATATAGCAAGATCTCACTCCGAGTGGCTTTTTCTCCCCAACTCCTGCCTTTAAAAAGAAAGGGAGAGAAAGAAAGAAGGGAGCACAGAGCATTGGAGATCACATCTTCTCTAGTTTTGGGGGTTTCTTCTTGGTTTTTCTTTTATCTCTTTTTTTTTTTTTTTTTAATGTGGTTATTCCTTTTACTTACTGCTGTTATCTGTAGTAGTGCTACGACAGATTTTGATCTCAGATTCCTTCGTGATTGTCAAAGCACACACTTTGAAGCAAGCAGCTAAGGAGTCTGTTTGGCACCTTCACATCATGCTTGGAAACAAATACCTCAGGACATTGAAGCACTGGATCTGAAGGTCCTCCCCATCACCCTACCCCCAAACCACTGCAAAGTAATTTATTGCAACACATGCTATTTGATAGCAAAGGTAATCTCTTCTTCAAAAGCCTGAGCTTGTAAGTGTCCATGCAATTTATTTCAGCAACTAGTCCATTTTTTCCAGTGGTCTGTGTAACAAAATAGTATTATTTGTGACCAAATCTTGAGGCTTATCAGGTCATTTTTTGCCGAGATAAAGCTTCTATTGCTTCTAATCTGTTTGTAGTAAGAGCTGATAAATTGAACAGAAACAAGAATTGAGCCTAATACTAACAAAGGAGCACTTGATAACAAGACCTCCATCAATCCGAGCAACATTTCCACTTAAGGCAATGCTTCAAGGTAGGTCAGAGACCTCAGCCTTAGTATAACTTTATATACCTGCCCACTTAATTGGTGTTCATTGGGATTAACACAACCAGCCTAATTTCTCTGCATGATCAGAGATTTCTTCTCCTTGCTACTGCTGCACATGAAGCTCTGCAACCTCCCAGTCAGTACGAAGCATCAACTGCTAAGAGAAGCAAAGCTATGCTTGTAACTTCCCACAGCCTTCCAAGTTTAAAGATCAATATTATATTATATTTTCCTCTACAGACTTTCATCTGTTCTGTCTTCAGTTTGAAATGTTCTCAGCAGTGAACATCTGTTAGAAAATCTCTTACAAAACCCCACTTAGTCTATGGCCCTTTAATCAAAGAAGGGTGAGGGTATTAAGAATTTAAAATAATATATCCAAGTTTAAAAACAAATACATGTGTTTTCTATTTGAGAATGTGTGTTATTACTTTCACATTCTGACCTGTTAAGTACACATGCTCTACCACAAGTCTCTCTGGAATTTTGGCAAGGACCAGCATTTATTTAATAAAAGGCCTTATTAATCGTAGGACTATATCGTTGATACTTTGCATTTACACAGCACATTACATTTTCAAAGCACTCCAGCATTAAATAATTCAAACAGCCTGGACATTTGCATAGATGGATGCACACGATTGTAAAGGAAATTATGAAACGTGTTCACATGTTTCGATCCGAAAGAAGTTATAAAAACGAGATTCTTGCCTAAACTGAAGAGAGTTCACTCTTCTTGGCACTATGTTGTGAGAGAAAGCCTCAAACCACAGCAAAATTATTCCAGCATGTTTGATAAGGATTTGAGAGTGGGATTTCTCTCACCTGCCTTGACTTGCCTTTAAAGCAGAGTTTTCCATTAGAGGTGGTCATCCCAACTCCTCCACAGTCAAAGGAAAGGACTGGTCACAACTCATTTCCTCCAGAGAGGTCTCCTGTCCCCACAAGAGCTGGTTTCTCACCATGGACTTACCTGCCTCTATCTGGTGGACCCAGACAACCAGTACATTTTTTGCATTCCATAGTGCATACATTTAGGCAGATGAATTCATCTTAGTGTCTGGCCTGTTTAATTGGGTAACATTAACTGGAGGGATTAACGTAGCACATAAAAGGACCGAAGGCATTTTCTTGTTAATGAACACTGCCAGTAAAACCACACATGGCAAATTATTCTGAGCCTATCATTGACATATGGCTACCTATAAACAATTTTAGTATTTTAAATTCCAACATTCAAACAAGTTTTCAGAGGTCCGAGGACTCTTAAATGTCTCCAGATCTCTTACACCAGTGGTTCTAACGTGTGGAAGTTCTTCGTTTATTTTGATATGACAAGACTCCCCTTCACAAACAGACCAAAGCAAGACCAATGCCTGGCTCAACATAAGAGACAACCATTTGTTCAGCTATGTGATGTTCATTAAGACCAGGAAATCTCACCTGATTTTAAGAGAAGATGCCTTTTTACTCTACAGAAAAAAAGTACCAACCTACCAGAAAAACTTCCATGTAAGTTCAGACCCAATCAGAGCTCTAGTGAAATCAAACAGGAGAATCAACACGTTGGCATTTGGGTTGCACAACCACCCAAAAAACAGCTTCAACAGAACTATGGACATGTTTCAGAATGAAATGAAAGTTTAATTCTAATCAGAAAACCACTGTATGATTATTTTTAATGAAAAGAGACTGCCTAGTGAATAACCAAAACAGCAACCTCAAAAGTTTGCTGAGGAATGGGTTTCACCAAAGGATTGCTGGTATTTCCATGCTTCCACTCCCATGCTGTGTAGGCTGTCTAAGCTCCTCCACAACTGTATAAGGATTTGCCTGGGGTTTGGTGCTCACATGCCACCAAATAAACTGGTCTGCCAAACCCACGATCCCACGTTTTCTGTATGGTGGGTTAAGATTGCATGCCATGAATATGAACAGGATTTAGACTAAAAAAAATTATAAATGATAAAAGATAAAAGGACTAGGAGTGAGTCATCCAACTTGTACTGCACAAGGGAGCACAGCCATGCTGGGGAAGAAAGCAGTACATGGTTGTGTTCCTGTCAGCCTTGCTGATGAACGTGACAGCATTAGTAAGAAGCTGAAACACGAATGAACACGTGTGGGATGACTCTTCACCTTATTATTAACCCACGTCCAATGGCTGCCATCAGGAGGATTGGTTTTCCCAGGCTGAGGATCATCTCTTGTGCTGAGCACTTGTGCCAACTCCTGTGATTGCCCTGGGGGCAGGAAACAACTGTAGGATCTGTGCTGAGGGAAACTGCATTTGGCTAAAAACCCAAATCGTGCCAACCAAATCAGCAAGGAGCCTCCTCTTGCTCTTGGGAAGGTACTTGGAAACATGCATGAACTGTCTATTTAATTGTTCCTTGCTGTCCCATAACTTTCATCATCCTTTTCACCTTCCTCTGCACACTTTGGAGGTCCTCCATCTCCTTTTGGAGAAGACACACATACTGTGTCAAGATGTAGGTGAGGCCTAAATTTCTCTCCTCTTTCCCAGTAATTACTCACTCCTCTCCCACATGCACAACTATTTATCTGCACCACATTTCCTCTGTCATTTTATCGCCTGGCACTCCAGCAGCTGTTGGGAAATTACAACATGGACGCGCCACATGTATCTTGTCATTAGAGAAGAACCCCCAAAGCCTCACATAGTGGAGCAAAACCCCAACCCAACCACACCCAAGTTCTTCACAACACATGTTCAGCTCTGACCTCAAGGAAAGCTCCCTGTAGAGCTCATAACTGATGTGTCCTGCAGGCTTGTCCTGCTTTTATAGGAACCGCTTCGTCAAACATCCCACCACACCTTTCAAGCTACTATGGACAACTATATCTTAAGAAGTTTGAGGGAGGCTGGTTTGAGGGAGGAGGACAAAGATTCATCAAAACCATGCATTTCAGAGAGATGCTTTTAAAAAAACATAAATAAAAGATTATCATTTGGGTAGTGCTGTTAAGAGTTGTCTCTACAAACAGAAGTTACCCCCGGGATACATAAATAGCATAAGAATTTGGATCTGGTTCTGACCAGGTCACTTCTGCATCTATCAAAAAAATGTGCATTTATATGTTAAAAACCTGAGAAAATCCCAGCTGAAGAACACAACAATTAGATAGTGAGCAGTGATTTTACAATAGGATAAACCAAGTTCTTCACACACCTCACTCCCTTCAGAGTCCACGACTGGATTGCACCCAACCAGCGCATTCTCCAAGAAGTTAGAGTCTCTTTTCCCTTCTTATTTCCAAGAAAGAGACTCTCATATTTCACCCATACCACACAATTTCTCCACTTCACACCACAGGATTACAGTGGTTTACACTAAATAGGGATCTCTAACCTCCACTTTTCACAGTTTATCATCACAAGAGCCCAAAGCAGCTCGCTTTCTATATGAGTCCACAGACCTCATTTCTCAATGTGGAGATGAAAATGCACTTTAGAACAACAATATCCCTGCTACAAAACCAAACACACGAACATTCGCAGAAGATTTTAAACCATATAGTTGAATCACATTCCCAATTGGAAACAGAGCCCTAAGAAAATAAACACACATCTCAAAGTGTTTCTACGACTCCCCAGCCTTCAGATCACTAACAGTACCCTGGTGTCCTGGTGATACTCATCACAGAGACATAAGTCTGAGAGCTCCCCACCAACACCACCCCAGTGTGCTACTTAGATACTGTTGTGAAGAGCACAGCTCCAAGGGAGGGTCTGCCAGATGGGGGTTTACAACACTATTTGACCCCAAATCCCCAAGTCATATCATCATCATTTTCTCTTTTATGGAGACATGCTAGGATGTGAGTCTATACCAAAACCTCCCTAATTACTGTGGTTTCCCTTTGGATAATAATCAGGAAAATATATGAGTCCATGAAATCTAAATGGTAAACAACACGCAAAGGGAAAAGTAAAATTGGGAAAAGCACTAATATTTTTGTTCTTATTTGTGTATGTAAGAGCCTCCCTCTGGGACTAGAGCCTGGTAAAATTCCATGTTTACACTGCTTATGAAATCCAAGTATAGAGAGAACATATGATGGTACGGATTCCTTTAAAGATTTTATTGCTTTGAGTTCAGGTCTGGTAGAATTATGAAGGTCTTCCCAAGCAAAAGCAATAAAGGCTTTACAGCATCCTGGATAGTCAGCATGTTTGTTTTTATCTTCTTTCTAAGTCTTGTTCTTGTGCTTCTCCCCCTTTGAAGTTCACTGCAGAATAGAAATGTTTTGGTGTTTGATGGCACTGGTCAAATCAGATTTCTGCCACACAGTGGGAACAGGCTTCATTAACCCTTTTGGAAAGAGCTGTATGTAAACCTAAGGATAACTCTTAAAGCAGAGTCATCCATCGCTCTGTCTGGTCTGTGAGGGAAAACAGCCACTTCTGACAACAAACAATAAATAAATACAATTTGTTTGGACCACAGCAAGGAGATCTGCCAATACAGCTGCAGGAGCAGAATTCTCCTTCCTTTGCAGCACCAGCCACTTTCCACGTGCAAAGAACCACGGCCATCATCAAAGGCAGCCAACAGCTGAACATTAAGTTTCACCCTATACAAAACATACAAGGCAGGAGATTTGGAGCCCCCAGATAATACGTGACCACCTGTTTCTTGGGCAGACACGTCCCGCATGGCCCCCATACCAGTGTGCTCACGTTGGGGATTCTATTTCATTGCCAGGCGTACCAGTCATCAATCAAAGCAAGAGCCTTTTAGTTAGTGTTGTTAGCACCCAGCACTGCACTTACATCTGCAAACCACAAACATAGCTGCAGTGCTAGCAGCACACAACTCCTCTGTGTGCTTCCAAAATAATAGTAAAAAAAGACGATTAAAACAAGTAACATAAGCTAATGGGCAAGTGTCAAGCCCAGAGCTTGAATTCCTCCCTTGCTTTTGATCTGCTGCTTGTATTTAAAGACCTCCCAGGTTTTGAAGCTGTTACATCAAGAGGCTGAAGAATGAATGACAGCTGCAAACCTCACACTGCCTGTCAAACCCAGCCCGGAGTCCAAAGAGCCCACGAGGAGGACTTTGCTTATTTTTATTGCAACGTAAAGTATTTTTCTCCTGTGTTTATTCTCCCAACTCCTCCTCTCCACGCATGTGTAATTGACCCATCCATTGACAATTAGCTACCTTGGAAAACTACTACTGAGACCATGAACCACACAGATTATATTACAAACACTTAAAATATCTTCTGAAGAAGAGTCCTGACTACTTGCTTCATTCTTAAAAAAGTCACTCTGATGTTCAAGGCGGGAAGATCAATTAATGACAAGGAAGTATCAGTGGGCTCAGAAGACAAACAGTTTCCTCCCTGACCCTTCAGGAATGGCTGCTCCCTCCTCAGCTATGAATGTTCTCAGGAGAGAGCAGCTTCAGCACCAGGAAGGTCTACAAGACCTGCCTTGGAGTCACAGAGCTGCAACAGCAGCCATCGTGCTGGTGTGCCAGTGGCTTTCCCTTCAGCCACCTGGGTCCATGTTAGGCATCCTCAAAACCCAGCAACAGACAGGGAGGAGAAAGGTACAAATCTGCTTTGGGGGTTTTTCCAGCACAAAACAACATTTTCAAAAGAAGAAATGCAATTCAACAGCTTTGGGAAGCGAGCATGTAAGTGCCATCCATAAGGGAAACTAAGGGAAACCAAGGAACTTACAGAGTCCTGGCCAGGCAAATTTTACCCCTATTAGCAGTGCTTGTATTTCTTGGCATTACTGTGTTATCCCATCCCAGTTATGCACAAGAACCATGGCAAGTACTGCATAAACACAGTGCAAAGGTAATCCCTTACCCAAAAAGGCTTCAGTTCGTATGGGAACAGCCCAACCAAACTAAGACAGGAGTACAAATCCCTCTAATGATCACTGTAGTATCAATGTCCTAGCAGCTAAGCCTGTTTTTTTTCCCCATTTATTTTTAAAAATCTTGATGGCTCAGGGAGATTTATGACTGGGAATGATGAGGCTGCTTTGCAGATGCCTACGTGCAGCTCTTCCTAAGCATGAAGGTGCTTGTTTGAAAAAATGTGAGAATTGAGCAATAGAAGTACTGGCACCAGCTCCGTGTTATTTTTGATGGAGATCATTTGTTTTTCTACAAAGTTGCAACACTGAGGTAAGGCAGAACATGATTTTACAACTCTACATCTGAAAAATCAAACATATATTTCTGTCTACAAACAGAAATAAACTTTCACACATGTTGACAATCAATTACAACCTAAAGTGTGAACCTGTGTTCAAGAGACCCAAAGAAGCCACGTCAGCATTTAAAAGCTCCATATTTAGATCTTTGGCAAGTAAATGAGCAAGAGCTGGAAGTAACTCAGTCTGGCAAAGAAAGTGACTTCCTAACATCAAAAATAGGCACCAAGAGACCAGGGCACTTCATCTCCCAGAAAATGCAGCTCATGATGGTAACTGGTGCAAGTTACTGATGTCTGGCAGAGTTCATGGGCTGCACGTGCAGTGCATAGGGTATCAATCAAGCTCCCAAAGTGCAGCAACCCATGTGATTGAAGGGAAAAACCACAATAAACCCATGTTAAGTCCACCCTCCTACTTAAGGTTTGAGTACACTCTTCCAGCAGTCAAGAACAGAGAGGCACCAGCACACAGAGGTCCCACACCAGGCTCCTGGCACCAATTGCCAAGACAGTGGCACCAAGGAGACATCAGGCTCTTGGCAGGGATGGCTACAGCACCTCCATCTCCTCCTGTCCCAAAGGCACAAGCTTCTTAGTACGTGATAGGAGCAACAATGGAACACTTCTAACTGCAGTAGGAGGAAAGGAAGAGCCAAGAATGTACCAACTAACAGGGCAAAAAGCATTAAGAGTGAACTGAGAAAAACACATGAAGAAATGAAGCTGTCGTAAGTATCTCATCTGCTTTTTTTTTCCCCATGAACTACAGATATCACCATGCAGCTGGAAGATGACACCTCTCCTACTCCTTTTTAAGGTCGTTGAACAGTTTATACATAATCTACTTTAAAAAGCCTTCAGTACAAGGCCACAGGAGAGTTTATCATCAGGAATATTGGAGGAGTATCAGCAATTTTTAACTACCCCTTTGGAACTTCATAATTAAATAATAAAACTCTCATACAGTTCTAGTTGGATCCACATAAACTGAGAAGATCAAAAAGTTGCATCCCATTAAGAGAATGCTGTGTAAGGCAGAAATGCATCTTGCTCTTCCAAAAAGCCAATGGGAGTTGTTCTGCTTATGACTTGGAAAGTCTTTCTCCAAGATAAAGGAATGTCCAATCTGACAGAATCGCCAAAACTCTTCTTATTAATTCTCAAGCTAATGGGTTACAAATGTCTGCTCATTAGCAATGCCCATAAAAGCACACTACACATATCCAGCTTTTCTTTAAAACACACAATGCAAGAATAACAGAAGGAAGAAGAAAGGAATAATCTTGTTGTAAAATAAAGCCTGAGAGGTTTCAGGTGGAAAATATGTGGAACTAAATTATTCAAGTCAGGAGAGAGACCTGCACAGCAGATATTGAATCTATTACTCATAAAGGAATATTAAACAAAATTCTAATTGAAAAGCCCCAAAATCTACTTCTCTATTTAAACTCGTGAAGAAACAATGCAAAAAAGGAAAGAAATCTTATTTTCCAAGTGTTTTTTCTGGTAGTTCACTGGAGTTCTCACATCATCAAGCATATGGTAACAAAGCTTCATTATCACTTGGGGAGAAAAACATCCTCATAAGGTAAAACACTCCAGGCTTCAATCTGTCAGCACCTGCAGGGCGAGCAGCACCCACCATGCACCACGACTTGGGAGCAGGGGTGCAAAATAAACAAACAATTACTATTTGCAATTACTTATACTAAAAAAGCAAAAGTCCTGAACACCATCCCCTCAGAACACTATTTAAATGTGTATCCCTGAAAGGTGAGGATGATTGAGCAGCCCCAGCCACCTCCCAAGAGCCAAAGAGCTGCAGCACATCAGCAAGATCATCTCTGGCCATTCCAGAAGCTCATCACTTCTCTCAGTCCACCCTAAAACTAGCACAGAAGGAAAACATCCAAGTAATAGCCAATCACCTAAAAATGCACAGACTTTAACCTGGGAAGGCTCTTTTGCCAACCCAAAAGGGGCTGGGCATGCATGAAGAAGACAAACACCTGGAAGACTTGGCTGCAGATACTACCTGGAGCAGTGGAGAACACAGATGGGCCTTTGGATGGGGCCTGTCAGGAGCAGGGAGCTGCTAAAAAACAGCCATTCCTGGTCTTGAATTCCCAGTTCCCAACCATGCACGCTGGCTCCAGGCACTGCACATCTTTCCTTGCCCACAAACGCATTTAACTGGTTTTAATTTGGACAGATCACACACTGGCACAGCACAGTGTCTAAATCAGGCTGAGCTTAAACCAAGGCTCAGACTGAGGAAAGCCTTTTCCATTTCCCTTCAGTCATGCCCCAGTGATCTGGGAATCCTTTCAGAAGCCCTCTCTAGTGATGCTGTGAGCTGTTGCTTAACTCTGGAAAGTTTATATGGAAAGTTTTGGGGAAGCTCTTAAAAATATCCTCTCATACACTGATTATCACCAAGAAACTACAAGAGAACACTTGTAGCTCAAGACTCAAGTTCTGGACAGCATTTTGCAGGTTTTGGTGACAGCTGATGGGCAAACTAATTAAAACTGTAACGAGGACACAGCTCCAAAGGCAATCCCTATAGACTTTTAACGAGCAATCACTGTGTTTCCTGCAGCATCCATACTTCTCCTACCCAAAATACAACATTACACTCCAACTACAGCATCCAGTTCAACACAAAGTTACACTCCCTTTTTGGAAGGGCCACAGGTTTATTTTTTGGCTTGGCTATGAACAAAACCAAAGTAGAAACCCATTTAAGTTTAAGCGAAGTCTTCTGTTTTTGTGCTCAAGCCTGGAGAATCACAGCAGGCTGGTCCTTAGCACTCCCCAGGCACCCCTGACCTCTCAGCCCCTTTGTTTCCTGACCTCAGAGATAGCTGGCTTAAGAAAGCAGCAGGATGAGGGGGAAAAAAAAAAAAGATTCTCAAAGTTGTGCCTTCCTCTCTATGCCCCCTGGGATCCCCCAGCACATGGTTCAGGCTCCCTGGGAAGCAGCTTATAGAGGAGGGGGAGTGCTGAGGGTCTTGAGCTGATGTCTGTTAATTCTTGCACAAAACTGAACAGAGAAACACCAAAATGCCAAGAGGCAGCATGAGCTGGGGGCTGGCACAGAGCAAGCAGCTCACTCCACCCCAAAGAAGGCCATGCATAAGAGTGTAGTGTTACATAAAGTCCTCACCCCACTCCCTCTCCCTATCAACAAGGGTAGGGGATGGCTGTGTAATTTTTTTCCCCTCTCCTGTGCATTAGAAGACCACTCAAATACCTTCCATTCCAGCTAACGTGCATCACTGCAAGTGAAAGCCCATAAACACAAGAGCCAGTTTTCCAGAGCAGGACTCCCCAGACAGCCACAGCTAAGAAAGAAAACACACATCCCTATTATCTCCGGTATTTGCGGTGCTACCAGGCATCCCAGCTCAGCCACAGTCCTTTAAACATTGTACAAGTGTGCTATAAAGTTTAATTTTTGTTTCCATAAGCACAAAGCATGAGGAAAGTCATCCCACGTGCTTGTCCCATCTGATTTCACAGCAACACCGATGACTTGTCAGCTCAGCAGCACCAGGGGACAAGGGACCAACTCAAAGACATTAATCACCCCAGCAAGAAGCTTTGCAGTCCCAGTCAGACACTAACAGTGTCTCAATTTTATCAACATTCACAATCACTATTGTTTTCAAAAATCTTAAGCTAGAACAGGCATTTTCCCCGCCAAAACAGCAGTTCCTGGAAATCAAGTGTTGCATAAAAATCCCACTTTCCTCCAGAGAAGATTCCCATCCCCATAGCCAAACCAAGCTGGGAAAAGAAGGACCTGGATGCAACAGGGGACTGGGCAACTTGAAAACATTTCAGAGATGTACTTGAACTGTGGTGGAAGGCCACAACTAAGATTTTGCAACTATCAATTCCATTGCTAAAAATCAAAGTCCTTCTTTGACAAGCTAAAATTCAATTATAAGTATACAAATACACATAACATGGACTAATTCTGCCTTGAAACCCTCCCTTTAAGCCTTTCCTTCACAAAGAGGCACACAGAGAGTGTTTCCTTCACGCTGCAGTACCATGAAATGCAGGATGCCATCCGTGCATCACTTCACCCAGAGCTGCTGCCAAACAATAGAGCAAAAAGATTAAGCTCAACAATTCCCTTTGGGAGCTGGAGCCCTGAACATCCAACTTTATATACATGCCCTAAACCACCAGTCTCCTCTAGATCAAGACAACAACCACCACTAAGAGCTACGAAGAGCTTCCTCTGCAGCGAAGCATTCATGTATGCTGCACAGATCAAACCACTTTTTATGTGGGCCACATCAAAACTCTAACACAGAATTTTCCATCTTAACCCAGAGCACTGGCAGAGGCAGGAAATGCCACACGACCTCCAAACTCACCCCGCTTTAGGAAGAGACAGGAATCTTGACTCGAAGGCTAAAGGAAAAAAAAAGTTGCCATCCCTGGCATAGAGATGAAAACCAGGACAAGAGCCACTTGTGCAGTTTCTCTGCCCTGCGGCCCCCGAGCTGCCCCAGCCCCCCTGCATGGAGGGCTGGCTTGTCTGACGCCTGGCCTGGCCAGCCTTCAAAGGAGGGCAGAGCCCGAGGAAGAAGAGCTGGTGACTGCAGGGCTGTGGCCATCACTGTGGAGAGGGCTGGGGACAAAGGGATGGCCTCCTCCAGCACAACGGGGAGAAAGGGGAGATGTGATATGGAAAGGGACCACGATGGAGAAGGATGCAAAGAGCCCTGGGAGACAACTGCATGGTGCTACACGCATGGACAGTGCCATCCATGGGGACACTGAGCCTCTTCCAGACCCCTGACACAACTGCAGCCTCCCAACCCACTCCAGAGACACATCAGGTGACACACGGGTGCATTAACCCACATAAGCTTCTTTGCCCCATCCTGCCCAGAAAGGTGGCTGATGCTCCATCCCTGGAACCATTGCAGGTGAGGTTGGACAGGGCTCTGAGCACCATGCTCTAGTTGCAGATGTCCCTGCTCACTGCAGGGGGGTTGGACTAGATGACTTCTAAAGGTCACTTCCAATCCAAACCATTCTGTGATTCTTAAAAGGTCACTGTAGAGCAGTGGGATGACATGAATTTCCTGATGTCAGTGGTGCACACAGGCAAGTGGGAAAACAACTTGGACAAACCACATGGAAGGTAAAGATTCCACTTGGTGTTATCAGCTCTGGTGGATTCACAAACTTTCCCTTTTTGACCCTTGTTGTCTTAAAGGGCTAATCAATTACAGAGTAAAAACAAGCAGCTAATTTGGGAAGGATTAGACAAGATGAAGTCCCCCAGAATGTCAGAACTGAAAGTGCCTCTTTTCATGTCATCAGCATCAACAAGGCAGCGTTCCTTGACTTGGTCACTGGTTCAGTTGACCACAACCAATGTAGTAGCTGGTTAGCAGCCTGGAGCCTGCATGACACCCCAGAACTGTTTCTAGTGGTTCAAATATTAACACTTTATTACAAACCCCCAGCTTAAAAAAAATTCTTCCTCCTGTAGACAACTGCTGCTGTGCAGAATCACTGCTTGCTGTGTTTTGAGAACAACACAGTTTATTTCACCTCTTTGTGTAACTCCAAGCCTAAGCTATGCACGAGGTCACATCATTACCAGTGAATCAAACAACTTGTTGCTTCCAAAGTCCAAAACATGACTTCTCAGACTAGAGCTGAGCAGTTATGGAGAGAAAACGAGGCCACGGGTCCACTTGGCACTCCTGCTCTGGGAATGTCTGTGGGCAGCAAACACAATCCTCCCAAATTGCACTGCAGTTAAAAGCCAACACAACAATGAGGCTGTCCCCAGCCTGGCGATGCAATCAGAGCCGGGAGGCTCCTCGCTCAGACAACCCCACCAGCGAGGAGACGTGACCCGAGCACGATGTTTCGCAAGGAGCTGCCCAGTCTCACACCACCAACGCTCCCATCCCAGAGCTGACCTCTCCCAATCCCAGTGACCTGCATCTCAGGCCATCCTTTCTGGAGCAACACTCTTTCCCATGATGGTAGGGGCATGAAGAAGCCACTTGTGTCTTTAATCTTTCCCTCACCACAACACTAGATAGTCAGATTTCAGCATTTTCGACAATTCGACCACTTTCCAGCCAACATGCCAATGCCTGAAACAAAGCAAGCAGCAACCTAAACAAGAGTCCCAGACACAGGGCTGTCAGCCAGGGAGACTAAGAAAAGCCTCCAAAGATCAATGCAGCAAAGATTTATTTGAAACAAAAGCAAAAAAAAAATCATTAGTAGTTCCTTCCAAAAGGTTCAGAGAACTTGACACAAAAGAAAAACTCAATCCAAAGTTACTCCTAACGACAGAAATTCCTAAAGAGAAAAGTTCTTTGTGCAAAGAGCAGAGAAGAAAGATTCCTGTCACTAAACCTCTTTCTGCAGCTTTTCACCAGTCAGAAAACACCTCATTAACAGTTAGTGTCTACATAATGGTTGTACTTTACTACCACTTGAATTTTTTTGAGCTTACCCAGCCTTGTCAGTAGACATTGCAACTCTGACCACAGCCCTGACTATATATAACCTGTCAGGATTCCCACCTTTCAAACACAGCTCAAGACCATTTAAGCCCCCTTCACCCTCAATTACCAGCCACTTATGTCCCACTTAAGGCTGAAGTTTATCATTTATGATCAGATATGTTTCAAATCCCTATAAAACATCTTATATTTTACAAAATGCACTTTAACTGTCAATAAACAAGTCACGCAGCCTTTCCCCTTTGAACTGCTCTACTTTCTCCAAGGGTAGATGGAACTTCTGCTGAAGAATGTCAAGTCAAGTTTGTTGATTTTATGCTTTCTCTTCTCGTTTCAAGGTTTCATCCCATGCTCCTCTCTCATAGTCACTACAACATTCAGTGGTGACAGGTTGTTATGTCGCTGCAGCTTCTCACTTCTCACTCATTATGTTCAAAAGCAGCTGCTGACACGAGTTGGGACACTTGTACACTCCCTCACTTCAGTACAAGCTGTTTCTCCAACACATCCCCTCAAGAAACTGTTGCTTAGGATAGAGGACCACATAGATCAACGAAAAAAGTGAGAAAATTTAATCCCACACACCTCTGGCATAGATTAAATCAAAAGGAATGGGCAAAGAGATGCTTTCAGGCACATTTTGCTCCTGGCCAAACTTCTGCAGTTATTTGGGTCTGTACAGGACGTCTGCATGGGACAGGGATGGATCAAGCTGAGCTCAGACACCTGGTGTACAACACCAGCACCTGCACTCAATCCTTCCCAAAGTCCAGGTATAGTGCCCTACTCAGCACCCAAACACACAGGAAAAATGGCCAAGTGGCTTCTGTGCAGCCAAGTAAGGGAGAAGCCTGTTCACGTTGGCTCTCACACTCAATCCACCAGGCTCCAGCAGTCTGAGCTTGCCAGATAAGCTCTGAGCAAGAATGTGGAGCCTGGGTGCTGCTCCAAACCCAAGCCTGAAATCTCTGTTGCTGGCCCTTTGCTGCAGCCCATGATGGATGACTTGCCACTGCTTGGAGTCTTATAGAGGAGATTAGTAGATACCTCTCTACAATGAGGGGGTTTTATCTGGTTCCTGGAATAAATTCTGCAGTGGAGTATCAAACAAGACTTAATAACCCTAATAATTCTTTCTATCTTAATACAATCTAATCTGTAATTTGGGGATGTCAGGCATCTGTTATCCAGAGGTGAGATTAGAACCCAGTTGTTCCTATGCAATCACATAAATCTAACAAGACATAGGAAAAAAAGAGAGGATAAATATGAGAGGTTTAATAGCTACTGACTTGCAGACCAACAGATGGCCACTGCAAACAACAGTGCATCTAGAGCTCTCCTCTTCCAAAATCTAGACAAACCTTGACTGAGCAGTCATCATCACACATCTACATCAGTCATCCACACGCCTTGGATGTCTTCAAAAGGACCAACAGCTCCTGAGCACCCACCATGAGCCAGGGAATCCTTACACCCACCTCTTTCTCTTCACAACTCAGGGCAATGCACACCCCTACCCTACATCCCAAGGACATGTTGACATTTATTTACCCCTACCCCACATCCCAAGGACACCCTGACCTTTAGTTGAAGATGACACCATGTTTTCAAGAATCTGGTGTTATTCCCTATTATCCTTCCCCAAAGAGGAGCTGTGCAAGACTGCAACTCACAGGAGCTTTATTTAGTGAAGAATGACTAATGCCAGATAAAGACAGATTAAAAATCAGGTACCCACATTATTGCTTGGACTAACATTTCTCTGAAGTCACCACTGCACCAACACAAGTGGTGCAACTGGATCATAAAGTTCCCCTCAGAGCCAACCAAACTCAGCAAAGCCTCCGTGATGTTGAAGAACCTCCTTCCTTAACTGGTTAAAGATCTTCTTCCTATTTGTGGGCTAAATTTGCTCATCCAAATACTAGTTTGAAATGAAATATTTAAGTGCAGATTGACACTTGGCTGCAAACTGCTGTCATAACAGGGTTGTAAACTGGATGTCATCACGACATAAAAGCTTTGCTTTGAGTTAATGTTTCATTAAAATATCTTGCAGTGCTCAGTCTTAATTAAAAGAGTCAATGCTTTTCGTTATGTGCATTTCCAAATTACACCCCCCTCATAATTCACCATTTTTTGTAGGTCTCATATTATGAGCATTTTATCCCATCATACATAACTCACAAATATCATCTATATTCTCTATATTCTGGTAACTCTGTTTCCTAGAGGGGCATCACATGAGACACTTCTGGTGTCTCCACCTCTACACCATTAAAAAAAAACAACCCAAAGCCATTTGTTCCCCCAACTACATCATCCACACAATCACACCCACAGCCAGTCCAGGTCCAACAACCTTGACCCATCATGAGAAACATGCCCATTGCACATTCTTCCTCACATTGTGGGGAGGCACTGGGCAGCAGATGAACCACATCACACCTTCCTCAACTCCTGCTGTATAGGAAAAAGTCTTGGAGATGCTAAAACCCAAAATTGCCCTGTTATTTCTGCGTAACTGATTTTGAGCTAACAAAGTGTAACCTTATTACTGAGGGTTTCATTGCCTTAGTGCTTTTACAGCCTTAGATGGTGCATTTATCTCTCCAGATTTAAAAGGCTTAACACTACATGGAGGAGGAAGAAAGGCAGAAGACCACATCAAAGGGACTCCAAGGGCTTCGTTTCACATTCATTACCAGGAGGGCTAATACCAAGTGCACAAACAGCACCAAGGAAATTCACTGTGGAGATAAGGGGCTGCACAATTTATCTCTCCAGAATCTGCTGCTGTTCCCCTCTTGCTGGGGGAAATCCTCCTTTCACAGCAGGAGATGGGAGCTTTGGGGCTCAGCGTGACCAGAGGAGCCAGATCTGCTGGAGCACCCAGTGGGGCAGGTTACAGGCACCAGTGACCACATCCCTCTGTTCACTGAGGTGTTGAAGTAGCTTGAAAAGACTCCTCAGGGCTTCCCACCTACCCTGATGAGCATGGATAGTGTGGCTTGCAAATGTCCTAAGGGCCAAAAATCCTTACAGAGTTCAGCCAAGCTCTGAGGTTCAGCACCTCTGGGATAGGGGAAAAAAAGCCACTAAAACATTATGTATTTTAAAGAAGGCTTTACATGTATCTCACACATTGTGTTCAGCCCAAACCCTGTCCTCCGATGTGCACAATCATCTCTTCTAGAGAACATGCACATTTATGAACAGCCAGTCTTTTAAAGAGGGGCCTTTGATCTTGTTCCCAGTTATTTATTGAGATTCACCCCAGTGAGCAGTAAAATGCAGAAACCAGTAGAAGGCAGATTATACATTTTACCAAGTTTAACAGAAGAGAGAAATCCGTATGCATTTTAAATATGACAATTTGCACTAGCTCTGGTAAAATACAATCATTTTTGAGCAGAAGAAGTCCAAAGCATTTCTAGTATCTCTGCACAGCCCCTCTGCTCCCCTCCATCCACCTCCAACCCAAAGCAACACTAAATGCAAAGGGAAAGCATGAAGATATATGATACTAAGTCCAAGCTGCTTAACGATAACACAATTACACGCACGCTGCTTCTGCAGAGCCAGAGAGCCAAGCAGGGTATTACCCCTTCATTTACATCCAGCCCTAATCTGACATGTCATGCAAATGGCACAGGAGGGAAAACGAAACCAAAAAACCTCCCAGCCCCTCTCTTACCCCTGAACCACCAAGACCATCTGCAGTTTCAAAGAAATTCTAGCAGGGACAGCTCAACATCTGCACCCCATTAAGGTCTAATTTGAAACAATTGCCATTCGCTATCTCTCTTGGTTTTCCTGGGTAGAGCAGCTTTGATGTCTCCCAGTTGACAAAAACACAGAAGAAATAGGCATTAAAAGATATCAACTGGAAGGTAGGGATTCATTCACATGAACAACAGGTATCAGTGTTCAGCAAACAGAAACCAGAGCCCCTCCAGAAACTCGCACCTCCCCCGGACACAACTACTGTCCAGGGCAGGCAGATGTGGCCTCACTTCTTCATGACTATCACATTATGAGCAACCACAGCTCACTCAAAGGCCATGGCCCCTTCCAGCCTGGGAAAGAGGGTTCCCCCTTACCCCTGGGACAGCATTATCATCATTTGGTTCGTGAAGCTTTGTGATAATTGCAAGTTTGATTTGATACAAGCAGGCAAACCAAAACACGAACCCAAGTGATTCGTGCCTGCATTGTTTCTTCCATTCCTCATACTTCAACTCTGACTGGATCTCTGGTGAGGACCCATCTTTTTTGAATATACGTTTTGCATGAGTTGCTCACAGACATTTTAAAGGAAGGGTAATTAAATAAAAATAAATTAATTTCAGGTTCAATACAGTAGACGCCTGGTATTTTAATCAACAGGGCAATAGCTTTCCACTTCTTTAACCTACAAGAGAATATGAAAATGTTATGAAAAACCATCCATCAGCTTCCAAATAATCCTTGTGGTCGAAAAGCTGACATTCTCCCCATGTGTTTAATCCTGCTATGTGACTTATACACTTATTTTTATCCTTATAATTAAATTATTATTACTGGAAAACTTCTCTTTGCTAAGTCAGTCTCTGTAGGTGCCACACATGAGTTGAAAGCTTATGAAGTCAAAGAGGGCCTTTGGTTTTCAAGCTAAGTCAGCTGGTGACCAAATGGCACATGTACTCTCTAAATGCAGATTTCATAAAACAAAGCAGTTGCTTGCCTCTGCAAAACTCTGCCCAAGCACAGGCTTCCTCAGATAAGCCAGAGGTGGCTGGGAGTGTAT
Source organism: Brachypteracias leptosomus (assembly GCA_013401335.1). Classification (NCBI taxonomy): domain Eukaryota; kingdom Metazoa; phylum Chordata; class Aves; order Coraciiformes; family Brachypteraciidae; genus Brachypteracias; species Brachypteracias leptosomus. The sequence continues at coordinate 279,800 of VYZX01028871.1, read as the reverse complement.
TTAGCACATGGGAATTCTGGTTTGTTTTCATCAGAATATGAATAAGAAAGACTCATCCTTATACAGCTGTGAAATAAGAGAAAAAGATAACAGAAAAACTCTGATGACCCAGACCAGAGCTGCAAGGGAGCACCAGCCCCCCTCCAGCCAGAATCACAGGGGGATGGTGCAGCAGCACCATGGGATACAGCCCAATTTGTGTTCAGCTCTGATCACATCCATCGTGAAGTCCCACCTGCCTGCCAGCACGGTCACTTCTCCACACTGCACATTGGAAAAGCTGTTGCAGATGAAGGGTTGGATGGGGGAACACCAAGACGCACATGGGGAGACCAGTGTCTTGCAATGCTGCTGCTCTCCATAGACCATAGCAGACCCACCCTCCCCTCTGCAAGTACCAGTAGGAAGGCTTGAGGTGCACCAAGCAACATCCCAGCCCAGTAGCCAAGTGCTTAGATTTGGCAGAATCTGGGGGAAACCACTCACCTCATCTGCTGCTCCCCCCAAAAAACCCCCTCATTACACCAAGTCCCCCAACACTGAAAAAGGAAGCAACCCTCTAATTTTGTAGGCAAATCACTAAGGACAAGAGAAGGCACCTCCCCAGCAGAATAGAGAGGGGGGCAAGTGGGCACCCAGCCCAGAAAGGGCTGAGGTCTTTGTGTAGCAGCTCCTGTAGCCTCAACCCACACATTACCCTACGGTAGTAATGGAGCTGGGGGGAGCAGAACGTGTCCCGTGCTTGCCCTAGCTGGGTCTGGCAGAGACCCAAAAATTTAAAGAGCAGAGGAAAAGCAACTTAAGGAGATAAGCTTTACAAGTAATTGGGAGATCTTCCACCAATTCGACAGGCAGGGGACCAGGTCACAAGCAGATGTGACTTGCCAGTATTTTCCTAGCATCCTGTCACCCTTGTCATGCACAGAGGCTGTTTCCCAGAATTTTAGGCTAATGTACACAAACATGAGGAGAAAAACCCCCAAGTAACAGCGCTTTGGATTAAACCCATCCCAATCAGATTAATTTCGTTTTAAGTTGCATATTGTGCTGGCCAACATGTTTTCCAAAGTCGTAGGTTATAAATATTTACAATTTCCACAGTAACAAAATGTGAACAAAAAAAAACTGTGTACAGCTCATCAGGAACAGTGCTGAGTGCCACGCACAAGAGCTTGGACTTGCAGTAGTTTCAGTTTTCTGCTTCCATGGATGATTCAACACGTTGTTTAACCTACTGCTGCTGTCGTGGGAGGGATGGGATGATCCAGCACTGCCCCTGGCTCTGCCACTCCCAACTCCAGCCCCATCCAACCCTGTGCTGGCCCATTGCTGGCGTGACTGCAGCATGAGCCAGAAGAGAGATTACTGGGGACAAATGAAGAGAACAAAGTTGGGTTGAGTCGCTAAAAGTTTGTCAACAAAAGGGAGGAGACGGTAGAGGGACAAGAGGTGGCACAGCGTGGAAGAAGGTCTTTTGGTGGCAACATGAGTAGATCTAGCTCATGTTGCCCATGAAAGTTGCAGAGGTCTCATGTTTTGTCTAAACAGATCCAAGAGGAGGTTTTCTCCAAGAGTAGCCCTCTCAATGCAAAAACCACCCTGACACCAAGGGCCCTGCCAGGGACAGGGGGATGCTGCACTTTTTGGTGGCAATTCCCTGTTCATTGATTTGTGGCAGTGTGGATCCAGGCTGGAGGCTTTCCCTTGCACTCATGGCTGAGGCTCCTTCATGCACAACACCACACATCTCTACACATGGATTCACATGTGTAAACACATCTGCAGAAAAATAAACAGACAAAACTCTCATTTGGCAGACGCCTCAGACGTGGTCTCCCTGGAAGGCTTCTTTCACACCAACATCTGAGCAGGATGCTCCACCTTGTCTCTCCTCCCAATAAAGACATGTAGAGGTCTAGAAGAAGCCTTCGGGTGTGCTTTAAAGTATGGTATTTTTGTACTGCAGCCAAGATGAGGACAGATGCCCCATAATACAACCACCATCACTGGTGCACACCCAGAATTGGGCAGCTCAGCCCTGCCTGAGCCCTATGTTGCCAGGGCTGTGCCTGCCCATAGCTGGAGAGCCAGCATTTGCTGAGGCATCTGGTACAGCTCCAGCTTGAGCAAGCATTAAGTAGAGACTAAGAACAGACACTCTTCCTACCCTCAAAGTCCCCAACTTTATCAATGAAAGCTGCAAACTTCCAGGAAAGTCTGAGTGTTTCATGTGGTCTTTCAGAGCAGGGACATTTTCAGTTTACATAAAGCTGACAAACGACTGCCCGGACTTCTGAAACCCCCCGTAAACTAAATGAGGCAACTCAGCTTAGAAGTATCTCATAATTAAAAGCACTAGTGAACCAAGTCTCACGCTATAAAAGAGCCTGAAGAACCAGCAGCTGCCAAGAATAAGACAATAAACAGTAAACACCCCCCCACACACCTTAATCCTCCTTGCTTGGGTACTTAGCATCTGCTCATCTTTTCTCCACTTAAGGAAAGATATTCTAGGGCAGGAATGGGTAACTTTAGGACTCCTGTTACTTGGCAGTATTTTTGCAATCACTGAGTGCACAAGGGAAACTTTTCCCAACCCCATTTTGCTCTCCCATGGCACGGGAGCAGCAAACTTCTCCTCCACATCTCCCTGCAGCTCAGGGTCCCAAGCTGCACCAAAGCCCAAGAGCATCTGCCAAAGGGGCTGATAACGTCTTGGACTGACCCAGCTACTCACTATGGTCAAGCATAAGGAAAAAGGTGAGTCTGTGCCCTCCTTTAAGAGCCATCACATCAGCCTGAATAAACATCAAACCATGTCCCCAGCATGGGTGGGAGGTGCTCACAGCCAGCCAGAGGGAGTTCAAAATGCAAACTCCATTATAAACACTGATTTTTCTTTTTTAATTAATACACTTAGAAGTTCTTCAGTTATTTAAATAATACTTCTCATTTCTTCTGTAGCAAGCAGATGTGAGGCACTGGGAGAGCTTTCCCTGCAAGACTGGTAGCCCCACGCTTGTTCCAACCCGCTGATAGAACGTGGTGTCACTTCCAAATTCCCTATCTCCAATGGTTCCAATTATCATATTTTAAACAACAGTAAAGCCACTGTGCATGACACTATCATTTGTAATCTATCAAACACAAGAGGAGCTTCCACACAGAGACCAGGCAACACAAAGCCAAGTTTTTATTAGGAATGCATTTCCAAGGTCCTGGAAATACAGATGTTTCCCTGACATTTATGAACCGACAGCTCTTGTAGTCCAAGGTTTAGACTGAAGAGACTCTTTTGAGAAACATCTTAAGTTATGCCCTTCAGGAACATAGTGTGCCACAGGATTTATCCTTTAATTTCTTGGGCTGTTTACTCTAAATTACAAAGTCTGCTTGCAGCTGTCCTGACCAGTGCAGCCAGTCTCTGGGGAAGCCAAGTGCTATATGATGGCAGCGATACCAGGGCCACCAACTGCCTCCTGTCACCCACCTACACTCAGTTAAAAATAATAGTAAAAAAGGTCTAAACATCTCTTCAGCCATCTGTCTTGTCCTCAGGCCTGAAATGGGATGCCAGCAAGAAGCATCATCTTTCCTTAGAAGAAGATGACCTTTCAGCTTCTGGCTGACTCAGACCCGAGCTGTAAACACTGGAATTTATTCTTCCCCCATAGCCATTTGTTCTCCTCTCCCCATCTCACGCCGCTCTGCAGAGCTCAGCTGCCCTCCTGGTCAACATGCACAAATACTCACTTTTGTTTGCTGTAGGGCAATCACTTTGCTTGAAACTACATCTACCACTGCAGCACAGAGTTTGATCTCTGCTCAAAACATCCTACTGCACAGATATTGAGTAACGTCTTCAAAAGCCACTTATTTTTGCTTTACCATCTTTAAAAACGAGATTTAAAAATTGCATAATCACCTCTCCCCAATATCTTCCCCTCCTTGCTACATCCCCACATCACTTGGGATATCTGTTCACCCCCAATACCTTTTTCAGCAATTTGAAGACTTTCCAGGGGAATCCCCAGCACCAAAGATGCAGCAGCTCTACTGACTTGACAGTCTTTTTGCTAACCTGAACCCCAAACCACTCCAGCTCTTCAGCAGCACAGCTGGCAGGGCTGCATTTCCCATAAGCCTCACACCTTCCACTCTGCACTTTACAGGACATGTTATTACATAGCTCTGACAGAACTGAAACTGAGCTCTGACAGAACTGAAACTGCACTTTATGGCCACCCAGAGTACCGATCATTCAACGTTACATTGACTGTTCAACACCAAAACCATTAAGGTTGCAAAGAAAAAAAATCACTTAGGACTCTGGAGACTTTCCAAATCCACCTGAACATGCTCTGGCTGATTCTGCTTTGGCAGGGGGGTTGGACTAGATGATGTCCAGAGGTCCCTTCCAACCCCTACCATTCTGTGATTCTCCGACTTGGGATATTCAGCCAGTCAAGAGCTGGTCATACGAGCAGCAGCACAGCCACAGGAGTGACTATGTGAGTACATCTGTGAGGTGAGGTCTCTGCAGGGCTGAAGCAGTCGTGTTCAAAAGCATGTCTGTCTTTCATAACCATATCTGCTAGAGTAATGAAAAGATATTGCTTCCCCCCTGCAAAACATAAACCTGAGTAACACGTTACTGGTATACGCTGAATGAGCCTCATGAATTGCACGTTTCTCCCTGGGACCACAGGGTAAGGAATTCTCCACTCAGTCTGTGCAAGCACTGTGCCAATTGATTCTGGGGAAGTAATTTGTTATTAAAAAGCCCTGATCAGCACTGTCAAGGCACTAACTGGACTCTAAACACAGACCTATAGAGCCTTAACCACGGTTTTATCTTTTCTGGCAGAGTCTCCTTGGTGAGGATGAGTGAACCATGCTCAGCCCAGCAGCTCAGGATGGGTTGTCATCTGCTGTGTTCTTCAGCACTTTGGCTGTGATGAATGCAAAATTAGGCTGTCTTGGTAATAACAAACACCAAGCACAATGTTGACCGAGCTGGCCACATAGAGCCCCCCTCTTGTGAACTTGAGCTCTTCTGGTGACCCAAAGTGATTTTACAACTCCAAACCCAAGTGAAGAGATCTAAATGCAGCCAAACCCCTACTGCTTTTGGCTCCCAAGCAACCCAGAGCCTCCGTGACTGATGGCACCAGTGTCATTGCCCACATCTCAGAATTCAGCACGTATTACACCAAGATGTTTTTAGTGGCAAGCATCCAGCTAAGTAAGAAAACTGTTTCATGGTCCTGATTACACACAAGTCTCCACCACCAGTGATGAGTTGGACATTTGCTCTCCTTTTTAAGTTCTGCCAGTTCACAAGGTTTCAGCCTGGCACAAAAGTCTGATTCAGCCCCAGTTGCCACCAGGCAGAGGAGCTGGGGTGCAAGGTCATTTCTTGGTTGGTTCGGGAAGTGCCTGTAACCAAGTAGAAAAACTCTGGTGTATTTGAACATCAAAAGCTTTACTGCAGAGACAACCAACAACAGCTCCTATCTACGTCAAACATACACCACAGTTGTGATCAGCAAATGGAATGGCACAAGCCTTGGCTTTTCTTTCTTTTTTTTTTTTTGCATAAAATTAGGTTGATTAAAACCAGAAGGAAGAAGTGAGTAATCCCCAAAATAGAAGAAAAGGTTGGGTCAAAGTGACATTGGCAGGAGAAGAAGCTGTCGAGGGACACAGTGATTCCAGCTCAGCAGCACTTGTGCTTATCAAATTGTAAACCATCGTTTCAGATTTGTACAAAATTGTCCAGTTCAAAACTTCTTGCTTCCTTAGGCTATTAAAATTTAAGTTCCTCAACACGAGAAATTTCTTTATGAAAACATAGCAACATGCAAGAATAGCAGCATCTAAACCCATGCTTTTAAATTGCCTTTTAAACCAACAGGGCAAGAGACATGAATCCAAACATATCTTACAGTGATAACCTCAACCAGTATTAATTCATGAACCAGAACATAAGAAGATTTTTTATTTATATTTTTTTTCAAGTTATGGATGTGATTCTTCTTTCTCAGTATGTAAATGAGAGCCCAGCCCCAGGTTTTTATTGCAATCCTCCATCTGCCTCACAAGGCATCATGGAAACTTCATTAATGGTGCCAGTTCAGAGACAAAAGGCGAATGGAGTTACCTGCTCAACATCCATGTTGACTCTAAGCTATCAATAGTGTAGTTGGTTTTTTGACTGCCAAAAAATAGTTAAATGACAGAAAACAAGCTTTGCACATGGCTTTGTCCTTATAATTTACTACTACTCTTGTGTGAGATGAAAACTTTTTCTATTTTTCATTTGCCTGTGTGTTTATGGATTAAAACCCAAAATCATTTAGGAGCCCAATATGAGCAGTCCATTCAGGAGTGCTTAAATGCCATAATTTAATATCCTTACTGATCAGAGTAATTCAACAAGATTTTTCACTATTTCCATGCGAGTAGTTTAGTTGCACATTTTCATAACTTTGGTTATTTGCATTAACTCCCAGTTTCAGGCTCAAAACAAATTTTCACAGCCTCAGCCAAATGCACATCTCGAAGCCAGACACGAGGGACTTTGTACTTAAGCATTAGTAGATTTTCTGTGTCAATAGCAAAGTATTCATCACAACCAGCTCCTCCTTTCTGATGTCTCCATTTCCAACAGAGCGCAGAAAGAGCAACATTTTTAAAGTATACGAGTCCAAGCAATGCATGTGAATGTAATTGCAGCATTTTATGTGCTGCAAGGCTATATTGCAAGATGATTGATTTCTTAGGGCTCAAACTGTCATGTTCAGGCAACATTAAGCTTTGAGTCATGGTATTTAATCTGCAATGTGTCACAAGATCTAGATTCAAGAGGACAATTGCGTATTCTTTTCCAAACCTCCAAAAACTCAACAAAAATAGACCAATGGCAACAAATCAGGGAACCTGTGTGTTTCCTTCCCATGTAACTCGTTCGGTTTGGGGAGTCAGAGGAGATGAAACGTGGAACTCACTAGGGGAATTTATTACTCAAAAGTAAAAAGAGAAGGATAATTTTCCTCTCAGACCCCCTCAGCAGTCTGGGGCTGTGATACACTGATCCAGCTCCATGCCCCAAACTCCCAGGGAGAGCAAAATATCACAACCAAAATCAGCTGGACAGGTTTGAAATAGCAAATTTTGTTCAAATAAGCTCCCCAGTGAAAGCACTGCCCAGTACAGCACAGGAAACCAGTTTCCACCCCGTGCTAAACCAGGGATTAGAGTCACCAGAGCTGTGTTTCGTGGTACGTTTCCAAGCCCAGCTTTGGTTCACAGCACACTTGGTAACATAATATGAGGGTTTTCTTTAGGGAACAGCTACTTTCCTCAGATTTCCAGGCTGTTTATGAACCTGAAAGGCCAGGTTAACACATCAATTGGCTTGTACAAGATTGAAACTGAAAACACTGGAAAAATACAGATACTAAATCCAGCAACAAGTCAAACTTGGGACACACACCACTAACACCAGCACCAGCTGATGTACAGCGGGAGGAGAGACTGACAAAAGAGAGAATTGCATAATTGGCATTACCCAACACAGAGAAACTCTTTCCTAAGGGATGCCAATGGCTCTTGATGCCAAGCAAGATGCCTCCTGTTTCTAGTCCCCTCCAGAAATGCAAACCCCCAAGGTCAACTCAATAGCCACAGGCTCAGCAAGATCTCAGAGATGCCTTTTAGAGGCAGGTCCACATCACTCAACACAGCACCTGTCCTCCCCTGCCTTCTGCATCCCTGCCAGCCCCATCACAGCTAAAGAACTGGCTTAATTAAACCTCTCTGATTTCATATAAATAAAGCATATCACCAGCTTTCTGCTCAGGTTACCAACGCTTGAGACTAAAACGCCTCATAAAAACTCTGCAAAAAGCCTCTAAGTGCCAAATGCTGTAAGGAGCTGGGGAAAGCAATTATCCAGCAGTTTATTTAAACTTGTCCACTGAAAATATTTAAGCAGGAATTTCACGCAGAGATAAGCCACTTGGTAAGGCAAGAGGTTATGGTAAAGATATGAGCTACTGCATGTGTGCGGGCATAGGTTAGAGCAGAGAGCATTAGGATTGGATGGCATTTCCAATTTAATCCCCTTTTTCAGCTGCAAATAGCTTTATTAAACAAATCTTGCAGAGGACTAAAGTTTTCCATGCGTTGTCTGAGCCTGAAGGCAGTTTTCCTTGTAAAACTTTAAGCAATGTTAAGTCAAAGTTATGAGTGCTAGAAAATAAGAAAACACAAACCACGTTTTAGAAAAAACCATTGGTGGAAGGACAAAAAAACCCCAAACTCAAGGGAAAATTTATTCACAATTATTTTTACTTAAAAAGCAGAATATTTCTGAACATATGGGCATCAGCATTTCCAACTGGGAGAGGGGAAAACCTCTGGGCTGGATGGTCCGCACATAATGAAATATGATCGGACAATCAGAGCTAGGTCCAGAGACCTGAGACAGGCTAGAAAACAACCTCAACCAGCCCATATTTTGAAATATGGGGGAAGAGAAAAGAAAATTTTAAGGTAACTAATGCACACTGAACAAAGTTAAAAATTCTTATTAATAAAAGGCAGTTTCACAGCAAAGTCAACAAAGCATTTAGGAAAGAAACGAATGTTTCGAGATAACAACTCTTAATTCACCCCCCAAATTTTATCTTCCTAATTAATATTTTGCAATTTCCTTCCAAAATGGGCAAGCAGGAACCTGCTGTTCCCCCAGCTCCCCTTCCCCCTCCAGAACTGTGAGAAAAATGTGATGGGGGGGGGGGGAAAAGTTTGAGGCAAGCAGAGCAATGCTTTCACATGCATTTCTCACCAGTTATTCCTCTTCTCCCCACATTACAATGTAATTTCCTCTCCAAGGTATTCTTTATCGCTGGAGATTAAAGGCACATTCTGTGGCTGTTTGATTTGGCCCCTGCTCAGATAAACAAGTAAACTGCAGGAACGCAGAAGTCGACAATCAAGATCAGTTGGGTTGACGGCAACCAGATAAAAAGAAGCAGGTCAGGGTCTGGTTTACTTCATTTTCTTACACATCCTCTTACCCTGCTACAGATGGGGCTCTGGGAGGAACTATTGCTCTCTTAAAAAAAAAAAAAAAAGTAGTTTTGTGTAAGAAAAGACTTAATTTTTCTAAAATATCACAGCTGAAGTCAGCATTCAACAGCACCATCTTTTATTGCTTATGTTTTGCTGGAAATTAAATGAAAAAGGATGAGGCTTTTCCACCAATAAGTTCACATCACAAACAGTGATGAGGTTTTTGCCACCTTCTGCCTTCCTCACTACCTCTAAAGCAAAGGCACAATAATGTCCTTGCTGTCCTTCCTGCCCTGAAATGACAGAAGATGCAACGGGAAAGATTTTGGAGAGCCAGCACTGTAAGTGATCTGCTATATTTTTATGGATATATACACACACATGCATAAATAAATAAAACATATATATGTTAAAGCATTCATAATTTATTTTTTTATTTAAATGAAAGCCACCACTTCAGCATGCAGAGGCAAACATGGAGCAAGCCCCACCATGCTGCACCAACCTCGACCTTGACCCCTTATCTGAGCCCTCACCTCCCCAAAACACCCAGCTCCAGAGAAGCTCAGCCTGTATAGTGCAGGGTTTTTTAGTAAAAAAATAACCAAACCCACCCACTGTCACCACCTCCCCTCCCCAGTCCAAGTCCCTTGCCCAAGGGCTGACCCTGAGGTGCATCCATGCCCTGTGCCTCCACCTCTCCATCACACCCAGTCACCTGGATTAACCTCCACTACCTGCTCTGTCACACTAAACCAGCCATCCTGACACGTTACAAGCTAGATTTCAAGAAATAGGTGTAAAAAAACCCCCTCAAACAAATGAACAACCCTCCAACATAGAGCTGGGGCAGCCAAGAACAGCAGCACTTGTCCTGTGTTGGAGAAGTTTCTTTCCTTTCACTCCAAAGAGGGCCAAGGTGACACACAGGTTGTTTGAACCCAGTTATTTACCACAAAACCAAGCCACTAAAAGCTCAAAGCTTTGCAAATTTGATCAGCTCTAGAGGATTAAACTTCCTGCATATCCCAAGACAAGTATGGCAAGCTGCCCATCCCTGGAAGAGTTTGCCAAAAAGGTATTTTAGGGCCATTTCCTAATTTAACTCATTCATATTTTTATTATTTCTTTTGGGTTTAAAGTTTTTGGGGTTGGGTTTTTTTGTTGCTGTTTTTAATTGACCACTCGAGAAAGGGAGTTTGCAAACCCCTTCATTTTAGGCTAAAAAAGCTTAAAAATAAATGAAGTTCCTATAGCAAGAAGCTGAAAAGAGGCACTGGGAACTTTATTGATGGTTAAAGACAATGTTCAATGCAGCAGAGCTGAGGAAACATATAATATTGTTCATAAAAGAACAGATTGAAGCTGAGCAAACAAAGCCTATGAATTTGCACTTATCCTCATAAATAGTTTAACTGAGGTAGGAATAAGCATAGAAAGGGAGAAAAGGGTATTTTTTTAAAGGATAAGAAAACTGAATAAATCCACTAGGAATCAAGATGAGTCTCTTGCCTCATACCACAAGCAGAAGATGAGGACTTCAGGAAAGCAGAAAGAAACTGAGCTCTAAGAAATAAAGATCTTGTTCTTATTGGGGTATTTGTGTGGGAGACTGGGCCAAGAGCACTTTGGAAGCAAGTCTTTTTGAGACCAGAAGGAGCTTATATAGCTTTCCCTGCCACACATAAACACTTATGTGGAGTGCAAGGATGAGCCCTCAGCTCATGGTAGATCTTAAGATGCTCCAGAAGGGAAGTTTGCAGCAAACTGCCCACCCAGAGACCCCATTGCACAGAGCAGCTGCTGTAGATGCAACAAACTGGGGGTATTTGATGCTGAAATACAATCGAGAACAACAAAGCAACTCCTTCAGGGTGACCAAAAAAATTAATACATCTCATATATGTATCTATAGGTCACTTTGAGCACACTGGTATTCTCAGTATTGGTGTGGGATGCAATAATAAACTCAAATCCCACTGGTCTTCCCACTATCTACCTACATTAGGAGGAAACAAGGCTTGGGACCAGCAGTTTGGAGGCTCTTGCTGCTGGCCATGCCATGGGGCAGGGTCTTCACTTTGTCCTCTATAACCAGCAGGATCTGTCCCCTTCCCTGCACTGAAACAAATCCTCATCACCCCAGCACATCAATGCTTCCCCATCTTGCTTGGGACCATCACTGCGATAAGAAACCTCTTCAACCATCCACCTTTGGCACTAATGAAAGAATTTAAGAGAAAAGATAATTATAGGAGCACATGGGTGGGTCTTAAATCACTCTTCAAAACAGCTTCCATGGATGGTATCTTGAGCTCAGGTTGGGGAATGATGAGTCACTGAGTTTTAACACTTCCATCAGCCTGTCCAAATGGTTGTACAGGAAACCCAGAGCTGCACAACACACAAGCCTCATCCATGAACATTTGCTCTCCACTAGATCTGAACATGCATTATTTTGGCAAAAAAAGCACATTTCATTTCACAAGTTTAAAAAAAAAAAATAAAAAAAAAATCACTTCTTTTGAAACCAGAACATAATAAAGTGAACAAGAAATACACAAGCAGCATGATGCTCATTTAGTTCTTATATAGCCCAGAAGGAATGTAATTTAAAATGTGAACTTTGGCAATTCATCACACGGTCTTCCAGACTTCAGAATTTTCAAAGAAGGAACTAAAATGAGCAAGATGTTTAACGTTGAGAAATGCCTACCACAAACATCAGGACTATCAGACATAAGGACACTTGCACCAAGCTCAACTCATCTCTGGTGCAGCTCTTCCAACTTGGAAGCGAGCAAGTCTGGCAAGGCTGTTCTGAACACATCCATGAAATGCTATTTATATCATCACATCTAAAATTTCAACATGATTAGACAGAAGAGGCTTTTTTAATTAAAATATTTATGGGCTGCAGGTGACAGAGCCATGTAAACTTGTTGGGTGGATCATAGCCAGGGAAGACTCGCACAAGAGTTAATGCGAGTGCTTGTGTCTGTTGGGTAACACTGAAGATGTGCTAAATATCTAAATACATGACTTATTTCTGAACCTGATTAGTTTACGCAGCAATTTGATGTATAGAAATCAAGCTTTTCATATCACTGTTATTCACCTGGGTCAATCCTGGTTATCCTAGACCTGGTCCCCTGGACCAGGAGGGGATCAGGAACATCCCAGGCCAGAGCTCCTCCAGGCAGGACAAGACAAGACAAAGCATTGCACAGGTTTATTTTCACATTACCACTGATGGAAGAACAGTGGCTTTTCCATAGGATGTGTTGAAGTCACCAGCAAGCCCATTCACTGCTCACAGTTAAAATTAATAGGCAACCTTGCCCTTCCTTATCTAGGAAGCAATTATTTCCTAATACAGGCAGTGAAGTCATGCCAATTCTGCCCTCTGGGCCTCAAGAAGCACACAGCTTAATTCACATTATCCAGGAGCAGCCAAGCCAAAAATTTTTGAGAGGCAGATATTCTTATATATCTGCTCTCATTAAGCAATTTCCTCTGGTATTTACTGAGTGGCTACAGCTTGCCAGCACACCCAACAGCAATACCCCTCCCAGTCCCCAAGTTTTTCAAGGTGTCTTTTTAAAATTTTATTTTTAATGGGGTTTTTAGGGACTAACAGTGATGCCCAACGAGCTGAGAAGTCTGGCCAAGACAGCACAACTCGATTGTGTGGCCAGAGTTATTTCTGCTGTTGGCTCTGTAGGAACCTAATGCTACATTATGCTCATCTGCCCACCAGGAAAAAAAAAATACAATATATTTAATAGGGATTTTTCTACTTTTAAAGTAACCTGCTAGAAAACAACGAGAATTAGTGTCAGACTTACATCAAGCAACAACCAAGCTCCTATTTCTCCCGTGATTTGCCAAACATCTCAATCCCAACTGAGCTTTCAGGACTCCTGCAAGTCACCAACCTAATTTATTTCACACCTTATCCATCACTTGGCTGCAGCTCTCTGAATACAGCTGCACCTTTGCTTGTTTGCTGGGGGTGGTGATATCTGACTCCAATATCACCTTCTGGAGAAAAAAAAAGAAGTCAGAAGCTACTTGAAACCTTCACTTTTCATAAATCTTCTGACATTTTGGGTCCTTACATTCAATATTAGCAATTTTTTTTGCTATTGTAAAGTGTAGACAATGAGGACTAAATTTCTCTAAAAGCAACTGCGAGGGTTAATTAAACATTACAACACTCACCATAAGCTCTGAAGCATGCATTGATTTATTTTTATTTATTTTCCAAGGAAGATTATAGGAGGAAACAAACAGAAATCCCAAGCTAAGCACAAGTTGGATTGAATTAAATTTAAGTCAGCCTGGCCTCAGTTGGTGACAACCTCTGCGAGGGGACTGAATTCATAGATGCCTCATGAAAATGGTAAAATTTGAGCTGAGCTTGCAAGATTGCTCCACAGTGGACTTTTTTTTTCCACCATTCCAAATGATGGTAGTTTTCTCTCATTTCTCTGCAAACCATCTATTTTCTTTCTGTTTTAGAGCCTAACAGCATCCCTGGAGCTGGCGTGGTTACATATTCTGCTTTGTTGAGCTGCCAGAGGCAGCACACAGGACACCCTTCAGATAAGGGCTTATTTTTATATCTTAAAAGAAAAAAAGCAAAAGCATTTTCTCCACGTTAAGCCGCCTTAAAGATGGGATTTGAACTGCTCTGGAAGCATTTATATAATTGAATTATAATTTGCTTCATTTAGGCTTGCGGTCTCTTGTGCACTGTCCAGTGCACAAATCAGGCATTTTGTACAATTCAATTACAAATATACTCAGGAACCTTTTAATCTCATATTAGGTTTCGTAATTGATTCCTGCTGTCAGCATCGAGTCTCAGCGAGTTCTCTCAAACCCTGGGCAAGGTCTAACAGGGACTTATTTCAGATGTTTATAGGCCAAAAAAAAGGGTATAATTAAGTGTAATGCAGAGGTTAAGCCAGATTTTAGGGACCAGATCATAATTACAAAAGTGGGTATAAATCCATCCATGTGTGCAGAGTGGGAATGTTCGATGGAGCAGCAGCAATTTGTGACTCTCTTTCCCTACTATTTTGAAGCTCTGGGTTTTCCTTGGAAGAAGAATATATACACACACTATTGAACTGTAGGGCAAGATGTAGAGTGTAATCAGTTTGTGCCTGGAAGCACATCCCCTCCTACTAGAAAAGGGAATATTTGTATTTTTAGAAACTGGAAAAAATTTACAGTAGTACAGCTGTTAAACAAACATCTTAAAACTCCTGCCTAAAGTAATGGAAAATGTCATGCTCTACTGATAGAGGAGTGCAGGCAACAGGCTCCTTTCAAAACTAAAACCAGGTGTTACCACTTTGGATTTTAGCAAGAATAAACCCTGAACACATCGGTTTACAGAATCTGAGTAAATCACAAGAGGTTTTTTCCAGAGCATCACCATTTCTGCTGCTCTGCGGTCTGCTCAGGCAGCACAGGAGAGCTCACTTCCCACAGAAGCCCATTCCCCTTCAAAGCTATCTGAAAATCAGAGATTGGGTTAATCAAAATGTTTTTATACAATTAAAATAGCTTCAGCAACCAAAAGCATTGCCGGCGTTTTGAATTACCTACCAACTTTTCCATGGGATTTAATGATGTGCTGTTACCTTCTTACAGAAAAATCAGATTATTTCTTAAATAAGTGATAAAATATCCTAAGTGCATAACAAAATATGGAATTAGCTTAGTAGTACCAAAGCTTCGCTGTTCTCCTACTATTCAGGCTGGTCTTACAGCTTCATCAGAACATATCCAACCTTGCTAGCAAATACACCCACACAAATTCACAGGTCTTGAGGGAGTCATGGTGGATTTACCCTCCTGTAAATCACTGCAATATTGCATTAAAGCCAAACCACAGCAGTCAGTGTCCTGTCCCACCTCTGCCAAAGTGCTCCAGACCTTGCACATCAGCTCCCATCTCTTCACAAGCTGAGAAATACATCCCTCTCTGCTTATTCCCTCATCCAAAACAGCATTCTTCTGGATAATAAATTTCATAATATGTAGAAGGTGGTACCATTAAACACTGCCCTACACAAGTTACACAAGGCACAATCTTTGTGCAACTGGACCAGCAGACTGAGATGGATGCTATGAGGAACATGGGCAGATACATGGGACATTTGGTTTGACAGAAGCAGAGACTTGTACACCACAAGTATCCACTTCAAAGCCCAAATTTAGAAGAATAACCAGTGCTCTGTTTCTCACTTGTTCTGGTTTGATGGTTCATGTGTGCAGTTGCATGAAGCAGCATCCAGTTTTTCCCTGAAGGCTCTTTTAAAAATAAGCCACTGAGAAAGAAGCCTACAAACAACTACCTAAGTGAACCTCCAGCATCAGACAAAGTTTTTCCCCTATGTACTGGGGTGGAACCAAAGGAAAAAAAGCTTTCCACCTTCCACACCATGTGTTGTGTGTTTAAAAAAAAAAAAAAAAAAAAGTAGTCTATGTTTTCAACACATGATATTCATAATCAGACCACTTCAAACAGTTCTAAATGCTCCTTCAGCCTAAACACACTTAAACAATGTTTTTCACAAGAGAATTGAGCTGCTGTGGCTTATCACTATATAAAAACCAGTAGCTCTGGGGGGGGGGTCATATAGCTGCAAAAGTTTGTGATATGACAAAATAATTTTAAGAAAGGAAAATAAAAAGCCCCCCCAGCACGTAGAGGAGCTCAGCCAGACATGTGCAAGCACAAGTGTGAGCCTAAACGGGTGACCTTGTGTTCTCCCCCTGGCATTTGAGGATGTCCAAACAGAGATGATGGATTTTACAACCAGACTGTTAAATGTCACATCCTTCGACAGCAAGGCTTAGCCTTCCAAACCAGCACATGACCCAGGGTGGCACGGGGTGGGGCTGGCTGGTGGAGGACACCACGTGCACCCTGGATTTTTCGGTTTGTGTTACTCAATAGCACCATGTGGGCAGTGGATTGAGAGCATCTCTGTTCCCCACTGCTGGGGCTGGACCCAGCTTTGGCCCCCCCAAATCAAGGGGGATGTTGATTAAACCCTTTGGCACAGGAGCCTGGACAAGAGCCCTCCAGCAACCCCTTCTCACTGATGTTTCTGCGATTCAAGGTTCCCTTAGGAAGAAACAATAGCAGCTCAAAAAGTTGAGACAAAGATTTTTCCTGGGGTAACAAACTATTTTGCAGCCTTTTCTGAAGTGCCTGATTTAATGTCCTTCCAAAGCTCCTGCCCTTTGGCAAGTGTGCAGCCTGTGCCCTTATGAAGGGACAGGCCTGCTCAGAGGTTTTATTGCCATAAAGCAATAAACTTTTGAAATGTTATTGCCACTCTATTACAGCTACAAGAGTTTTAACCAAACCAATAAAAGGACATTTAACAGCACTTTTGGGATGCTCATCATTCTGTACAAGGGAGAGACTTTGTATGGAACAGCTCTAACCACAACCCCTCAGTTCACATCCCAAGCCAGGATGTTGCTCGTTTTGGAGACCTTATTCTCTATGTTGACTTTACTGAGCCAGAATATGATTAAGCATCTCTTGCTTAGAGCTTGACCAAATGTGTTGTTCATGTCAATGAGGCTTTAAGAATTTCTCAGTTATCCCTCAGTTTTAGTAAAGTACATGAAGAGCAGTTACTTAAAGGTTTACCTGGGGGTCTGGACTCAGTTTCAACAAAAAAAAGTGAAGCAGCTCCCAGTCCCCCAGGATCACTACAAGGTCTGGAAGCCAAGCTAGGTCCTTCCCAAGGAAGGTACATGAGCCAAAAAGCACCAAAAAAAAAAATCCAGCTTCTGCCTTCTTTGCCAAACCATCACCACAGCATTAGGAGAAATAAAATCCTCCCCAGGAGAATTTGAAGCACATCTGTTAGAGGAAGGTGCTACTCTCATGCTGCAGCTTCAACAGAGCCCTGAGTTTTAATATTTATGAAATGTCTCCAGCCTTTAAGTCTTGCTAAGCAAAAGCTAGAGTAATATTACACATCCAGGCAGTAAAACTCACAAAGGAAATACTGTATTTAAAAAAAACCAAACAAACAAGGAGTGCCAAGTGATAAGCAAAACTAGATGCAACAATTTTATCCTGGCAGCACCTCCCAGGAGAAGGAGAGAGGAAGGTGCTCAGCCCTGGGGGCAGTCACCCCCTCTCTGGGTGGCTTTCTCCCATGCTGCACATGGACAATGCACACAGGTTTCCTCAGGATCCCTGAGATCCAAACTGAACCATAAGCAAGGATAAAAGAGACACTGATACCTCAGACCCTCATTAAATTACTTCTACTGAATATATGCAATTGAACAATAGGGTTGAGGTACCTAGGTCATCAACTGACATCAGTAAGTCCACTTTAACAGCAAGGAAAAAAAAAAAGTGGTTAGATAATCCCAAGAGCAAAGCAAGCAACATCTGGCAGAGAGAAATCCCCATGGGATTGCATCATCTGCATGGTTCCTACAAGAAAATAAGGGTGCACTGAACCAGCACAAGCACAACAACCTTAGGACATCATCATTTTAGAAGCTGACTTAGAAGATCTATTTGCCAATGAAGAGAGAGCCACACACAGCCTCTTTCCCCATGTTAGACAATCATTAACAAAGACTTTACAGGCATGAGACAGTTCAAGGCATAAAACATGTCCTAGCAGGGTGCTTACTATTAATAACCAAGCAAGTTGCAGGGCAAGCTGGCTGCTTTTCTACATCCAAGCAGAGCAGCCCAGTCCATCAAGCTGAGACCAAAAAGTTTGCAGAGAAGTTCTCACAGGACCCTAATTTTCCCTTTCCCCCTTCCCTACATCCTAGATGAGATTTAAGCACCTCACGTGTGATGTTGGGATATCACTTGTGCTTTCTGACTTCACAAAGTGCTGCTGAGCACTCCCATGTTAACACATCAAACAACCAAGGGGAAAAAATAAATAATAACAAAAAAAAGTATCTGGAAAGTTTCTCATTGGAAGTGAACCCCACACAGGCATGGATGCTCTCTGCAATGGGATCCAGCTGGTACCATGCTGTAAACGTGTTCAGTGTTCATCA
The DNA here is from genome assembly GCA_013401335.1 of Brachypteracias leptosomus. Lineage (NCBI taxonomy): Eukaryota > Metazoa > Chordata > Aves > Coraciiformes > Brachypteraciidae > Brachypteracias > Brachypteracias leptosomus. The sequence continues at coordinate 261,638 of VYZX01028871.1, read as the reverse complement.
TAAAAGTGGGTCAATTCCAGAAGAAATGGACTTGTGATTTCATTCCATGTTTTTATGTTTGATATGGATGTTTTCTTAACAGGAAAAAAAATACTGATCAGGAAACATCTCCCTCTGATAAGGATTCTAAATGCTTTTTGTTCAACAACATTGTAGAGCTGGCAAAAAGAGTTAAGCTGCAAAGACTTGACTTAAATCTTTGTATTATTCAAAATAACATACTAAGAACTACCTGAAATTGCAAGTAAATTTTGTAAGCAAAGTCTAGCAGCTGATTCAGAAAAATCCTGATGAAATTTGAAACATTCATCTCTTCTCTGGTTTGAGAGACATCTCCATGGGGGACAGATAAAGCTGCTGCAGCCCTGCCAGCAATTCAGTTACCTGCTGTTTGAGTGCAGCATATGGAGAGATCTCTCTCACAAATGAAGACCTCAGTGTGGTATCTGCTGCTTGCCAGCAAAACAAAGACTCCCAGAGTGCTTTGTTTTACCCCAGTCCCCAAAAGACAAGATATTGGGGCACCAAGTGGGAGAATTCTGAGATGCCTATTCACTGATTATCCACAGGTTACCCCAACTCAAGCATCACAATTCTGTATTTCTGTTGTAGATGGTTGCTCTGGATTCCAATATCATCCAAACTGGGATCACTTGCCAGTGGCATCAAAAAACCCCTGAAGAATAACCACATAAATCAAAGTCTAATACTTTTGACAAGGGACAGATTTTTAGGTTTTAATCTAAATAAAGATCTGATCTTCCTGCTCACATGGACACTTGCTAATTGCACTGCCAAAAAAGCCATAAACCTTTTAATGAGCAGGCATGAAGTAATGTTAGAAACAGTCTTCCCATTTTCTAAATTAACAGTTCCTAAAATGAACCACAGAGATAACCTCTCATCAGATTTTTTTCCAGCAGTCACTCTATGAAGTTGATTGTGTATCATGTTAGTTTTGTCATGTACAACTCAATTAGCATGAAAACCTGTATGAAAACCACATCCTGATGTTTGTTGGCTCCAGGACTACAAAATCACTCATGTAGATCCCAAGCTGCTCTGGCCAGCAGAGCTGCCTGCCATTTATTTCACAAGCACATGGCATTCTGGCACACCACAGGTTAGGGTTTTTAAAGACATCTGATTTACCTCAAGAGTACCCTGAAGAGTCAGCCTAGCATGAAAACACATACACATTTCAGAAAGGTCATTCAAAAGTAACATCTGCTCTTGATTCAGCCTGAAAACTCAGAACTAATCACTATAAACAGTTACTTAAACAATCTTCTCTTCACTAAAAATTACTCAAAAGGAGTAGTCCCTTCTAATGCATAAAATAACTATTTTATTCATCTCTTGATTACAGAAACAGAGGGAGAAAAAGGACTCTGGTTGGAGCATTGTACTGGTCCCCTCAACACAATCATGGCAACATCCCTCAAGTAGAACCATCGCTTGCAAAATTTCAGTCCAGGTAGGAAAGTTCAGGGCATGCAAGAGGGCAGTGGTGAACCTTCCCAACTCCTTTTTCAGCTCATTCTTCATTTGACAACACAACCACGTGTCTTTCTCCTAAGATCTTTAAGACTGCAGCCACATTCGCCAAGGCCAGGCACACTTATTTGCAGGACATTTATAGACCTGGTGAACATCAGACTTCTTGCATTCATTCTCCAGGAGGACAGCAAGGACCAGTGTCCAGAGCTCCTGCTCAGCAGCTGCTCCAGGGAGGATGAGGGAGTTTGTTTAAGCCTGGATAAGTCACTTGCTTTGCAAACTTCTAACAACTGACCTTTGGGGGAAGGAAGGAACATTTGCCACAACTAAACTTTCCCAGTGATCAAAGGCACTTCCATGCATTTAAACCAACTCCACCTGCTTTGCAGCTGGACGTGTGAAACCTCCTGATGTGATTTGAGGAGCAAGGTGTTAACTTCTTGGCAGAAGTTCTGCTGTGTTCTGCAGCCCCAACATCATCACCCCTTTCATAAAGAAATTCAGGGCTGTGTTTTGTCCAAGTGGGTAGAAGAGCTGCACTGTCACCCATCTCACTTAGAAGTCACCAAATCCCCTCTCCAGTGCTGTGCTTGCTGAAGAAAAGAACCAGGGGGCTGAGGAAATAGGAGCTGTGTTAATGTAAACAGGGATGTTTTCAGGCTGAAACTATTCAGGCCATTTAGAGTTTTCCAAACAACCCCAAACCTTTTTCCAAGTGATTTTCCTCATGGTTAAGCAACAGAAACACACTTTAATTAAAGCATTCATTTAACTCAGGTCAGAATTAGTTGAAGGCCTTCTGGTGCTCAGAGGAAAAAAAGCTGGAAACCATTCTGAGCAGAGAAAATTATTCAGTCACTGGATTTCTCACTACCTGTTGTTTCCCGGGGATAGCTGCTTATAAACCATCTTCATTTGAGACTTACATGTCTCAGTGCATTTCTGCCACAGTCCCCATACCCCAGATGACTGCTTTTCCCATCATGAGATTATCCTACACACAGAGATCCTAAATCAGCAAACCCCTCCTGGTTGCAAGACCTTGCTGTGCCCTCCCAAAGCCCAGTATGGGGACAACCTGCCTGTGGCCAGGGACTTTATTATGCAGATAATTAAGAACATTTGGTCTTATCCCCCCCCCCCCCAATTACCAATACACATCAGTTCAAACAGTCCAATCTCAGACATTCAAGACTATTTTGTAACATCACATGGTAGACCAGGATGCCTGCCCACCATATTCACAGGGTATTAATCTTTGATACTGTGGATGCTTTGAAAAAAGAGGGTAGTAAGGAAGCAAAACCTTCTGGCTGAGTTTATGCCACTATTAAAATACACTTTTTATGCACCTACCCAGCGGCTGATCCTCTCCCAGGACTGAAAACAGCCTGCCTCAAGTATCACCTTCTCTAGAGGGATAAGCATGAATTCTTTAATTTTTAATATAGCTATGCACATATAAATATAAATAAATATATATAAAAGTATCATTAT